>MU159109.1:290790-369152 GCA_015888305.1 Antheraea pernyi | reverse complement strand
AAGGTAGTCTAAAGTGACAAAAATCGAAATAAAAAGAATTCTCCAAATTATATAATTTAATAATAAGACTTTTGGGTGAACCTATGTCTATTTATTTACTTTTTAGAAAAAATTGTAAATACATTGTAAAATCTTTTTGTTTTATTTCAGGTTACATCTTCATATCCCACGTACTTGAAGCACATGCGCTACACATCGAAAATATTTTTGAATTTTATATTCTATTAAATTAAATATGTGCAATTATATGTTTTAATAACAAAGATTGTTTTTTTGTTATTTTTGTTTTTATACCACCGAGAGATCCTCCGGCGGTCGTCGCTGTCATGCCGGCCTGCTTAAATGTCTCTTCACGTTAGGCTTGAAGGACCCCATGATATAGGATATGTTTCATTTCTTTGCGGCGTTTACGCACCATTTTGTATAAATATCATCAGTGTTATAGCCAATCTAATTAAAATCAAATGATTCTGACTGCTATGATAAAATATTTAGCGTTTCGACTATATAAAGTACAAGTCACAAATTTTAATCCCGATATCAAAAAACAACAAAATCATGTACATATACCTTCTAAGATCGACTCCAAGATTTATTAAAACCACTTAGATTAGGGGCTTTTTGATATAGGACAGAAATTACACAAAAATTTATTTGTATCAGTTCACATCTAAATGACAGCGAAATGTCGCGGTTTTTGTACTTAAACCTACACATTCTCAGCCCAGCTCCAAGGTTCAAAGTTAAGATCTATAACTAAAAATACTTACATTAAGGACTTGTTGATGTAGGACAGAAACGATATAGAGATTATTCGTACCGGTAGCTTCATATTTGTTCACCTCTAACCGACACCGATTGTCGCGATTTTAATCCTGTCTGACCAAGCCTTAAAAGTTAAGAAGAAGATTGTAAGAATCGCTCACATTTTTGATATCCTTATCTGATATCTTATGTATTAAAATGATTAATATCTGCTGTTGTGTCCGCATCACAAAAAAACTACTCCATAGATTTCGTTTGTTTGAAAATATTCTTAAACACTTGATGCTTATTAAAAAAAAAAAGTTATTGAAGTTTTAGGAAACAACCATTTTTATATGCACTACACATCCAGCGATGTATGTTTTCTTTCCCTGGAGAAGTGGTACATGAGCTATGATTCTTACACTTTTTCCTCAGTGCGTATAAAATACGTTGTTAAAATAATAAACAATGTAAACGAAGTCGTGAATATTAACTAGCAGATAATAAAAGTTAAAAATAGTCTACAAGAAATATGCCTAAAAGTACGGTGTGTATTTAAACTGATCTCAGTATTATTAAAAGTATGAAAAAGAAGACATATGTTTTGTAAAGTATTCGAAGTATCTAGCTACATGATATTTAATAACGTCGCACACTGTCAGCAAGCACGGGTGTTTAGCACCAGTATTGGCACGAGGTCGATTCTACGAGAGGGCGAGTACACACCATTTGACAAGGGGCGACAGTTTGACTAATGGCGTTCAACGTCACTCTCTTACTTTCGCTGAGACAATTCGTATACAGTAAGTATGAACTTGGTATAAAAAATAAAAGACTACATTGTGTTAATAGAAAAAAAACCGACCAAATTAAAATTTCATTAAAAAATTGTGTATAACACCACTAAATTAAATGCTAAGGTTCAAAGTTTACAGAGCGGCAGCGTACGATGTTAACTTCTTTCCATGTTAGCAAATACACGTTTATTGGATGGTTTGGAACTTAAACGAACGCTCTTGTCTGTCACTTCTTGGCTATTGTAAACTGATATACATAAATAGGTATAACGTACAAGTATCTAGAGCTATAGAGCAATAAAGCACTTATTTTCATGGACATATTTTCTGTAGTTTCATAGATTACATTCTATCTAAATAAAAACCAGTTGCCGAATGTATGTATCTAAACGCATAGATTCAGAATGGCTGCACACTATTTGTCTAATTTTTTGAATAAAAGAAAATGTTTGAAATATCTGGTGAAATAGTGAAAATTTTGGATTATACCTCCATATAAAAAGTCAGTGAGACATAAAACAGTAGGATGATCTTCAAAAATATTGACAGATTGACTTTTAATTGGTCAGTTGCCATTTCATTTCATTATATGGTCGTACTGTAAAGGAAACATTTTGTTTTATTTTCTTTGTTAATTAACCCTGGGGAAGCCGTAGCGGGCAGCCAATATTTATATGAAGAATTTTATGTTTTTTTAATAATACGGCAAAGTGATGCAATCCTTACCTGACAGTGCGATTCAGTAATAACGGCAACCATCAATAGATATACAATTTATCAACTGTCTTGCCGGCCTGTAAATCTCTTTCTAAGATTGACATGAGTTGCATTAGGTGATTCTAACGTGACTATTGTAGGTGGTAGAGCTACGCTGAAGCTATTAATGGTTTAAGCATGGATGGGTCGACTCGTCCGGGGTATTACCACACTCTCACAGAAAACCGACGTGAAGTAACAGTACTTGCATTGTTGCGTTTCGTTCGGTCTGTGAGACCGCCGGATGTCCAACCTCCCCTACTTTCCCCCTTCCCTAACTCTCCCTTTCTCCAAGACACGTTGGCAACGCACTTGCGACTCACCTGGTGTTGCAAGTGTTTATGGACGGTGATGATCACTTAACCTCAGGTGACCCACCTATCCGTTTGCCTCCTATGATATATATAAAAAAGTGACAAATAAAAAAAACAAAACAAAGTAAAAGATAATTAATATAATCAGTCCATCATCCGGTGTATGACTGAAGCAACCTACGCTTGTGCAGGCATTCGACTACCCTTTGAATAGCTGGATTATACATGGAATGATCTGGAAATACGAGACGCTTAAATATGCAACTACCTAATGTATGACGGTAGCAACCGTGCTCAACAAAATGGCCGCATCCAAATATCCGCACAAACAAGTTAAATAGCAAAGAGTTGTACAGGTAACCTGATGTTAAGCGCTAAAATAAAATACTTCATATATATGTTGATTTATTTGTTCGTAGCATGATTATTGGCCTACCCCTTTGTGGCAGAATAGAGAAACTCCAATCAAGAATATACTTCTTTTGGCGCATTTGAGAAAAATTATAAGAGTTAGTTTTTTATGGGTACCAGCGCTCATCGACACCCAGAGTCTACTCTCATCTAGTCATGGTGTCTACACCATGGTGTCGATTCGTAATTAATTGTCTGTGATGTTTTCCTAAGAATTCATAACTATATCCAATGTAGTTCTTTAAATATGTATGATTCTACAACCATAATTTATATTAGTGGAGATAAAAAAACCATACACAAACACCTATACATGTGTATTTGTGTATTATTTAAAATTAAACTTATAGGTATAGTGGTGAAACATAATTTAGGTGTTTTCGTATTAAATACACCGAGCTCGTCGACCACTACCGCGGCCGGCTAACGTTATCTTTTTACGCAAGTCTCTTTTTTTTTTAACTTAGAGAGAAAATCCATCATGGACTGTCAGGCCGCCGGGGGAGGGCCTGAGCTGAGTCGACCGCCAACTGCGTACTGGGACGTAGCTGCCGGTGCCTTCCGGCGACGCAAGTCTAACCTAGCCTAACCAAATCTAGACGGGAAAATTGAGAAAAATAAATCTGTTAGGTTAGTTTTTTTTTCGACTGCTTGCTCTTTTATCTCGGTTTGGTTAGGTTAAGTTAGACTTGAGAAAAAATATAACGCAAGCCGGCCGGGTTACTGATCGACGAGCGCGGTGTATTTAATACGAAAATACCTAATTTATTATAAGTATTCATGATAAAAGTAGTTTTTTGTATTATAAACTTTTTAACTAGGTTTTATAGATTTGAGATAAGTCGGTATATTTTATTTTTATTTGTTTACACTATAAATTATTATTATTTCATTATTATTTGACAAATAGTTTATTCTACTTCTTTATACGTATTTTGCTTGATTCTTTATACGTATATAGACAATTCATTTAATAGTATAATTTTTTAATTAAAATATATAATTTATTTTTTAAGCTAGAGAAATATTACTTCCTAAGTGCGTACATAAGTACACACATACTTTTGTTTTAACTATAAAACGAACCCATATGTAGGAGATATCAGATATCTATCTCCTTTTCATGAAAAGATTTTTCTACAAAGCGCCATCTGTGAGAACGAATTTTGGATAATGAAAAACCCGAAACGTTGGCGCCACCTGCGAGATAAAACTAAAAGTATCAATGAAAAATATTGAGAGAATCGTCCTTTAATCAGATATTTCTCAAGAGTAAAAAAACATAGTAATATCACCTTTAAAATATTAAATTCAGAATATGTAAGTATTATTTATAACCAAATCTTAGTAAAGCGACGACAGTGCTGCCTCTGTATAGATACGTAATACTATTTTTATCTTTTATCTCTAATCTAATATATATACTATCCTAACTGATATTATAAAATGCGAAGGTGAGTTTGTTAGGTAACCCCTTGTAGCTGTAAAGGACCGTCAGGCCAATAATCAAATGAAACCATAAATACTCTATTCTGTTTAGGCCATAATAAGGCGCATATGAACGTTAAAACTACCACAGGTTCGGAAAACGACACAGTCATCGAGAAGAACCGGCAAGAAACACGATCGGGTACATCTTTTTAACACATACATTTGGAATACATTATACGTTACAATACCGTTTTTAGTGGATGCACAGAGATGAGTCAATTCCATATATTACCATCGTTCACATATTGATCCACTCTATAATAGCCTTTCGACACTAAAACCGGCTTGACATGGCGCTTAAATTTACAGTCCGGCAAATCGGTAATAGCGTATTAGAAAGCAAAGGGTTTGTTTGTTAGGCTTTTACTAATGAACCGATCATCGTGAAAATTTGCATACACGTTGTAAGGGGTACAGAAACAAAAATATCAAGTATAAAGTCTTTCACTCAGGAAAAGTACTGTTGTCGAGGGATAGGTCAAATCTAAATTACCGCAAGTGAAGCCGCGAGCGAAATTTATTACTAATATAGACGAGTAAGATTATAGAGAAGAGTTGCATATTTTGGAAGTTATACTTCTTTTAGCACGTTAGGAAAAAATGATGAGAGTAAATGTTTACGATGCGCGCACACCGTCACGAAAAACCGACACCTTGAAGTTAGCTATAGTAAAATTTTTTTCTACAAACGTAGAATAAGGCGAAAGATAAAATTTTTGAAAAGACTTTTATCTTTGCATGCCAAAGAAGTATAACTTCTAACGCGTGTACATATTTATTTATTCATCTTATTACCGGTAGGTAAACAAACATTCGTATTTTCAATTACAGTTGGTTTATTAACAGGCTCTGAACTATAAAGCTATGTCTGCTCAACCATAGAAAATGTGAATTGATACGTTTAGTATTGCTTAATTTCTCAATTATCTTAAACGTTCTAAGATTCCACTGCAGTTAACTTTCCAGTACAGTATTACAATTGTATTGTAATATATGAAATGTTTGTGAAATGTTAATCTATAGGTATTTATTATTTTGCAATGGTTTCAACGTCTATTTCATTAAACTAGTGGGCGCCCAGATGTCGACATTCGACCATAGTTCATTGATTTTTTAAAGTTTGAATTTTATTAGGATTAATATCATTGTTGAATGTAGTATGAAAAAGGGTAATTGAAACGTAAGATTAAAATAACATACAGTCGAGGATTGCAACCTCCTTCACAACCTTTTTTGAAGTCCTTTATTGACAGATGTCAAAATGTCATTTTCATTTACATGTGTGTATATGTTGTGTAAAATTGAAGTAGTAGTGTGAGTAATGCATATTTTAATTAATTTAATGTACTTCTAATGCATTTTATATAAAATAAATAGCTTTCTGCACTTCTCCTCCATATAAACTTTAACTATGCCAAATTTCACGTTCATCCGTTCTCCCAATTTCGTTAAAAAGGGATACAAAGTTTAGGTTTCACGTATTAATATATAGATAACTAATTACATTATGTACTGCATTCAATTAACTCTTCCCAGATTCGATTAATCTCATTTGTTTTTATATAGAAAAATCGAAAAAAACATTTCTTTTTCTTGACGTTACTTTTCTGTTTACATGACTCTATCATATAGAATAACATAATGGCTTCGTATCTCTGCTTATCGAAATTTCCAACGACACCACTTATGTTCAAAGTATTTATACCTAATCAGTGGAGCACATTTTATCGACCCTTGTGTACAATTTTATTTTGGTGAAGTATATGCTGGTTGTTACATTCTGTCACAACCGGCTTGTACAGAATGATATAAAAAATCAATAACTTGCGACTAGAAAGGAATCCTTCCAGTATATCGAAGAGTTTTAATAATTACAGGGAAACTGAAGCTTATACCTACACCATACTATTTATATATTTAACACATAACCCTTTACCATCTGCTTCTATTACATTAAGATACCTATAATAAAATACTCAGATACCGTATCTGGTCTTTAGGTACCTATTCTGTGACCTTGAATATTTATTAATTAGAAGCAGGTCGCTGTGACTACGTCGAGTGGTCATGGACCCTTATACCTCGTTGTCCATAGTTTTCTTTGTAGTGCACTTTACTCGAACTTATGTGTAGTGCAATTATTATACAAGCCTATAAGACCACTAAAAATGATCTAAGTATACACCTACAAACGAATAGGCTATTTAAACTAAATACTTATTGGTTGGAAGAGACAGTCAAACACGACGACAGATTCTAATTGGGAATTATACACATATAGTCTCCCTGCTGATGATACCACAACTGGGCAGGGGTTTTTAGATTGGTGACAAAAACGTGAGCCATGTCACGCAGTATAAAGCTATGCCTAAGATAGCACTCTTTTGATATTTAACATACCAAATCATAAGTAAACTAGATAAATTATATACTTGTTCGACAAACTTTGAGGTATACAGTTGAACTGAGATATTGCATTCACTTTATAATCACAAACGTTAGTTCTATATACGAGTATTTATTTCAAATCTTTTTTTTTATCTGTAATTGGTTAAATTAATTAATTGTGATCACCAACAAAATAAAATACGCACATAATCAATAATTTTGCGGTTTTTAATTCCAGACATAACCAGTCTGAAAGCATTCTTGCTTCCTCGGATGATGAGAAAGTAAGGATTGCATTACATAAACCCACAGATCTTAATGAGTCGCTCATTTTATTATTGAGTGCTAGTCTTGGGGCTACGTTACGTGTACATTCCGTAATTATGTGGTTTATTAATTATATACTATATAATTAATATATATTGTTGTGTTAAGTTTGGAATAGACTACTTGTACGCGTAGGTAATTATTTCAGTTATTCATGTATTGTCTCTAATATAAATTAACTTCGTGAACAACGTGGAAGATTAGTGTTTACTTGTTCTTGAGTGACGAAGTGTCTAAAATCGTAAAATTACAAGTTCAGAGTAACTGGCTCTCAATTTGCCGGAACAACTCACCTACACTTATTAATGGTAGATTATAGCTTCAGACATTTTTGTAACTAAACTTTTGGCAACCAATCGTCTATGTTTTTACAGCCATTGTCAAGTAGATAATAATATTAAAAGTGTCTTGTGATAATTATCATGTTATGACAATATGATGGACCCCTTGTTAAAACTTTCCATAGATTTTTAGTCGTATCTCAGAATTCATCCTCCGTAGTATTATTTTCCATTCAATTCACTTGTGCACAATAACCGAAGTATATTGCGTAAAATGCCGCCAACATTACAAAATGTAGAGCCAAATAATACAAGATTATGAACAAAATATAAAAGTCATATGACAGACTAAGATTTTGGGGTGTAAGGCGTGACGAATAACATCATAAGACTTGACACACCCAAGCCAACCTCACCGGCACGTGGTGCACCCTGCTGAATAACGAACGAGGCAATGGCGAAATCGGGGTGGTAGGGTTTTACATCCTGACTGGGTCGCAACCACCATGTATATGACGAAAAAGCCCGTCATAGTGATTCGATTCTGCGGGTCGCGTTTCGGGATCAGCCTGTGCATATCCAGCTTTTTGCAGGCCGGCGTAACAGTGGCGACCGGCGATGAATAGTGTTTTTGGATTGTACTTGCAAAGAGCAGTCATTTGGCCGTGCTACAGTAAAAAAAACTATGCCAAAAAACTCCAGTTTTAAAGTTGTATTTACGTTGATTGACTTTTAAACAATGGGTAATCACCATGTTATGATTTCATCGAGATAGTTTTCCCCACTTAACGTTAAGTTTCATCGTAGACTCGGAATCTGCTTCGACACAATATCTGAACATGCTACCGTGCAGTTATCGAGGTTTTTAATATAAAAGTTTAATCGAATCGTATTTCAAGATATTAGAGTTCCCATATTAGGCCTCTATTACATGCAACGCCTATATCTTCTTACCGAAACATTTTTTTTTCATATGTCGATGACTGGTTCTTTATTGCACCAGTCAGAATACACCTGTAGGTGCTTGGCGTAATATTGTCAACTTGAGAGTGGTGGTTAGCCAGGTGAGTGTTAGAGAAAGCCTTACCACCATACGAGGAGAAAGTAACTTTTTGTGATGTGGTGTATATATATAACTAGTTACTTTAATATGAATATTTCCAGGCTTGTATGCTGACAATACATTTTAGAGGCACCCCGCATAGATATATTTATATTATACATTTTCATTTAGTCTTTATTACAGCAGTCAAGCTACGATAGCTTTATGTAGTGGTAGAGCCACGCTGAAGCTATTACTGTTATCAGCATGAATGGGTCGGCTCGCCCGGGGTAGTACCACCCGACCCACAGAAACACCGACGTGAAGTAACAGTGCTTGCATTGTTGCGTTTCGTTCGGTCAGTGAGAGCGCCGGAGGGCCACCTCCCCTCTCCTGGTGTTGTTAGTGTCTATGGACGACGGTGATCACTTAACATCAGGTGACCCGCCTATTCGTTTGCCTCCTATGATATAAAAAAAAGATAGAAGAACCAACAGTACCAAACAAATTTAGAAAAGCAAAGACTACTCACAAACGTTTGGATCATATTCATTATATATCAAATAGTTCTTTATGACAATACATTATACTGATATTTATTATATTCAAGGAACTCGGAAGCGTACAATACTTCGAACCCCACAATATTAATTTTCGACGTAGGAATAAACCTATTTTATAGTCGAAAGGTTATTTTCAAGCAAGTGACAGTACAAATAGGTAGTTACATTACTGTCTATTTAAGCTAAGTTTACTGTGTTAGAATCTATGACAACCCTATTTACTTACCAACCATAACCGTATATACCAACAAAATTTTTGGGGTGTAAGGGATGTCGAATAACATCATAAGACTTGAGACACCCAAGTCAACCTCACCTGCACGTGGTGCACCCTGCTGAAAAACGAACGAGGCAATGGCGAAAGCGGGGTGGTCTGGTTTTACAGACCGACTGGGTCGCAACCACCATGTATATGGCGAAAAAGCCCGTCATAGTGATTCGCTTCTGCGAGTCGCATTTCGGGATCAGCCTGTGCATATCCAGCTTTTCGCAGGCCGGCATGACAGCGGCGACCGGCGATGGATAGTGTGTCACTCGGTGGTCGCCATTGTTTTTGGATTTTACTGTGCTTACCATCTGGTATAGCGCAGTTATTTTGCCGTGCTACTATAAAAAAAATGTCATTTAAAAAACAAAAAAAAACTATTTTTTAGATTTAGTTAACGTTTTTTTTCCATCACAAATTATATTTATTGAAATATGTAAAGAACTATATAAAAATAATTTTGTTTTCTTGAGATAAATTTTATGTTATTTATACTTTGATATCTAATATACAAAGTTATTGCAGGGAGCAAGTGACCATATAAATAGAGGGTGCTTCAAAAGGATATTAACCATAGGCCACAATGAACATGAGAACAAAATGAACGTCTAAATTCGTGAACAGAGAACAGAAGCTACATCCCAGTATTCTGATGACAATGTACGAATTATATATTAGTATCTATTTTTAATAGTCAGCGTGGTGTGTTAATATTTAACAGTGTTTGTGAGTATTTTTATATATTCTTGTGCTAAATAATAAATTCATTTTTAAACAAATAAACTTTGTAATTATCCTACCCTTGTTATATACATTTCATTCTTTTGTCGATTTACTGAAGTTTCACTTCTATCGTGTGTGAATCGCACACACACCTTTTTTTAAAAATTATTACTAGCCAATATACCTACTTTCCTATATCAAACATTAGGTGACAAAAGGTTAACTAAGACATTCGCGTCACGTTTTTTTAACAAAAAGCATAAGATCGCGAAGAAAATTTTATGTAATTTCTTCATAAAGTTCTGAACTAATAAAACTGTAAAGTTTTTAGCATCCCAGAACCCCACTTTTACAACTTATTCGGGCCAATCACGACACGCGATTACACGGTACAGGCCGCGCCCATCGCTACTGCAGTACGCATGCTTCACTGCAACGAAATAACCCTGTAATCTTCGTCTCCCTCTCTCACATACACCACTCTTATGCGTGACAGAGATGGCGTGATATTTTACATTATGATACATGCAAATTTTTTTATGCATTTGCAATTGAAGTGTTGCATTATCTAATTATGTATTATCATATTTTAATGTGATAAATATCACTTTTTTCAGTCATGTTCGTAACATGACACGTTATGCTTAAGGATTTAATTAGTAACTAACATTTAATTAACTATAAATAAGTATCGAATTACCTGTGAATTTCGTAAGAATAATTATTATTTAAGTGTTACTATTCAATAAAATCTATCTTAAACAATAACTATTATAGTAATTTAGAATTAGATGATATTAACATAAATTGATTTTTACAATATATTTTTATACCAGAATAAATCTTAAAATGAATCTAAAGGTAATCAGGATTCTAAGAAACTAACACCGTCCATTATTATTGGCAAATACAAAAATAATTAACAATATTATCCGAATAGAATGAATACCATAGAGAAAACCTTTTACGCATACCTATCTACTTTAACGTAAAGTTTCTAGGTAAATCATGTTTATTGTACCATTTTTCAATTTGGCTGCCATATTGTCTTATTTACCACGTTTGCTTCTACATAAGTCAGTTATTATAGCAACGTATAAGAATAACTTAAGTATAGCTACAATACGGGCATATTATATCTATCTATAAAATAAAAGATTTAAGATATATTGTTCGATAATTTATAGCTTATAATTTTCATTACTTTCTTATATAGTGTTAGAGAGTACTGAGTTTGGTATATAGTAGGTTGAAGTTCCAGTTATGTTGCTGATGATAAATCCCATCCCACTCGATATACTATTTGTATTCATATATCTAATGTACACGTTACATGTTACAGTTGGCGTGATTGTCGTAGTTACAAATGTTTTTGAAAAAACTTTTCTGTAATGTATACACCCACTCACAATTTTCCATTTCTTTAATACATTTTTTAAAAAGCGCGTGCGGAGCCGCGGGTAACAGCTAGTTTCTTCATAAAGTTCTGAACTAATAAAACTGTAAAGTTTTTAGCATCCCAGAACCCCACTTTTACAACTTATTCGGGCCAATCGCGACACGCGATTACACGGTACAGGCCGCGCCCATCGCTACTGCAGTACGCATGCTTCACTGCAACGAAATAACCCTGTAATCTTCGTCTCCCTCTCTCACATACACCACTCTTATGCGTGACAGAGATGGCGTGATATTTTACATTATGATACATGCAAATTTTTTTATGCATTTGCAATTGAAGCGTTGCATTATCTAATTATGTATTATCATATTTTAATGTGATAAATATCACTTTTTTCAGTCATGTTCGTAACATGACACGTTATGCTTAAGGATTTAATTAGTAACTAACATTTAATTAACTATAAATGAGTATCGAATTACCACTGAATTTCATAAGAATAATCAGTGTAAAAAAATTATCTTAGACAATAAATATTATAGTAATTTAGAATTAGATGATATTAACATAAATTGATTTTTACTATATTTTTATACCAGAATAAATCTTAAAATGAATCTAAAGGTAATCAGGATTCTAAGAAACTAACACCGTCCATTATTATTGGCAAATACAAAAATAATTAACAATATTATCCGAATAGAATGAATACCATAGAGAAAACCTTTTACGCATACCTATCTACTTTATCGTAGAGTTTCTAGGTAAATCATGTCTATTCTACAATTTTAATGGTCTAGTCACTCAGACAAGGCCATAGAAGACGCTATTCGATTCCCTTCGGGGTTTACTGCAAAGAACGATAATCAGTTTCCTTTACAATTTTAACGTGTTTCTATTTCTGATTCCTTAGTAATACAGCATAAATTGTTATATTATCAAAAATAAATAAAACTATTCACATAAATATTATACAATTGAAGGATTGTTCGGGCTAGTTTTAAAAACGGTTGAACCGATTTTGTCGAGACTTTCACTGACAAATAAAAGACTTTTCCGAGTGTTATATATTGACATAGAATTAGATGAAACATGGGAGCTAATCAATACTGATTCAATTAAATAATGGTAAATTAAAATATATATACTTAACCGTTGTAGGGTTTAAGTATTTGAAACACGCTATTTGGTAAAATAAGAATTATGTTATAACAATGTAGTACCTTTCTTTCACAAATACTTCCATAAGAGCCCGAGGAGTTATGTAAAACCAGTGGATACAAACACGATTAACTGTATTAGTAATCATCAGAATGGAATATAAACACCAGTTTAAATATTAGATACAGTACCCGGCGTTTGATTTGGTACGTCGTAGAAAAGAGTGAGACGTCTGGTTTTGTAAAGCGTTCTCTCTATCGCACAGCTCAATGATTGTGATAAACAAAGATAATGCTATACAAAGTTGAACTTCCGACTATCTCGGTTTTCTCCATGACGCGAAGTCCCATATCAAAAGTTGAGTACTATAAGTTCGAGATACTAAAAAAGTAGCGAAATATCCACGCAATAAGTCAAAGTTTATTATACCTTTATGTAAAAAAATAACATTAAATTAATATTCCAAACAACTTTCCGTATTCTATAAAAATGTTCTTTATTAATGGTAAATCGTTTGAATACCATTTAATAAGATATAAAACTCTACTTCCTGTTTACACTTACTCTTGGTGAGAACTTTGTTAATTTACATGGTTAGCAGTAAAATCGAAATTTATATAAGATACTGTGAGACTGGTACCAATTACCAATAGGTGAGTTTGTCATTAAAATGAGATTTTTTTTAAATATTAATGTATCGACGTTTAAGGTTTCGTAAGTTACTATTTTGCGCTGTATATATGTTTTGGAATTTGCATATGGAATAATATTATTAATTTATATTAGGTACATACAATCATATTACGATAAGATAGGAACTGTGTAAAATAATTTATATATAACCTTTATTTAAATTTCAGTGAATTGTTCACGAAATACGTTAAAATATGTTATTGAGATAGCTGAAAACAGTTATTTCTAAAGACAAACGTAAATTATTATTGACGCTAATATAAAAATCGGTAGTCCGGTGAAGCTGTAAAGACCTTGCCAGGTCAATAGCATAGTCAGTTCGAAAAAAAAAAATGATATTTAAAAATTTATTATTAAAAATTATGTTGGTAAATAGCTAGTTTCCTTTCTTATACTTTATAATGACGTAGACGGGTACAGTTCACCCTAAAGTCGTAAATTACACTGCGTCAGTAAGGTGAGTTAGTTGAGTTATGCGGCACAACATGTGCGTAGTACTGTCGCGTGACCGGCTGATTATTAAGTTGTAATAAATTGTATGACCCCAGAGACACGGTAAGGTGTCTTTTGGGAGACAAATACGCGCAAATGTTTAAATAAACACATGTGTTTTGACAATAGGCAAGTAGATATCAGTTGATTACATTTAGATACAGTGTCTTGCAGCATATCTCTGAATTATAATATATTAGTTTCATTTTTGAATACACATATTCCTCAGTGATTCTTAATAAATTTCCATTATTAATTTGCTGCATTAAACTATGCATCATCCTTCAGTAATTAATTGCCTCAATGATTTCATCGCTGGATTTAATTATCAATCCATAGAAGTAGCGTAACTGTATAACACTAAATCAAATATTTATTAATTAATAAAATAATTTATTTTAATTTAAAAAAGACTACTATCTA
The DNA here is from genome assembly GCA_015888305.1 of Antheraea pernyi. Taxonomy (NCBI): domain Eukaryota; kingdom Metazoa; phylum Arthropoda; class Insecta; order Lepidoptera; family Saturniidae; genus Antheraea; species Antheraea pernyi. Next base: position 354,876 of record MU159109.1, on the reverse strand, counting down.
ACAAATAATCGACACTGTCTAGCAAACTGTAATCGATAATAATGTTCGATCGATCGATCTTAGTTATTCAAACTGTTTTGTTTTTTAATATTTTTTTAATAGAACTAGAAAACCGATCTTATAATGTATCTCTTAATACCTACTTATTATACCAATTAGATGAAGGTATATCTAACTAATAGCTAATATTTAAAATTCATCAACGGTGCTTGAAATGAAAATGTTGTTAATGTCAAATACTACTGATCTAAGATATATTTAGATTAAAGATAGTCGCGTTGGTTGAAAACGATAAAGAGAAAATTATTATACTAAAGTATAAATAAGTATCATAAACTAAATGACCCTTTATAATATTTAGTTCACAGATGACACGTATGAAATTGCCATTTAATATAAAAATTTAAAAGAACACCTTTACAAGTATTTATTATGAAAATTTTGGTGTCATATATTAAAATACAGTCGGCTATAGTTTATTCTGTATGGAGACGTCAGTACGTGTCACGTTTGATGCATGGCGAGTGTCCGTCCATCTAGACTTGTACTAACTACCGACTTTGTATGAGAGCTAATAATAGTGTTTTTGAAATTTCCTACTTTTAAAATTAACTGTGTATCGTTTGTGGTAATAATCGCATAGTGTGTGGTCGACTCAGTTTTAACAAATACGAGTAATCAATATATTTTTATACCTACATTAGTGGTGTTGGTACTCGATTCTGGGAATAATAATTATGCATAATAAATTTACAAAGGCAAAGTAGTCAGTGTTAAGTAAGATACGTTTTATTACGTATCGTATTTTACCGTATATTCGTATGAATACATATAGACAACAATATTTACATGAGTTTTATCTATAATAGATTTTGCAATAACACTCATCAACTTAACTTAAAATGAATTAAATTTAGCTACATTTCTAAATTAAATAATAATAACAACTCATTCGATAACTGTACAAGTATTTATTATGAAAATTTTGGTGTCATATATTAAAATACAGTCGGCTATAGTTTATTCTGTATGGAGACGTCAGTACGTGTCACGTTTGATGCATGGCGAGTGTCCGTCCATCTAGACTTGTACTAACTACCGACTTTGTATGAGAGCTAATAATAGTGTTTTTGAAATTTCCTACTTTTAAAATTAACTGTGTATCGTTTGTGGTAATAACCGCATAGTGTGTGGTCGACTCAGTTTTAACAAATACGAGTAATCAATATATTTTTATACCTACATTAGTGGTGTTGGTACTCGATTCTGGGAATAATAATTATGCATAATAAATTTACAAAGGCAAAGTAGTCAGTTTTAAGTAAGATACGTTTTGTTACGTAACGTAGTTTACCATATATTCGAATGAATACATATATTAGAATAGATAACAATATTTACATGAGTATTAGCTATAATGTGTTTCAATAAGACTCATCAACTTAACTTAAAATCAATTAAATTTAGCTAGATTTCTAAATTAAATATTAATACCAAGACTATGGATAACTAATAAAAATGGCACAGTACAGCCTGTATTGATTTATCACTATCGAAGTCAGATACGTGGTTTTATATACCCTAATTACGCTTAACATAAAGAGCGGTAGCGGTAGCGTGAGCGGGCGCGCACACGTGGCTCAAGACTACTCAGGTGCGGCCCGCCCCGCGCGCGCCCCGCCCGCCCGCCTCCTGCTGCTTGACGGCGCGTCAACTCAACCGCTCACCTCATCGTCAGACGCGCGCTGCACTCGACGCTCGAACGCCGGGAAAACACGAGCCGTTTTCCGCCGCGGCGATTGTACGCGCACGCACCCGAAGTTTACGGAATTCGTACGTACACGAATTTCGAAAGTTTATTAATGCATATTATTTTTTTTGTTTTTGGTAAAAAATGTTGAATGATTTTTTTTTTCAATTTCATGTATCTTGTGAAGTGTTTTGAAAAACTTGTGGGGTGTTGTGATATACAACTTTTACTTGTGAATCTGTCGTTTTTTTTTTTCGTTGCTGTCTTATCGTTATATAATTTTTATTCGATGTAAGTATCAAGGTAACTTTAAATAACTATGTCTTTCTATATAATTGATTTAATTATGTTAATTGATCTATTGATAATTTTTCCTATTGAGATCATATTACATATTTGAAAAGGCGCGATGTCGTAAAATCAAAGCGTATCGCAGTAAATCTCTCCGGACGCAATGGATTTCAAATGTCCACTTGACAAGGTGCATTAAAAGTTATCCGGAGAGCTTTGGGTATTATAAACGACTAAAATAGGTTTGATTCTATTAAGAAATGGTCAGTTTAAAACTGACACTTCAATAGATAGTTAAGATATTTAATATAACGGTATTATTTGTTAAGTACTTTAATATTATATGAAGTTTCTACATAATAAGAATAGAGAGATAACTTTGACTTTAAAATAGATTACAGATTAGAGAAATTATTGATTATTAAAATACACAAATAAAATTATTAGGTATGTACTATTTATGTAATCTTCATATTTATCGCACTATAAACGAACTTTTCGTCACCATAATATATCCCATATATAACGATTATGGACATAAAATAGTTCGCCAACAAAGCAAGGCTGGACTTTGTTAATATAATTATAAAATCTATACGTTGAGTAGAATTCATAGACTTTTGTCTAATCTCTCAATTTTCTATAATACTATAAATAAGCATTTTCAAGTTATTCATTCAGATATTATAGTATAAAAGCAAGGAAACTATTTTATCACAGTATAATAATTGACCTTAACAAATGTCACGTAAGGTCTCGCTTTACAACAAGCGACATCAAACAAGACGCAACAAAAACAATCTCATGTCGGAATTAAAATTAAAACAGTCATTCAAAACATGTTCCCTCATCAAAGGATGCCTGGGAATAAAACTTAAGTAAAAAGAAACAAAAGCGTTGAAATTGTTCGGCCCATTTAATGTGGACCGGACGGGAGTGACAAAAATTCTGAAACTGAAATAAACTCGACACATGTGTTTAGATGTCACTCGATGGAGGCTGAACAATTAAATATTTTTACACTATTTATACCTACAGTAATTTGTTTAGTTGTAACCGACACTATTTTCTTTACGACGCCCTTTTTTTTACTCTAAACCCGTTTCTTATACAGTTGTTTCAAAACATAACATGGAAAGAGAAATAAGCTATGATAAAAAAATAAAACTTGTATCAGAAATTAAAATTAAAACTTAACTTACCTATATATAGTTAAATAACTTCAAAACTACTGAACGTGTTGGCATAGAACGAGAATCAGTCGATGCGAAATTTTTCATGGATAGTTCTAAGCTACTTTTTTTTGGATTTAATTGACCCTTGGCCATTTTTATTAATTCCCAACAAAACGGACGGTAATCAGCTAGTATGTGAATAAATATCGAGTTTCTAATTATTAATAATTAACTTAAAAAAATACATATAAGGAACCGTGGTGGACCACTATATCTTAAATTAACTGTATCTTGTTTTGATCGGTAGGTATCCCAAGTGTTACTATTTTCGAACAAAACATATATTATAGTTATTATTATGTTCAAAGAACAAATAATGAAGTTCGAATTTATTCGCCGTTAATATTAATTAAAAGCACCAAATTCTTTTATAGTGTATATTTAAATATAAAATCACAAAGAAAACGATACGTTTGCTTTGGAACCTTATTTAAATAATTTAAAATGAATTAAATAATTTAGGCACTTTACACCGATAAAAATAATTTTTAGTCTATCTATATGAAGCGACGTTCGGGGTCGTGTTAACAAAGTAAATTTTACATTAATTATATTATTTTATAATTACCGTCATATCTCATTTTGCTTCGAGATAAATAATAAGACGTTATTTCATTTGACTTTAAACCTATCGATATTTTTATCTCTAAAGTCACACTTTTGCTTAACATTATGTGTTATCTCGTTAAATGTTTTTTTTAAATAAGTGCGATATCTTTATTTGAAGTTATATTTAACTGTGAATAATTACATACCTAACTTTAGCCATAATTTTCGATGGACACCTAAACTTCTAGCCTGCAGACCTTACTTGGGAATAATCTTTTCCTAATAAATAAATAAAAGATTAAAATAGCTAAACATAAAATGATGAACACCATTATTTTAAGTCGCTCATGATTTTAATAGAATAGTCATAGCTAATGGCTTTCTTGTTCTTCCCCAAGCCGAGGTGTGCCGCGCACCCTTGAGCTAGTTGCCCAAATAAAATCGGCTGAGTGCCTTAAGCGCTCGCCTTAGTATTCCGGTGAAGCTGTAGAGGCCTCCAAAAAGGGCCAATAGCGTAGTCAGTTTGAAAAAAAAACCATTATTTTAAGTCGCTCAGGATTTTAATAGAATAGTCATAACTAATGGCTTTCTTGTTTTTCATTTAATTATTATATTTTTTTTATTTTTAAATAAAAGTAGGGGATTAATAAAGATTAACTTAAGGTGTTATCAATAAATAATCTACAAAGAACCCAAAGAGAAAAGTTATTTAAAGTACCTACATTATGGATAATAAATATAGGTTATAAATAATGTTTGTTATATATAATATCTAAAGAGGTATACGTATAGCTTACACTATTTCTAAGTTTAAACTACTAATTTTTTATGTCAATACTCATTAAACATACTTACATAACAATTACTAAAATACATATACATATTAAGAATATAAATTATTTAAAATATCGATTAAATTAATATATATTTTAAATTTAAAAGATAAATTAGAAAATAATGTTTATTGTATTGTCACGGTTACTGTTAATCTTTAGAAATAACCAAGAACGTATGTCTTAAAATTATTATTAACTCTGCTCTCTCTTTTTACAAATTATACGCGAAAACAATTTTGAATACGAATAAAATTTTGAAATTACCCGATGTATCTCGAAAATTCACACATATATCACTCGAGCCGCAAACGGGACAAATAAATCGAGTGCACAATGACTGCTAATTTGCTCATAAAGATGTATGCACCGAACTCAGTTCATAAATCCGGCGGAGTCACATTCGGCCTACCGCTTACACCCATAAACCTCTGCGGACACTTTTATAGCCCTACCACGTGGCGGAGTAGGCATTTTTTCAGCACTTGACTTAACATGTGTACAACGCTTTAGGAAGTCACCGTCCCCATATTAATTTATTGTTTTAGAATAGACCTCGTGTCTGTGTGACAAGTTTATTCGTTATTATAATCTTTCTGTTTAGTTAAAGTGTTCTAAATCTAATTCATATTATAACGTAAGTTATTCAAAATACAACACACACATACAAATATTTCAGTTATAAGTAATGGTTTTAGTGAAAGTTATATGTAATATAAAAACAATATGATTGATAAAATCAATTTCCATTGGTGCCTCAATACTACTAAATGTTTTTATTAAATACTAAGTCAGTACGTAAAAAAATTCAAATTTTATTAAAAACTTGTAGTAGTAGTCCGGTGAAGCTGTTAAGACCTCCTAGGTCAATAGCGTAATCAGTTCGATAAAAAAAAACGTATAGTAGGTACAAGCCGCATTTATATGTAAATAAATCTCTTGTGTATTTTAAGATAATACATAATTTTTATTTATTTAAGGATTTAAATCTAACATTGGGATATAAACCTTACAACATTCATCATAAGTAACAAGACAACACATTTGACCAACTAATGTGTCTCATTTTATCACAGGTCCATCAATCAAGCTCCACTCAGCGGACACAATTGAACCAACCCGCGATCGCCAGTAGCACTTAACATGACTAACTAGACTATTCAGTGTTCGTACGAACAATGACAATTGTCGAGTGAAATTTACAATAAAAGTACGAGACTACTGTTACCGATGAACGAGCTAAACTACAACGCAGGGATGAGTTCCTACCAGTTCGTTAACTCCCTGGCCTCGTGCTATGGGAATCAAGCACCTGGACGTACAGGCACGCCAGTGGATCAGACGGGACATCCCGGGCTACCGACCCCTGGAGCAGACTATTACAATCCGAATGCGACGGCATCCGCTTATCCAAATACTTGTTATTCTCCTCCACAAGTCAGTCATCATTATCCGCAACACCCATACGCCACGCCTGCGTCGGGAGCACACATGCAACCGCAAACGATGATAGATTACACACAACTACACCCACAGCGGCTCGGTAGTACGGCAAGTCATATGCACCAACATCCAAATCCGAGCCCCGGTGCATTATCACCCAATTTGATGTCAACTCCACCAAGCCAGGCGACTGCAGCTAGTTGTAAATTCGCTGATTCTACGTCCACAACAGGTGTTGCATCTCCGCAAGATCTTTCAACATCATCGGGCCCCGGGAGGACATCGCCCGGCTTTGGAAATGTGGGACAAAATACTAGCGGAACAAGTACTAAATTGGGTCTAACTACGCCGATTGCTTCACCGGTGGAGCATAAAGCAAATGTTAACCAGAACATCTCGAGTCCAGCATCTAGCACATCAAGCAATGATAGCAACGATGCTAATAATTCCAGCTCAAACAATACGAAGAATTCTAAATCAGCCGGAGGTTCAGGAGGGAATCCACCGCAGATATATCCTTGGATGAAGCGTGTACATCTAGGACAAAGTAAGTTATTTTTTTCTTTTAATAGTCTGTTTTTGGTGTCTATGATGAGCTTCCAACTCTCAGTATTAACATTTATAAATAGTTTAACTCACACTTTTTTATTGGTAGTGTAAAATTATAAATGACTTTGCTTCCTCTTCGAAACTAATAACTATAACTACGACCACACCTTCGTTAAAGATCATCATTTTTATGCAACACAGATAAAACAATTTATCAATTGGAAGTATAGGTGGAGACAACTCAAATTATATATCTATTTATAAAGCATTAACATGCATTAATGTTGGATCGATATGGTTGTCTGATGAATGGTGTTCATAATAAGGCCTAATGGTTGCTTTGGTAGACGCGTACGGTTAAACATTCGAAGCCTTTTTTCTTCTCACACCCTAATGATCGGGAAAGTGCATCGTCACAGTGACGAGTGATTTGACGGGTGCTAACCTTCTGGTGTTGAGCGTACATTGAGTTATTTAAAAGTTAATTTGTATAAAATTGTTAATTTTCGTTGACCTTTATTTGTTTTTACTTTTTTGTTTCACATTTTTGTGTTTGTCTTTTTCTATTAGACAATTATTTACATTCGAAAAAGTTGTTTTTCTTTTTATCATGATGTTAAAAATATATATACGTATATTAATAAGACAAAATCATTGCATTGTCAGTTGCAGTGACCTGTCGTTTGTAGATGTCCCGAGATAAAGACAAGCACAGATGTTTGCCCGTCCCGCTGTTCCGAGAAATAACACTGACTCTACATTGTTTCCACTAATACGCAAATCTCCTATGAGGTGACCTTGTCAAGGCGCACATTAACATTTTTAATTATTTTGTTTAAGATGTAATCGTGAAAATGTCTGTTAGAGACTTTAAACATTGTTTCAGATATCAAAATTTCACAAATATGTTGATACATAATTATTTATACTCGTACATAATAATAAATATTACGTTTATGGAGACAGGGATGTTTGCAAAGTAATGTTCTTGTGTTAAATTAATTTGAAACACTTCATTCATTATTTATGTAGGTAGGTATATGTTGAGAAAAGATTTTAATTTATATTTTTATAAGTTGCCAACATTATTATTGCTTGACGAATATATTTTTAGTGAATAAAAGTTTATAATCGATGCATTCAGTTGCCCTAAATGTAATAAATTAAGACATCACGCGCGAGAATTATCTTAAACAAATTTGCATTGTAATAATCACAATATATTATTTAATATTGTTCGGTTGGTATCTAACCGTTAATTATTTGTAAGTTGGTTAGTTAGAATTCTTAATAGATTAATTTCATTTCATTTTTTAACGCGCATGTGTCACTTCTGGTGCTACAAGCGTCCATAAGCTGCGGTGATCACTTTACATCAGGTAGCCCGCATGCTTGTTTGCTACCGTCGTGATATAAAAAAAGAGCAAATAGTTTATACAACAGTTCTTATAAATTATAACTTAGGTAACTATACGGCAATAATCATACAAATAACCACGTTCTTCCACGCATTTAATATGAGATATGACATTGTTGATTTATGAGATAAATACTGTTTTATATTCAGTTAATAATTTATAGTTATTGAGCTAATAATAGTTTGATATTTAGCAGTTAATAGTGAATACAGAGTGTTCTCTTAAAAAGATTAACAAAATTCTAATTAAAATATTTATTTAGGCCTACAAATTTATTCCAATAAGTAAATAAGTATTATAATCTTCAATAAATCTATGTATACTTAAAAATTGATAGTCAAAAAATTATTAAGATTTTCACACTAATACGGATTTATTTCATTGAATGGAAATCTAACCATAATTTATGGCTTATGCCCGTTGCATTTTATGTCGTAACAAGTCACCGTATTGCTTTGGCTGTCTGTTTGCTTCTTGAGTTAATCTAAAAGTACTACAATGATTAATTTACTGATTCAATATGTATTGTTATTATTTACAACTAGCTTTCACTCGTGGATTCGTTCGTACATTTTTCTGAATTAACATGTATACAAAATTTCATGAGGATCGGTTGAGTAGTTAAGGAGTGTAAGCGTAACAAACAAACAAACTAACATTCGCATTTATAATATGAACTAGCGGACCCGGCGGACAATGTCCCGTCCAGATAATAAAAAAACCTTAACAAATTGTATACCAAAACCTCATGGATCACTTTACCTACTGGTGTAAATCCCTTCTGTAGTTTTTGAGTTTACCGCGAACAGACAGACAGAATAACACGTGACAATATAAAACATAATAATAAAAAATACAACCTAGTATGTACCTCTTATTAGCGAATTCTAGGGAAATGGAAATCACAAAAACTTTCTCCTTGGAAAAAACTCTTAGGTGTACTAATTTTCATAGTGACCCGTCGAAAAGTGTGTGAATTTTATCATTATCAGCCTATAAGAGACACACTGCAGGAAGGTACTGAAGGAATCCAAAGAAGGAAGGAAGGTACGGGCATAATCACCACACCAGTCCACGTATGGAGATTTCAAACTCCGAGAAATCCAGTTTTTCTCTCAACAGAACGAAAGAATATTTCTCAGGTTCAGGTTCTCTCGTAATATTTCATACCAATTGATAGTATTACCAAATTTAATCAGTAAATGTACGCGATATCCCAAAAATTCGTATTTTTAGTAGTTTAGTATTTTTTTAATATATGGTATAACTTCATTACATAGTATAAAACAAAATCCCCTACCGCGTTTGTCTGTATGTTCGCGATAAACTCAAAAACTACTGAACGGATCTTTATGTGGTTTTCACCAGTGGATAAAATGATGCACGAGGAACGTTTTGGTATATAATTTGTTCAGGATTTTCTTATAATCAGGGCGGGACAACGTCGGCCGGGCCCGCTAGCTTATCATAATACATAGATTAATAACGCTAATAGGTAATCGATATACAAAGAAGAAAAAGAAACAAGTTTTTGTTTGTCATACACGCAAGAATATACAAAATTAACAAATAGAGAAAGATAATATAAAATCAATAACCAATTATCTTTACAGAATTTTGTGTTTTATAGGCCTCGAGGCATCATGTATGTTGAAGGAAATCGGTTTTAATTTTCACTCAAAGAATACGTGGTTGATATATGTACCCACCTATTGACATATATCTACGAATAATTATTCTTCTAAGCAAACCTAGTAGCTATACATATATTAGTAGATAACTATGAAATAATATGGAATAAAAAATATTATGTATTTATTACATAAAATAAGTTTTTATATGGAACCTGAACTTTACAGTTGATACATACTCAATGAGTTATCTGCAATATTCATTAGCGATTAGTCAAAAACTGCGTTGGTGGTCCCTTCAACTGTTGAAAGAAATAGTGCTTCTCAAGTGATTTCAAAAGCTTGCATCGTTAGAAAAAAAATACACGGCTTGTTGAAATCTGCATTTTTTCTAAGATTCAAATAGAAACAAGCACATTTTTTTTTATAGGTATAACCAATAATCCGTAATAATTATATTTTAATTTTTAAATACATACCTACATATGTATAACATATGTACCTATTATTACTAAATTTGTAATCTTTGTTGTACACCTTTTTATAAATTATGTATTATGCATCTATTAGAAAGGACAATTATCATGAGTATGACATTAATTATTGTGTCGCAGTATGTTGTGTCTAGATTCAAGTGAGAAGTTGTTTGATCGATTTAACTGAAACAGTTTGATCAACTTAAATGGAACGGTTTCATATAACGGATTTTTTTTACACAAAAAGTATATGTTATGCCAAAATTAATGTTATAATTCTCTATTTTAACAAATCTATTATTTAGTCAGTACATTTAATATTAATCCAAAATATTGTGATACGTGACTATAAAGGTATAGATATGACAAGTAGGTAATGAAAATTTCGTTAAAAAATTGTTGGTCTGTCAGCTTGTATGTTTAGATTTAACTGAAAAGCGGCTTGAACGGCCTATTTACAATTTTGTACACGAAGAGCTTGCATAATTGATCAGTTGATATGATACTAAAATTGTCGGAAATACTTTTAGAATTTGGGAAAAAAAACATTTCAATAATTCTTTCTTTTACCTTCAGCCGATGTCTATAAAATTATAAACACGGAAAGTATATGGCATTGATAAATCCATAGTTAATTAAAATATTAATGATATTTTTAGAAATCCTAATGAAATAACAAACAATAATTGAATCTGAACCGATTTTCACGGCATTTTGTACAAGCGAAGTACAATTTCCAGAATTATAGCCAATAATTAGTGGAGTACCTAATAGTTTTATAAATATTAAAACACTTATTTTTAATAACAGGTATAAAATATTTACTGGTAAAAAAGGAATGTACAAAGCTGCGGGCTGATGTTAGTTATCAATAAAACTTTTAGAAATTCCAAGATACGAGTAAGAATGAAATTACGAGACGAAAATAATTATTGCGTAATAAAAACCGGAGGAACTACGAGCACAGTATATATGTATGTATAGTGTACAGTATGTATACACAGTAATATTTGATATTAACATAAACACTATCCATACGACGACATTATAACATATGTGAGTAATATTTCTCAAATATTTTATTCCAAACTAGGTGATGTGTGCGGCTTCGTTCACGCGAAAACGTTTTTAATGTTCCACGGAAAACAATTGCCGTATTTGCGTTAGAACTAAACTGTATTTTATTTCTCTTAATTGTAATTTTTTATAGCCTCTGACAGAAAGGCGTCTAATTTCTTTTATCGGACTTAGTGCTATATTATTCTGAACACATTTGAAATCATTAAATACACACTGCGGCTTCGTTCACGCGAAAACGTTTTTAACGTTCCACGGAAAACAATTGCCGTATTTGCGTTAGAACTAAACCGCATTTTATTTCTGTTAATTGTAATTTTTTATAGCCTCTGACAGAAAGGCGTCTAATTTCTTTTATCGGACATAGTGCTATATTATTCTGAACATTTGAATTCATTAAATACACACTTTTGCTAGAAAGACTAACGCTCAACCTATCGTAGGTATATTACTGGCAATATGCTAGAAACTTCATCAGAAACATAGTACCCCTGAGTTTAATTTCGTGACTTATACTAATTTTCTTTGACCTTGTGCATAAAAATTGCATTAATTAGATATTAGAACTAGATATTTTTGTATATTCTAAACACTTACAAACTTTTGAATCTAATCTACAAATTAAAAGCTCAAATTATTTTTTTTATAATACACAATGAAGTCTTACATAGATGTTCTTAGTTCTTGTAGTAAAATTTTTACTATGAAATTAACATTTTATAGTGGAGTACAATAAAACTTAGTAATTACATACTTGTAATTTTATATCTTCTTTATATACCAATTTCTTCTGTACGTGTGTATGTCACTGAACTCCTCCTAAACGGTTGGACCGATTTTTATGAAATTTTGTGTGCGTTTGCCAGTAGATCCGAGAACGGTTTAGATTCACAATTGGAACCGGTAGGTGGCGCTGCGGTTGGTTTTTAGGATTTTTTTTATTATCAAGGCAGGACAACGTCCGCCTGACCCGCTAGTAAAGTATATTTTTCTTAAATACTTACCCATAACTAAATATAGGAGCAAATGTGCGTAGTAGTCCGGGTAAAAATGTGTGCCATCAATTTATTAAAATTAACCTATATAAAAATATACCTTATATTATACATACATATTATGAAATATTCTTTATCATATGCATTTAAATATGTATTTTTATACTTTTATTAATTAAAGAGTTCGCGATTATAAATTGTAATAAATTTAATAAGATCAATGACATAAACGTTATGAAAACCTGAATTAACAAAATATATAACATAATAACTGTATTCATAACAATAATGATAGCCATATCTTATGTATACTTGAATATTTATTCTGAATACTCATTAAAATTGAAGCTGTTGCCTACCTTTTACTCATATATTGATAATTTCAAACGACACGTGTCTCTGATGTATATACCTACATAGATATGGACTGTATACATACATTTGTACAGGATTGACCCGTTGTGTCTATTCATTGATATTGAAATTGTTTATTATTGCATATATTTTTCATTCTTCGTAATGTATTATACATCTAAGTAGGAAATTAAATGTGTATATTACGTTCCTATGTACTAAGTCAAAAACACCGACGCATAAGTGTAGGTAAAAAAAAGAAGACGGATTTTAACAATATTCGATAAACTACACAAATATGTCAGACGGGGCTAGTCTTCTATCTAAATCAAAGTATGTTACACAGAGATTTGTCTTCTCTAATCTAATTTTAATAGTTTCAGAATTAATGGGTCTTTTTTTTTGTTTTTTTTTTTTTAATGTCAAAGTAGGCAATCGGACAAGTGGGTCACCTGATGTTAAGAGATCACCACCGTCCATAGATACTAGCAATACCAGGGCAGTCACAAGTGTGTTGCCAGCCAGTATTTGAGGGAAAGGGGCAGAGTGGGGAGAGGAGAGGGGAGGTAGCCCTCCGGCGCTGTCACTGACCGAACGAAACGCAACAATGCAAGCAATGTCACTTCACGTCGGTTTTCTGTGGGTCGGGTGGTAGTATCCCGGACGAGCCGACCCATTCATGCTGAAACCAGTAACAGCTTCAGCGTGGCTCTAGCACCTACGAAAAGTGTGCGTCCAAGCACACTTGCACAATATGTTATGTATTATAGAAATATTTAAAGTACCTAAATATAGTTTTTAAAGAGTACTCATATATTTAAAGTATAGAATAAAATATATGACTTCTTTTTTTTCTCGAAATGATTATGCTATTGGCCTAGCAAGGCCTTAACAGCTTCACCGGACTACAAACGACTTCTGAAATTTACAGCCTACATAATGAATATTAAATAATTATAATTTAAATATGTAACATTTGTTTATTATGTGTGTAGTATAACAAAAAAGTAGTAAGGAATTAAGTTAACCATAGATAAATTACATTTTTACTGAGGATACAGTGGAATAGTTTGCGTAAAAGCTAGATATGTAAATAAATTCGACCTAACCCAGGTCACAGCCGTTACATGTTTTACGGCAATAATTCAAGTAGAAGCTGGCACCCCACGCGTGCCGCCAGACTACTTATAAGAATTCAATACAGCTATTATTTACCACTAGTTTACATTTGGAGGTAAAAGGAATTAAAAATAATAAAGTTATCAAAGCATGGTTGGTTCATATTCAAAAATATAAAAGGCTATGATTGATACTACTACTGTTACCATTGAGACAAGAAAACAATAACTATCCGTATTAATATTTTCAATACTTTCTATATTAATTTATAAAATATTGTCATAAACAACAACAAAGTGACACGTTGTAGGCAGTAGAGCCACGCTGAAACTATTACTGGTTTCAGCATGAATGGGTCGGCTCGCTCGGGGTAGTACCACCCGACCCACAGAAAACCGACGTGAAGTGACAGTGCTTGCATTGTTGGGTTTCGCTCGGTCAGTGAGAGCGCCGGGGGCCTTCCTTCCATCCCCCAAACACAGGCTGGCAAAGCACTTGTGACTCCCCTGGTGTTGCTAGTGTCTATGGACGGCGGTGATCACTTACCATCAGATGACCCGCCTGTTCGTTTGCCTCCTATGATAAAAAAAACGTGGAACGTAAAAGTAAGTCAGTCTCCTTCAAAGTTATAATCATCTTTTCGTGAATATGTAAAGTGATTTAACTTGTATTACTTATACAGATCTTGTACTATTATTAAATAAAAATAATAATTTAAATTAAGAGTCCTAAGGTCAGAATAAGGCGCCGGGGGCCTTCCTTCCATCCCCCAAACACAGGCTGGCAACGCACTTGTGACTCCTCTAGTGTTGCTAGTGTCTATGGACGGCGGTGATCAATTACTATCAAGTCACACGCCTGTTCGTTTGCCTTCTATGATATAAAAAAAAGTGGAACATAAAACTAAGTCGGTCTGCTTCAAAGTTATAACCATCTTTTCGTGAATATGTCTTTACATATTGATTTAACTTGTATTACTTATACAGATCTTATATTATTATTAAATAAAAATAATAATTTAAATTAATAGGCCTAAAGTCCCAATAAGAAAGCACATGATTATCAGCTTGCATATGTCTTACTACTTCAAACAGCTTATTTTCTAAGGTGATAAACAGGCTTATTCAGTACGCCCACCATCATAGAGCTATTGGCGATTTAAAGTCTTTTTTTTTAAATATCATAGTAGACAAACGATCATGTGGGCCACCTGATGTTAAGAGATCACCACCGTCCATAGACACTAACAACACCGGGGGAGTCCAAAGTGCGTTGCCAGACCGTGTTTGGGGGAAAGGGACGAAGGGGGGAGAGGGAAGGCGAGGTGGCCCTCCGGCGCTCTCACTAACCTAACGAAACGCAATAATGCAAGCACTGTTACTTCACGTCAGTTTTCTGTGGGTCGGGTGGTACTACCCCGGGCGAGTCGACCAATTCATGCTGAAACCAGTAATAGCTTCACCGTGGCTCTACTACCTCTGTATTTTCCTAATATATATTGGTTAATACAAATGCATTTATAAAGCGTTCTGGTTTCCTATTGTTGATTTCTTCACTGCCAGTGAATAATTTTAATAATAAAAGCCAAATAATTTAAACCACGTTTAAACAAAGAATACCCTTTAAAAACGTATTTCTACAACGTTCCTGAACGATAATAATAGTATGTGGATAGAACGTTCAGCCTTTAGTAGAGTGGCCAACTTCTACAAGTAATTTCTAAGTAATATATACCTCAGTATAGCGAGTTACTGCAGTAGACTATACCGAAGGTTAACTGCACCAAAATGGAAATATTCGATCTTGTCTCTGTGATGAATATTGTAGAAGCTCTATGAGTTCCTAGGGGGCTACATGTCTTCTATTCTATTTATCTATTCTAAATCTATTCTAAAATCTGACAGAACATATATAGAACTCATGAACTTGTTTCAAGATATTTGATTTTCTTTAATTACATTTTGTCATGCATGTTCATAAATTACTCCAGCATAAACCATGATCCGTCGGAAACAAAACTCATTACGTTATTCATAGTAGTTTTCTTTATTTGCCTAGTTAATAATGTATGCAAACAGTTGAATAAAGAGGCATCTCAATTTCTTAGATACCTAATCTGGATTTTAAAACCGATATATTTATCCAGAGCTAATCATGAGACTTCATTTTGTCGACTTAGGACAATTAAAAAGTTTGATTACATTGGAGGTTATATTCGAATATAAAGAATATATTTTTAAGGCTGTACATTTTTATTGCTTTCCTTTAAAAGAAATCAGAGGCATTATTTAACTTTTATTTTACTTAAATATCGTTGACATTTATGCAACGGTACCTTGTATCATGGACATTATTTAGGTTAATATTTTGTGCAGCTTTTTACTATTTCTGTATATTAGCTACTAATAATAATAGTATTTTACATTCCCAAAGTCTGTAACTTGATAACAAGACTATAGGTAGGTACTAGGACTATAGGTAGAGAAAAGAATATCTCTATACTTATTATTACATTTTTCAAATTAAATCAATATTTCATTTAATAAAAATCAATATTTTCCAAATTACTCGCAGAGTGCGCTTGTTGCGTGTTGCAAAATATCAAAGACTTTATAATAGTCTGGAGTGTGATCGTTGACTGCGAAAAGTATTGGGTTCCACGTGGGAGCTTTTGGGAATATAACTGGAGATCTGGATAAAGGAGAAGAGGTAAACCCTGAGGAACACTGCCGGACATAGGACGGTAGGAACAATTTGACAAGGATCACTTCAAATTTAAAGAAGTATCTAGCAGTCTATTATTAAACAGCTTATATGTTGAACAGTTGTGTCACATCTTATCAATTGCTTATTCGATTCAATCAAAATGATTCATATCACAACCGTGACTTACGATTACCTAAGGTCTATTTGTAAGTTAAAACATTCTTTATCACTGTATAATATGTAACTACTTGAATAAATTGGGTACCGTTTAAATACACCCGTGTATACCGTTACTTTTAAATGCAACTTGATAAGACTACACGCAAACTAAATACCTAAGACCAAGATTACTCAGTCTGATAAAAGGAAACCGTACCATTGAATATAATAATCTATACATAAAAGTAGATTCCGGTGCATATATTACTGTATTTGAGAAAAAACCAATAACCAATAACTTCAACCACTTTTCAATTTCAATGGAAGTTGCTACACCTGTTTTAATAGAGAAGATTGTGATGCCATTAATTTTACTATAACTCAACTATTCATTACAACAAATAATACCTACCAGCAAATAATAATAAACACGTAGGAAACCACAGACACAGCTAGTTTATATATTAAAAATAATCACACTGAATACAAATCAAATAAATTATTACATTAATTTGCACTTAGATATTATAATTGAATATCCGTTAACCTTGTCGATTCTTACGCGATTCTATATATTCCAAGATAATCATCTAAACACTCCCGAAACTTACTTTTACTCATGGTTTCGTCTGCTTCAGTATTATTGCGATTGAATCATGCATCTACAACTCAAAATGCGAGCGTATATAGAAGTAATCTATATATGGTTATAATGAAGATAGAGTCTATTTGAGGTTCAAGCATGTTAAATGCACTGAATGAATTTTCATAGCACTATGGCTATTCGATACCGAATTTTTGATACATAGTTCCAAGGTACTCATTTATTGGATTCGATTAACGCTTTGCCTGGACAACTTACACGTACGTTCACTTCTTTAAAAGGCCGGCAACGCACTTGTAACTCCCCTGGTGTTGCTAGTGTCCATGGACGGCGATGATCACTTACCATCGGATGACCCGTCTGTTCGTTTGCCTCCTATAATATAAAAAAAAATGCATTACCTTGCTTTGGGCATTTTTTTAATATCCAAAAAAGCGAACAAGATTCTACTAGTCTTAATATAATTTAGCAGTTTCTTCTCAATCTATTTTATTGGATGTTCTTCGATTACACTTTATTATTGAAATCAGAAATATACCTACATTTGACACAAAATTTAAACCAATACCAATACCAACTTAATATGTATAAAAATAATCTGCCAGATATTTCAATTTATGAATAATATATGAAACAATCCTAATAAGACCGAGTCTTCATTTGGTATGCGGATACGAATTTTTAGCATACCAAGATGATATTCGAATTATGGATGATGGATTGATTATCTTTAATAGGAATAAGTGTTTAGATAACAAATGTATGAAACTGTTTAATCGCTTTGACCGTATAATTGTCTTGTCATAATATTATCGGTCTATAATTGATCAATTACTGAGAAAGGATATTTTTCCAATGAGTGTCTTCCATCTGAAATAGATCATTCAAGCTCAGAACATCACGCGAACTCGTGAACGCTGCTAATTCTATAGTATGTTTTCGTTATAATAGAACTGTGGGAATCATTTTCAAGCGTTGCAATTTTCTCAAGGTTTTTATTCATAGTAACTGTCACATGTAATATCGGATTCAATTTCTTACTTGTCTTTTCTAAAAAATATTTATTAATATTGTTGTAATTAATCTCTATTATAATTCCTCGAGTATTTTGTATAAACACTGTACTAATGTTATTTTGTTTATCATTGAACTGGTGTTGCTAGTGTCCATGGACGGCGGTGATCACTTACCATCGGGTGACCCGTCTGTTCGTTTGCCTCCTATAATATAAAAAAAAATGCATTACCTTGCTTTGGGCATTTTTTTAATATCCAAAGAAGCCAACCACATTCTATTAGTCTTAATCTAATTTAGCAGTTTCTTATCAATCTATTTTATTGGATGTTCTTTGATTACACTTTATTATTGAATTCAGAAATATACCTACATTTGACACAAAATTTAAACCAATACCAATACCAACTTAATATGTATAAAAATAATCTGCCAGATATTTCAATTTATGAATAATATATGAAACAATCCTATTAAGACCGAGTCTTCATTTGGTATTCGGATACGAATTTTTAGCATACCAAGATGATATTCGAATTATGGATGATGGATTGATTATCTTTAATAGGAATAAGTGTTTAGATAACAAATGTATGAAACTGTTTAATCGCTTTGACCGTATAATTGTCTTGTCATAATATTATCGGTCTATAATTGATCAATTACTGAGAAAGGATATTTTTCCAATGAGTGTCTTCTATCTGAAATAGATCATTCAAGCTCAGAACATCACGCGAACTCGTGAACGCTGCTAATTCTATAGTATGTTTCCGTTATAATAGAACTGTGGGAATCATTTTGAAGCGTTGCAATTTTCTCAAGGTTTTTAGCCATAGTAACTGTCACATGTAATATCGGATTCAATTTCTTACTTGTCTTTTCTAAAAAATATTTATTAATATTGTTGTAATTAATCTCTATTATAATTCCTCGAGTATTTTGTATAAACACTGTACTAATGTTATTTTGTTTATCATTGAAGGCACAACTTCTCTCGATACTACAACTATCATCGCTATTTTTGACTGTGTATTATTGCCACCAGCCAAGCGCTTCTTTGATTATTAACTTTTGTGCATCTAGTTGCACATACTGCTATCTCATAATTCTCATAGTATAAGTGTATAACACGTACAATAACCTAATCTACATATCTTTATATATAAATTTCTTCTGTACGTGTGTATGTCACTGAACTCCTCCTAAACGGCTGGACCGATTTTAATGAAATTTTGTGTGCGTGTTTGAATGGATCCAAGAATAGTATAGATTCACAATTGGACCCGATAAGTGGCGCTGCGGATGAATTTTAGATTATTTTTTTAGTTATCAAGGCAGGATTACGTCCGCCGGGCCCGCTAGTGTATATATAAAATATTAAATATAGAAGCAGTGTCTATTATTTGTCCAGGCTAACCTCCAAAATGGTTGAACAGATTTCCTCGAAAACTTTACTGAGAGATAAGAATTCTGCTGATTATCCTCTAATATATATATAATTACGTTTTTCGATTAAGAATAGGCACATTCAATGAAATAATTACAATATTCGCAAGCACCGTCTACTTAAAAATAAACTAGTTCTAACTTACACTGTGTGTTTCTAAAAGTTTTGATTCCAGTTTGCAAAGTGATTTTGAGTTTTCGATATAAAAATAATACATTCTCGTATTCTTGTTGGATTTTTTAAATCATAACTGTAGCAATTTTTAATCTACGAAATAAAATGAATAAAAATGATAATATTACCCAAATGAATATAAACGCTTATAAATAAATAATGATATGATAAAATATACATTTTGCGCATAATTTGTATTAAAAAGAAAACATACAAATTCCAATGATTTACATAATTTTTTCATACGAGAAATTTCCATAAAATTAAAGTAATTCCGAGGCATTTAAATCGTGACTCCCCGGTACCTACCTGTTCAAAGTTACACTAACAGCGATTAGTAAATAAATAACAAATTAAATTCCAGTAAAGATTAGTGGCCGAGTGAGCGCACTCTCATAAATAAATCAAACGGTTCGGTCGCGTCGACCGGCCGAGGTAAATTATGACTCAAATAATATTATGCTAAAGGCATGCCTGCACTGTAGTCGCCACTTTAAGAAACCGTTCTTGTTTTCAAAAACTTCTCGCTGTTTTGTAATTGCTTTTTTTTCTTGCAAAAAACAAATTCTTACATGAAATTGATTAGTATACATAAGCTTTTTATATTAATTTCAAGAGTTGATTACTTACTGTTTTATAAGTTATTCTTGCCTCTGGTATCGGACATCATCGATGAAACCTTCTGTGTAATTATCAGGGAATATCTATCTCCCTTTGGTTTGTTATCTATATTATTAATTGATTTTAATGAAATTGGAAGTGCAAAATGTATTATAGCAGGACTAATTTCCCAGTGATAGTATGCAAGCCTTAATGAGATCTAGATTTTCTTTGATAGACGTTATCGGTAACTGTACGCAGTGCGGTTAATATTTATATGAGCTAAATACCAGACTAGGCCCCCCTCGGCAGCGGCTCAAGTCTAGGTCCGTTCCCTCGGCGTGGAGCCCTTGAATGCGCTGCTCGCGCGATACAGTGTCACAAAATCTTACAACACTGCAACAACATTACACATATCACCTCAACAAGTGCACGCACACATGTTTAGACATGAAAGTAGAAGGGTTTTTATTTTTGTTTTTCCCTTATTGAACTGAAACGGTTTAGAAAAATTATCCAACACAAAATTCATATAAGAGTTGTTGAGGTATGTATGCTTGGTACACAATAACTCATATAAGTATGAATATGTAGCTAAGCTTAGGTTAGCTCAGATGTGTTGCGAATTGCGTGAATCAGACAACAGCGCAAGCCGAGGTGTGCCGTGCACCTTTGAGCTAGTTGTCAAAATAAAATCGGCTGAGTGCCTTAAGCGCATGCCTTATTAGTCCCGTAAAGCTGTTAATACCTTGCTAGGTCAATAGCGTAATCAGTTCTAAAAAAAATTAAAAAGTGAGCTAAATGAGTATATGTATAGTAGTTTGTTTTGTATGTTTTATAGGTTTTATGCGTTTGACGACACTCTCATCTATGGTAATTGACGATGTGGTCTCAGATGGCAAACACGCTAGACCTAGCGGCAACTCTTTGAGCTAGTTGTCAAAATAAAATCGGCTGAGTGCCTTAAGCGCATGCCTTATTAGTCCCGTAAAGCTGTTAATACCTTGCTAGGTCAATAGCGTAATCAGTTCTAAAAAAAATTAAAAAGTGAGCTAAGTGAGTATATGTATAGTAGTTTGTTTTGTATGTTTTATAGGTTTTATGCGTTTGACGACACTCTCATCTGATTGTAATTATCGATGTGGTCTCAGATGGCAAACACGCTAAACTGGCTTTCAAGTGCAGTCGCCACAAAACACCAACAGGTATTAGTTAGGCGTACATAGAAATACCCTACCACCATGCTGTGGTTCCATCACAACGTTTTTCTTCATCGAAACCTCCGACACAGTCGCAAGGCCTTGTTTTTTCTTAGCACAGCAAAGAGACTGTACTGCGCCTGATGGTGAGCACAGTACAATCCAAAAACAACGGCGACCACCGAGAGACACACTATCCCTCACCGGTCGCCGCTATCATGCCGGCCTGCATAAATGTCTCTTCACGTTACGCTTGAAGGACCCCAAGGACACACTGGTCGGGAGATTGTTCCACAGCTTCACGGTACGACAGAGATAAGAAGTTGCGAACTTTTTACTCTCGAACTTAACTCGATCGGTACGGTGTCTTAACACGCTATGAACTGAGCCATCATTATTTCGTAAGGTTGGATTCCATTGACTATATAGAGGAGATTATCTTGTATAAAAATGTTTCAATGGATCTCTGTTATATACCTATAATTACTTAGTCTAATGTTGTATCTTTTGAAAGTTTTCTGCGTATAATATAAAAGCAAGAAGTCAGTTAAAAATTATACAATTATTAACATGTATTTCTAATATTTGGATCCTTTTTATATAATCAAATATGGAGTGTTCGCACATCTTATATTTTGATGATCTATGATGATTTAATTTGTAGTAAATTATTAGAAAAAAGTGTTAGTTAAATATCTTTAAATTCTTCATTTTTATTTTTTATTGTAGCACGGTAAAATTACTGCACTATGCCTGATGGTATGCACAGTATAATCCAAAAACAACGGCGACCACCGAGTGACACACTATCCATCGCTGGTCGCCACTGTCATGCCGGCCTGCGAAAAGCTGGATATGCACAGGTTGATCCCGAAACGCGACCTGCAGAAGCGAATCACTATGACGGGCTTTTTCGCCACATATGGTTGCGACCCAGTCAGGCTGTAAAATCCTTCTTTAATTAATAAATAAACATTACCCACTATTTATTAAATTAATATATGTAATTCTATTTCGTGACAAAATATAAAATCAAACTAAGTACTTACGTAACATTTTCACAAGTAGCACAATTATCATTTAACTTTATTTGATACATTCGCAACTGGTAAATCCTGTTACGAGTCCCCCCGCCTAGCGTCCCGTCCAGATCGGCCACTCAAACATTTATTTAGACACGCATAAAGGCATATACAAATAAACCAATAAGTAAGTAGGTACGAATGACTCAAGAAATAAGTTTTGTAAAAGGATTAGTAGCAACACACGTGGTTGGTTGGATTCGAATATCAATAGCGGCCATGATTTTGCAGAATATGCCGGTAAAAATACGACCCTGACTCCTATAGATTGATATAAACATGTTTCCATCCATATTTGTTTCTACAAATTTGGAGGTTATGTTCTCATTTCTAGCTCAGGGTTTCGATCTAGACGGTCTGACGTCGCGAAAAAGAATATTCATTAGTATCATAAAAAACCAATAGGTACTATGTATATAAAAATATTAATCTATATCTATCTTCTATATACATATAATAAAAATGAAATGTCTGTATTACAAATTTGGAGGTTATGTTCTCATTTCTAGCTCAGGGTTTCGATCTAGACGATCTGACGTCGTGAAAAAGAATATTCATTAGTATCACAAAAAACCTATAGGTACTAAGTATATAAAAATATTAATATATATCTATCTTCTATACATACAAGTAGTCTGTATGTAATATAAAAATAACAATTTTTTACTACTTGGGTACGAAAGTATACAGTGCGGAGCTGCGGGTACAACCAGTAGTAGTAAAATATAATTGAATTATATTTCAAAAAACGCCAAAAACAAAATTGAAAAATCTTAGAAAAAAAATTAAAAAAATTTGCAATCCTTCCCTTCCTCATTGACTTTTTACAAACAGTATTTTTTATCTATCTATTCTATATCTATACATAAAATAAAAATGAAGTGTCTATATGTAATATCAAAATAAAAAAAATTTTCTAGTTGGGTAAGAAAGTATACACGTTACTGATAAGAAAAATGCAATTTTTAAAATTTTTGTCGGTCTGTCTGTCTGTCTGTTTGTTCCGGGTAATCTCCGAAACGGCTAGACCGATTTTGACAGGAATTTAACTGATATTACAGTGGGTGTTTTAGGCTACTCTAAATTAGACTAGGTATTAACCGCGGCTTCGTCTGCAAGGGCCGGGCGCCGTCTGCTGTCGCCTCTATATGGGGGTCGTATGGTCCATGGCCGCCTACGGGGCACCTTTGTGTGTAGACGCCCTCAACGCCACAAATATCCATGCGCTGCGAGCTGCGTAGCGTACCGTGGCGTTGTGGGTGATACGAGGGTACCGCACAGTGTCCTCGGGGGCGACCATGGTGCTGGCCAGCTCTTTTCCCTGGGAGCTAGAGGCGGAGGTGCTTGCCGCCGTATATTTATACATGTATTCCGGTAGCTGCAATAGAAAGGCAGTTGTTTTTAGGTTTAGCGTGTTAACCATCTCAGACTATATCATAAGTTAACATCAGGTGAGATTGTCTTTAAAAGCTTAAACCTATAAAAATTGTTGAAGTCAAAACGTTTTTAGGTGCGTTAAGCGGTCATTTGGGCAGGGGTGCGTGGGAGGAGCAACGTCGCACTCTGGTTGCGGCGGTAGGGCAAGATCTGTCACTGCCGAGCGTGGTTGCGGCCATACTCGTCAGTGAGGAAGTGTGGAACGCAATGGTCGCCTTCTGCGATGAAATCGTCTCGCAGAAGGAGGCGGCGGAGAGGGTTCGTCGCAAGATCCTCAAAGTTACCCTCTCCGCCAACGGAGGACAGGCAGGAGGAGGTGGCAGTTTGATCGCCTCCTCCCATCGTAGTCGGACCGGAGAGGATGGGTCCCCCGGCTGTACCCGGCTGTTTCCTAACAAGACGGGGCCCGGCGGAGGCGCTTTCGCTGCTGGGCCAACCGCCGGGGCGGCACGATGAAGTCTATAGAGATCTCGTGTCGCCCCAACTATTGCGGCAGAGGTACACCGTAGGGTTTTAGTCCGTGCGAGTCGGACATAACCCACCCTCTCCCCCGAGTGGATGGTGAATACATAAGGGATTTCCGCAGGTAAAAAAAAAATGGGATAAAAAGGGATAAATTTATAATTTCGCGTCACGACATGTTACGTAAGCATGCTCAGCCGTATTGCGCTTGCACGTCTTGCGTAAGACTAGCGACGCCGTAGTATAGGAGCCTGACATGTGATACTGATAATTTGCAGCTCATCATACGTTTGATTGATTAATAGATTTTATAAAAATGTATATAATTATCGCTCCGAGTGCCAATAAATATGAAAATCACACTAATGTTAAGAATTTCAATAAACTAATTCTGAATTTTAAACGAGTTCATTCACACTATAATTCATATGAAAATTCAAAAGAAAACATTTAATTTATTGTTTTGAGTTATAACATACTGTTAGTACACTGTATTTATAAATAATACGAGCGACCTGTAATCTACAATTTGTTCCAGGATATATTAAATGTCCAACGTAACTGAAATAATTAATTGAATAATTATAAACACTTATATTTTTGGAAACAGCATCGCAAACTGTAATTATATTTCAATAACATAAAAGATAAAAATGGTTAGTATGACTGATCCTTAGGATATACACATATACCATTGTGGACTTTCTGTGAACATTTTTAAGACATATAAATCGATCCTAAGTAATATTAAAAATGCGAAATTTGTTTGTTTCTGTGTTACAATTTCCCATCTTAACTACTTAGCCGATCATATTTAAATTTGCATGCACGTGAGCAGTTCAATAAAACCACTTGGCGTACCACATCAAGTAGTTCTCGAAAAATAAATCAAATTTCCAACAACGGGAACGAAGCAACGAGCGAATGCTAGTCGCACATGATCTTTATTTAAAGACCAATTCATAACTTACATTTTTTAAAATAAATTAATTATTACGTTAAAACATTGAAGTACTTAGTGCTTGAGTAATAATAAAATTTAATTGACATTAATCAAGCGTTTGTTTTATGAAAACATAATTATACCTATTACAAAGGGAAGTCACTTTTTATAATATTATTCTACAGCTATGTCGATCTTATTACATTATTTTCCAATGAAAGAAGAAAAAAAAAACACTTCGCAGTCAGGAACTGTTTATCTCTATATTAAAGTGAAAACCAAAAACTAATAGTAAACAGCGAGCAAGGGACGCCAGAAGGTATCCTCTGGGAATGTTCCAGCTTCAATTATTGATGGCAACTTTTAGCCTCTATAAAATATAAGGGTAAAACTTCTCAATAATCTATATAGTTAGCTTTAAACCGTGTCACACGATCTTTAAGTTTGTACTGCCTTTTTCACTGTCGTTTTCAGTTAATTGTATGGTAGGCTTTAATTGTAATTATTTCTCAACGTTTATCTACAGTTTTTGTGCAGGTGTATCGCGTTCTTATAATTTTAACTTGAAGTTCATGTTCGATGATATATAAGAATTTGCACATCGATAGCTAATTAAAGGTAATTTAACATTAGTTATTATAGTATTTTCATAATGATCCTTGTTACTAAAATGATAACTTTACAATTACCGTTATGTTTTAACTGAAGGTTTTATTTATCATTATTATAGCCTATCTATGCCTACATGACATAGATACGATATAAAAATGTTCAATGAAAGTCGTTGATATTTTATAATTTCTTTTTTACATTTTGTATTATTTCTAAACATATTACTTATACGTCCTATACGCTATTGAGAAAGGAATAATAAAGTGTCCCGTGCACTAAATTTAATATCAATTGGTCAACACGTTTTTCAGTTATATTCGGACAAACAAACTAAATTTTAATATCATCTCTGTGGTGTGTATAATAATATCTGTTTGCAATCTCATGGGAATAGAAATTAATATAATTAACAACATAAATGTTATTATAAATATGAGATGTTATAATTAAGGAATAAAAAATCATTATTTATTATCGATCTAAATGTACCCAAGAACTAGAATACAAAGCAGTGTGATTATCTTTCACTGTGGCTATAATTGAAATTCAGTACGAGCAGAACGATTTTAATTTAATTTCAATAACTCGTATCGCTTTAGACACTGATTAAGTTTCCTATAAGGGCTCTGTTCTTACATACGTTACACGTATATGAAATACTTATTGCATATTCTGAATTAGCATAGGCATCCTGGGCCGTTAGTCAAGCGTCTGCGAGGACATTTGCAAACTGCTAAAGTGCCATGTGGAATATGTAATTGTCTGGTTTATACATAATATAATATTTCATTAAAAAGGTCAATCTTGATTTATAAATATTAATGGAAATTATATTTATAATTAATAACTAATAATAAAATGTATTAAAATACTTAATATATCCATAGTTATACAATGGAAATACAGTTCTTTTCATGTGTCGGCATAAAAATATGACCACTCAAAGCGGAATTTTTCGTAGTTAGTTCTAGGTTAGAGCTTAGACGTTTTTTTAATTAAAATTTTATGTAATGACCGAAATTAGCGGGTATTATAGCTAGTATATAAGTAAATATAAATTGAATTGCATAATATAAACTATTTCATCTACCTATAGGTATTAGAACTCATTTGTAAATTACACTGTTCTGATTTTCAAGAAATCTTTAGTAATTTTGTAAATGCGAATGTTAGTTTATTTGTTACGCTTTCAAGTCTTAACTAGTCAACCGATCATCACGAAATGCTGCATGTATGCTATCAGGAGTACAGTAGAGTACATTCTTTCAACCAGAAACTTGTCCTAAGGTCAAATTTACATAAATGCGAGCGAAGCCACAAGCAAAAGCTACGATTTCTATAGTAATAGTAAACATGTCACTTCTCTTTGATTTGGCACCTAAACACCGAAATTATTACTGCTATTGTAGAGTATGTAAAGTATAATAAGTATTGCATTGTATAATTCCACCGACCCCATTCCATCAGAGGACTAGAAGCCGTGAGAGTTTCCACCCTTACATGGTTGATATTTCCGTAATTCGCACGAAGAGATTTGCTTCCACATTCATTATACGTACGGCTAAGGAGTGGAATTCACTCACGGCGTCTGTCTTCCCGTCATTTTATAACTTGGGAGTCTTCAAGAGTAGAGTGAACAGGCATGTAGTGGGTAAGCGCGATACATTGTCGGCCTTATCGTTACTTACAATTAGATGAGATTGTATATATACCAACGGTCAGGGTGAGTACAGTCATTTTGTCAATTTCCGATGAAAAAGGCAAAAATTATACTTAACTAGCGGGACCGGCAGACATTGTCCCACCCTGATTATGGACAAATCTTGACAAATTATATACGTTCCTCATCAATCACTCTATCCACCGGTGAAAACGGCATGAAAATCTGTTCAGTAGTTTTTGAGTTTATCGCGAACAGACAGACAGACAGACGCGGTAGGGGACTTTGTTTTATACTATGTAATGATTAACGTAAGAAAACAAAATTAAAATTAAAATTTAGGACCATGTATATAAATGAGTAAAGATAACACTTCAGTATCTTTTCCTACTTTGTTTGTCTTTTGATTTACTTTTTTTTGTTTAGCTATTGAGGAGCTATAGCGATATTATTAAAAATTCCATAGAATCGAAGCTTTTACTTATAAATCTCTATTCGTCATACTGTTAAGCTCCTTACGTCTACAGTATTTATAATATTTAACGCTAT
Source organism: Antheraea pernyi (assembly GCA_015888305.1). Classification (NCBI taxonomy): domain Eukaryota; kingdom Metazoa; phylum Arthropoda; class Insecta; order Lepidoptera; family Saturniidae; genus Antheraea; species Antheraea pernyi. The sequence goes on along the minus strand of MU159109.1, from coordinate 326,508 downwards.
TTTCAGCGTTTAATCGCGTACATTTACTAATTTAAATTGGTAACACTATCGGCTGACGGTGAAGGAAAACACCGTGAGGAAACCTGAACCTGAGAAATGTTCTTGTAGTACTACTGTATGTGGGAAAAATATAGAACTGTGGATTTCCCAGAGTTTGGGAGTACAGTAGAGTACATTCTTTCAACCAGAAACTTGTCCTAAGGTCAAATTTACATAAATGCGAGCGAAGCCACAAGCAAAAGCTACGATTTCTATAGTAATAGTAAACATGTCACTTCTCTTTGATTTGGCACCTAAACACCGAAATTATTACTGCTATTGTAGAGTATGTAAAGTATAATAAGTATTGCATTGTATAATTCCACCGACCCCATTCCATCAGAGGACTAGAAGCCGTGAGAGTTTCCACCCTTACATGGTTGATATTTCCGTAATTCGCACGAAGAGATTTGCTTCCACATTCATTATACGTACGGCTAAGGAGTGGAATTCACTCACGGCGTCTGTCTTCCCGTCATTTTATAACTTGGGAGTCTTCAAGAGTAGAGTGAACAGGCATGTAGTGGGTAAGCGCGATACATTGTCGGCCTTATCGTTACTTACAATTAGATGAGATTGTATATATACCAACGGTCAGGGTGAGTACAGTCATTTTGTCAATTTCCGATGAAAAAGGCAAAAATTATACTTAACTAGCGGGACCGGCAGACATTGTCCCACCCTGATTATGGACAAATCTTGACAAATTATATACGTTCCTCATCAATCACTCTATCCACCGGTGAAAACGGCATGAAAATCTGTTCAGTAGTTTTTGAGTTTATCGCGAACAGACAGACAGACAGACGCGGTAGGGGACTTTGTTTTATACTATGTAATGATTAACGTAAGAAAACAAAATTAAAATTAAAATTTAGGACCATGTATATAAATGAGTAAAGATAACACTTCAGTATCTTTTCCTACTTTGTTTGTCTTTTGATTTACTTTTTTTTGTTTAGCTATTGAGGAGCTATAGCGATATTATTAAAAATTCCATAGAATCGAAGCTTTTACTTATACTTAAGGTGATAACTCCCTCGTTAGAACTTTACATGGAGTTTTTGTGGCATCTCAGAATTCTTGTTATTATTTCTCATCCACCTCACTTGTGCAGAATGTCCGAAATATATTACGTAAAATACTACCAATATTACAAAATATATAACGCAAGATAATGAATAAATTATAAAATCTACTACATGACAGATGAAGAAGCCGCCAAAAACTCAACATGTCACTTGTGTAACTGAACTTTTGATGTTTAGCTCATTGCATTTGTTTTTAAAAATCAAACACTGAATCAAAATAAATCGCTTCCAGTAAGCACATGGTGATAAATCAGTCACAGTGCCTCTCTTTTAGTTTGTCGCTTTGCGGTATCGACCAGTTTATATTTAGCTACTTGTAGACGTGCAGGTCGGCATGACAGCAACGGCTGGGAATGGATCTTAAGCTCTTAGTACTCGTCGTTGTTTTTAAATTGTATTCTGCACTATATATACCAACGGTCAGGGTGAGTACAGTCATTTTGTCAATTTCCGATGAAAAAGGCAAAAATTATACTTGATTAACGTAAGAAAACAAAATTAAAATTTAGGACCATGTATATAAATGGGTAAAGATAAAACAGTTCGATTTACTTTTTTTTATTTAGCTATTGAGGAGCTATAGCGATATTATTAAAAATTCCATAGAATCGAAGGTTTTACTTATAAATCTCTATTCGTCATACTGTTAAGCTCCTTACGTCTACAGTATTTATAATATTTAACGCTATTTTCAGCGTTTAAAAAAAATATCTAAAATAAATACAGACAATAATATATGTAATTAATATCTATATGTTAATACGTGAAGAAAAACTTTAACCCTATTATGCTCGAATTTTGACCTTTGGACTGCCACTACTATGTATTTTAGGTAGATTATTTGAACCGTACAACAAAAAACATCACAATATCATATTGCCATGAAACTACACATATCCAGTACTTTAAAATAAGACTGACTTTTTTCTTTCATAATATTATAAATATTGCTATCCAATAAGTCTTTAACTAGCAAGAAAACAATGAACAATTAAGTTTATTATACGTGTATTTACTTCTTTATATATTTAACAAAAACATACTACAACAGTGAAATTCGTGAAAATGCTACACTACCTGTTATCAAGTAGACAATAAAAAAGGTTTTTTTTTCAACAAACAGTATTACATGGATACTGAAGAGTACTGGAACGGTTTTCAGTAACAGCACTGTTGTCACAAACGATAAAATTATTATTGTACTAGCTTCTGCCCGCGACTTCGTTCGGGTGGAATAATTACTTTAGGCTAACGGTAACACACACAGTGGAAGCTCTGAAGAGCAAAAAAATCCCCGATTTTAAAATATTTTTCATTGGTGCTCCGCTCCTATTGGCCTTAGCGCGATTATATATAGCCTGTAACCATCCTCAGTAAATGAGCTATATAGTACTGAAAGAATTTTTCAAATCGAACCAGTACTTCTTGAGATTACCCCCTACAACGTCACAAACCAATAAATTCACAAACTTTACTTCTTTGTAATATTAGTATAGATAATTTTGATATGGAAGCAATTAACAGACTGAGCAGTCATTTTTTTAATTATAGTAGTACCTACCTACTACCTTTTTCCGTCAAATTTGCTTCTGACACTTAGTGATTGGGAAAAAATATAAGATAAGCAAACGTTGGTTCGCTCATAATTACCCAAATACCTTGTATTTTAGTATAACTATTATTTTTCCTTTGTTATTTGCATATTAATAGTATAACTTCCATTACGTTATAAACTTTAATTACAGTATATAATAAAACACCTGCAACTACTGGCCTCATCGATATGATATACTAATAAAATATTATTTAGAATCGCAAGAGTAGTTCGTCAACAGCAAAGAATACCGTATGCAAGTATACGTGGAAATTCACAAATTTTACCACTTTGTAATATAAGCTTTTAGGTATGCAACTAGTGACAAGAATTTTTAATTTTGTTAAATATAAATTGAATTATGACGTAGCAACATAGTAAAAAGGATCATAAAGATTTTAAAGAACTACTTCTATTAAAAAAAACACCCCAGACTTATAAAAAAATTCTTGGTACACATTTCGAAAATACTGTCGAATGGACAAAATGATGTGAACGTCTTCATCGAAGAGGAAATCCTACAAAAAACAATTATAATACAGTTACTTCTGTCAAATGTGATATAATGGTAACACTGCAATTGTTTTCTCGGTCATAAATAACATTTTACAATGGATTCGCGGTTTCCTTAAAAGCTAAACGGGCTGATAAACATTTTTTTTTCAAGTTCAACTCGACTCTCCTGCGGCGGTACCGTGCCTATAAATATTAATACAATCAAATGTTTTGACGTGGCCCTTTTTTAAGCTTTTATCTTGTGCCTTCGCTTATTTTTTGTGATATCGATTTCGGTTTTTATTTCGTGTTAATTTGGACAGCGAATTTAGTCTTTTAACAGATCGTAAAGTGTATATAAAGTGTGGCGTGGAACGGTCTACAGTCACGGCGCGGCGCCATGAGGCCAGGTGCATTTTAAACATTTCCGAGTAAATTTGAGGGTTTTATTGAATCAAATTACGGTTGTTGGGGGTCGTTAAAGATGTATTATGTAAAGAAAATATCAAACCCAAAATAGGATAACGTACTTTCAGTACTGGATTAATTTTAGAAAAGTGATAATCGCCTTACACTTTATTCTGTAGCGGGCACGGTGGACGTTGTCTCGCCCTAATAATAAATAAAACCTTGAAGTTAGACATATGTTGTTGTTGACTTTTTTGTAGGCATTATCAAGCTCTACAAATTTTCTCTAGAACTCAATCATATATCTCTCATAGTTAAGGTAGCGTTTTCGTTCGACCGTTTTTTCTCCGACTTTACAAATCCAACTACTACAAAGAAGTCTCTGCATTTTGGATCAATATATAGCCTATGATACTCACAAATAACGTGGCTTTATCTTGGTAAAAGAATTTTCAAAATCGGTTTACTAAATCCAGACATTACCCCCTACAACGTCACAAACTCACAAACTTTACCTCTTTATAATATTAGTATAGATAAATGTATTCATAAATCACGTGATGATTCATAAGTTTTGTTCTTGTGGTAATTAACTTAACTTTAATTTATAGTTAAAAAATAACAGAGCTTTTAACAAAGAATAGATTAATATTTAGTAGACGATCGTCGGTTGTTACAAATTTTGGTCAATCATAGGAAATCGCAGCATGCAATAATCCTGATAGTTAAATAACAAGCAATATTAATAAACTGTAATACATACACATTACATATAGATTACATAGATATAACATAACAATTTAAAAATATAAAGGTAAATTATGAAGCTAAAAATAATTATTAGGAATTAAATTAACTTCAGAGTAAATAATATCTGTCTTATATTATTGTCGTTATTGTCTAATTTATAAAATATATGATCTATATAGAACGCATTTCATAATTTACAACGTGTTAATTCAACATTTTCATAAAAATAACACGAATCGCCTACAAATTATATAAAAAGTTTATATTTTTAATCAAATGTCATTAAAACGCGTAAAATTAAAATAACGGCGATTACGAACACACATTAATTCTTAAATAAAAACATAAATCTTTGGACCGACTGTAAAAACTGTTGAACAAACACCCACCACCGTGGTCCGATTAAAATGAATTTGAACTTTATCTTTTTAGAAATACAGTACATAATAATAACAATTTCCATAGAACAAGTTCGATTTCGACAAGATCTGATCAAAGTATCTAAAATGGTCACAGTTAGTGGGTTAACCACTTTAAATTGTCATCTGTCTGATTTATTTCTGTATCTTTTGCAGCCAACACATTTTTGTCTTAGTATAATCTTCGGTCCTACTCGTAAGCATGATATTTTTTATTACACCTTTATCAGAGTATTTCCGTTTAAAAAGTGTACTAATTTTATTAGTTTTATATTTCGTAATTAATGAATTAGCAAGACTTTCTTCCCGTGAGAAGCTCAGGCGTCAGCGGACATAACAAAATTACTCTAATGTAGCGTTAACCTAATAAATGAAAATGTGGCACTTTGGCTCTTAGTAACCAAAGTTATTTTTTTAAACTAAGGACAGATCCCTGAGAATTAAGAACTCAATGTTTGTTATTTGCGAGGTTTATATCTAAGTTGTTATGAACATCAGGAAGATTATTATTTCATACAATTGTTTAGATAAACATATTTTGTTTCCTTAACTTCAGCTTAATTTAACTCTAGGATATCTTAACCAGGAGTCGTACAAGGTTTTGAGTGCAGAGTACGTGAATATCCAAAATTCCCGCCTACACTTTTAAGTCTAGACATTGCTTTATGCTACTCCCATACATACGTATATCAACGCGGCGTTTTACCTATGGTCCGTAATGAGTACAAACGTGGGAAGACATTATTGAGAGTCCTCGACTTGCCAATACTCAAAGGCAAAAAAATAAGATATCATTATTGCATGCGTTACGAACTATGACGACGTGTTTTGATCGACGGAATAATATAACTGGATCGGTGGTTTTTACACGCATCAAAAGAGTTTCGAGGACGCTATTTTCGAATTTATATAGTAACTATGTATAAACTTTTTATTTACGGATTAATTACAATATTATGACGTTAATTTTAGCGTTACGAATACATCGTACTTTCGTCACGTAGATGTGAGATCAGCATTATAAGTGACGAAATATTTTACATAAGAACATTACAAAATCAAAATGTACATGATGCATATTATTATGCATATTTATTATGCATTATTACTGTCAATAGAAGCGAAAGTGCAGAACATTATTTCATTCATATTAATGTTTTGATTTAAGTAAGAAGATGTAATGGCCCTTCGATGGACATAGGTTCGGATCCTAGCAACTGAATCGGAGGTTTCTGTGATGGCAAAGATCGCGATGAAACCTTAATTATCCAACCACCAACCACCCTTAATTAAAAATTTGTCGCCAAACAACAGCACACTGACTGTTCTGGTAGCTGCACTGGAGAGCCAGTCCCCACTCTAGATCTAGGGTGTTTACCATCTTAGACCACATCGTCGGATAAGGATGTGGCATATAATGTATTAAAAAGAATTGACACAGGAATAGTACAAAATGTTTTAGCATTTCCTAAAGGATTACATCCATGTGACATATAGGTAATAGTAGGAAAATTTCTAATTAATTCACCTGATTAGCTACTTATTTCATTACTACTGTGCATTCAGTCAATCTTGAAAGTCAGACCTTCTATGTAGTGTGTTAAGGTTCAACTTCAAATCGAGTAGCATTATGGTCAAACGCTATGATTTATAAAATACTAGCTACTGCTTGTGGTTTGCTCGCGTTAATCTAGAATCGACCTATCCCATGGTAACAGTACTTTTTCTCTGGATTAAAGCTATCGTATGATCTTCTTTATACTCCTGACAATGTGCATGCAGAATTTCATGACCATTGTTTGAACAGTTAAGACGTGAAAGCGTTACAAACAAATTCACAACCGCATTTATAAAATACATAAAAATTAAAATTGTATTTACTATTATATATTTATAATGGCTGGCTATAATATTTGCAGTTCTTTACAATGTTCATAAATTATTAATTCCCAGCCGAGCCCACTGAACCTAACCCATAATATTGCTACTGTTGACAGTAGAGATTCTGGAAAGTCAAAGATATTCAAGTATCATACGCTAACAACTCTGGGTCGAATATTAGACTGTATAATTTAATGTCAGATCAATATGATGTCACTTAATCAATTGGCATAGAAAAGCGTGCCCGCCCGCTCTGAACTTAATTTTCGACATAAACTCTTTCTTGACCTGCGAAAGCCTTATCCAATCAAAGACCTTAATCTACACAGGTGTATTATCGCGATGTCGCTGTCTCTTTATCTTGATCTCTCGTCCGGACGTAAACCCATTTGTCGTTCTAAGCCTTTTTAACAAATCGATCCTTTAATTTTATAGGTAACAGAGCCAATAAATTTCCCAGTTCGTCTTAAATAAAATATTACTAATTATATGCATGATGAATTTTAATTCTTGAGCGATATTTAAATAATATAATATTACATTGTGTACTAATAAAAATATCTAAATCTACATAACATGTAAGATAGCTTTAATCAAGTATCTTTAATTAGTACCCCTGTACAATACACCAGATTAGGCCCCCCGCGGCAACGGCTCAAGTCTAGATCCATTCCCTCGGCGTGGAGCCCTTGAGTGCGCTGCTCGCACGATACAATCACACAAAATCTTACATCACTGCGACAGCATTACACATATCACCGCCACACACGTGCGCGTGCACGCTTACACATGAAAGTGGAAGGGTCTATTTGTTTTCCTTATCAAACTGAAATAGTTTAGAAAATTATCCGATACGAAATATATATAAAAGTTGTTGAGGTATGTATGTTTGGTACACATATATATTTCAACAACTCATATATGTATGAATAGTTAGCTTAACTAGGTTAGCTCAGATAGGTCGCGAATTGCATGTACCACGCAACAGCCCAAGCCGAGGTGTGCCGTGCACCCTAGACCGAGTTGTCAAATAAAATCAGCTGAGTGCCTTAAGCGCTCGCCTTAGTAATCCGGTAAGACCTTGATAAGTCAATAGCGTAGTCAGTTTGAGAAAAAAAAACTCCTGTGCAAATAAAATAATATTCACAATTAATTAAATAGTTAATAATAAAATATTGATCAAAGATGTTTCTTTGTAGAAAATGTTAGTACTTTTATTTGTACATACGAAATTAAATCTGTATGTCTGTTCAGTAATGAACCGCTCATAATGAAATTTTACTTGATTACTTTGACCTTGAACATACCGAGAAAAATGCAAACAAAGTAACGGGAAAACGCTAGTGGAAAATGAGAGATAAAATTGCTTAAACTTAGCAAAGAAAATAAATTACACTCGATTCAAAATTACACACAATTATGTTTTATGAATTATAGCCACCAATACTAAGAGTTGTGGCTCACTGAACAGCAATTTACACCAGTGAACCCGGCAATTGTATACCTCTGGAGTTTGGTTTTCATGTGACCACGTTTACGCGAATCACATACTCGAGAAGAATATTGCAAATAAGCGACTAAATACGCCTCTGGCATCGAAACTCACCGTCTCATAAACTATAATCATTTGCGGACTTCATAAATAATGGCCGAGTCCGACCCTGGTTTTTGTCGATGCGCCCGCGCAGGTAATATAGTCATAAATTTCCATAACCGCCATTTGATGTTATCAAACATGATTTTAATTTGATTCCGGAGCCACACGTGTTGAGGTCGTTTAGCTCAAAAGTTACGATCGTAGGTATTCTTAAACCTAATATCTTCGTAATATCGTCGTTCGTAAACACGTTTTTAAATTAACATTATCTTTTCATACTAAAAATATTTATTTCTTGTTACGCTTTATAATAAATCATCATTAGAATAACTATTTGCAAATTATTTGTATAAACATACGTAAGTTCGCGTTTTTTAATTGTTATAAGTAATATAAAGTAGTGGTATGTTTAATACGCCTCTGGCATCGAAACTCACCGTCTCATAAACTATAATCATTTGCGGACTTCATAAATAATGACCGAGTCCGACCCTGGTTTTTGTCGATGCGCCCGCGCAGGTAATATAGTCATAAATTTCCATAACCGCCATTTGATGTTATCAAACATGATTTTAATTTGATTCCGGAGCCACACGTGTTGAGGTCGTTTAGCTCAAAAGTTACGATCGTAGGTATTCTTAAACCTAATATCTTGTTCGTAAACACGTTTTTAAATGAACATTATCTTTTCATACTAAAAATATTTATTTCTTATTATGCTTTATAATAAATCATCATTAGAATAACTATTTGCAAATTATTTGTATAAGCATACGTTGGTTCGCGTTTTTTAATTGTTATAAGTAATATAAAGTAGTGGAATGTTTTAATGAATAATCCATCTAAATTTTACTCAATGAGTTTCGTGTTAAAATGTTTTTGTTTTGTTTTAAATAAAATTAAGAAACATTAGTGCCTAATATGCCTAATATTATTTACCAGTAGAAGGAAAGACCAAGATTTTTATTATGTCTCAGTGTTCATATAAGTTCTTATACACTGTTGTCCTAAATGGTACTGTCAATCTTTTTGGCCGCTCTGAATGTAGGCGAAGTTAGGGCCTGCGTATAATACAGCCAAGAATTTTATACAAAACGAAATGAAAATATTATTATGGTATCTTTATGGTTATCTCGATGTTACACATATAAACGTATATATGCCTAAATGTGTATTCTGCGCGCCTGTAGTATAGTATAAACCTTTTAACTTTTGGGGTGTAAGGGGTGTCCAATAACATCTAAGACCTGAGACACCCAAGCCAACCTCACCTGCACGTGGTGCACCCTACTAAATAACGAACGGGGCAATGGCGAAAGTGGGGTGGTAGGGTTTTACAGCCTGACTGGGTCGTAACCACCATGCATATGTTGAAAAAGCCCGTCATAGTGATTCGCTTCTGCGGGTCGCGTTTCGGGATCAGCCTGTGCATATCTAGCTTTTCGCAGGCCGGCGTGGACAGCGTGTCACTCGTTGTCGCCATTATTTTACTGTGCTTACCATCAGGCTCAGTGCAGTCATTTTGCCGTTCTACAATAAAAAAAAATAAACATCGATTTTAATGTAACAAAAACTAAATAGTACTCGAAGATATGCTTTATGATTTTCTTCAAAAGATTTTATCATGAACGCAGTATTTTAGCAGTGACGGGAGTTCAAACAAACAGATAGACATTTCTAAAAATGATTGAAATGCATTTTATTACTTACTAGCCTCTGCCTGCGAGTTAGTTCGCGTGGAATAGTTACTTTGGGCTAACGTTAACACGCAGCGGAAGCTCAAGAGAACAAAACCCCGATTTTAAAACATTATTCATTGGTACTCCGCTCCTATCTTAGCTACCTGATCTTAACGTGTTTCGCTCCTATTGTTCTATATTGATATATATCGATAAATGAGCTATATAACACTGAAAGAATTTTTCAAATCGGACCAGTAGTTCCTGAGATTATTTGCTACAACATCACAAACTCACTAACTTTACCTCGTTCTATTATAAGTATAGATTTCAAGACATTTCAAAACATTTTTTCACAAAAATCTCAAATATACAGACACGTTATATTTTCGTTCTTATTATATGTATAGATAGTTTAACTTTGTACGTATGATTGTAGGAGGTTACTTGTGCTAGTAACATCCAACGTCCATAACACACAGATCGCCTTATACGCGATTTATCTCATTTCTTCCTTAGAGATTGCCTAACTAAAAACCTGTATACATTTAAGATATTATCTTGATGAATTTATGTCAACCCAGTACTTACATCAATTGAAACGATAAACACAATAAATCTTTACATTACATAAATGTTAGTAGGGAAGCTAAATCAATATCTAATGATAGGTTTTAACTAAATGCGTCACGCCTCACGAATCAGAAGTACACTTGACAGCTAATATGTCATTAAAATCGAGTCGATGTGATATAAGACTTTGGCTGACTTTAACACCGAAACGTAAGCGTGTTAAATCAACTGATGAATAACATATCATGTTTTGGTTGTAAAACCATCAATATCATAAGCCATTGTAACGAATTGAATGTAATCTTGGCATTTTTATCGATTTGCAACATTGTGACAATCTTAATGGCCGCCAATAACCCTCGCCTGCTCATTTTCAATTTATTGAATCTAACATACGTATATATTATATAGCCATAACTCAATAAAATTGTGGTCAATACCTAAAAAAAGTAAATAAAATTAGCGTTTGCTTTCCCTTTGGTATTTTTGAAGTTATGTCTTGTTTTGGCATTATAACCTTAGTAAATTAGCTACAAAACTAACTTACAAATGCTAGTAATTTTGTTCGCAGCTTCGCTCATGTTAATGTAGATTCGATCCTGTCCCTTGAGAACAGAATATTTTTATATGAAAGAAACAATGCGTATGCAACATTTCACAATGATTGGTTGAGTTAAGACGTGAAAGTGTAACAAACAAACAAATTCACTTTCGCTATTATAAATATTATTTGAAATCTCACCATACGGCTTAGGAGCGCTACAATTATCATACGAAAGAAAGATCAGGTGGTATCCGATGTACTAGTGCTGGTGGGACGTGTATTGCGATAGTCCGATAAAGCTGTTATGACCTTGCTATGTCAAAAACTTCGAAAAACAAAAAAGTATTGCAGTATGTGGTATAGAGATCCAATGGGTAAGTTTTTTTTTTACGTTAGAAGTATCAGGCTATTACCATTTTTATAAATTATGATATAGTAAAAAAAATAAACCTCATAAGAGCATAAATTGAAAGTTAAAAAATTTAAAAAAAGTGATTTAAATTTCCATTTTTTATCCAATTCCTTATAAGATAAAAAAAATGTGCTGTGATCGTTCGTATAAGTTTGATAATCGACATATACATATAAAAGTGACCACCGCTTACGAAAGTACAATTTACAATCCGTGTTTCTTATTATCTAGTATCAAATACTTTAATCCATTTATCACGGCTTTTGTTTACGATCCTCGCGTATCATCGACTATTAATTATAATGCGTTCTTCACTTCAAACTTTGACGTTCTCGCTGTGTGACAGAGCAAAGATAAGAATTTTAATGTTACTCTCCATTTATACCAATGCCTACGCAAATGTAGCTTTTATTTTAGATAGGGTAAGACTCACTACAGGATATTCATGATGCATAACAATGGTCAATACATTTTCAACTCTATTAGAAAGTATCATTGTCGATTGTTGAGGTGAAGTTGTGAAGAATGGATGCAAAGCGGAGTTTAGAATTTTGATGGATGTGGTTATAATTGTTTCTGTATCGATTATGCCATTGATAAATATTTCGACTATTGCTCATTTTATTAATGATGTGGAAGCGGAAGAACTTTCTGGGCGATATTCTAACGACAGTGTAATGTCACAATTAATAATATCGGGCTGTCAAAACATCTGTCAGCGGTCGTGCTTAGCGTCTGCCATTCATTTGTGACATAATTAAATTTATTAATACAGCCAACCGTACACCTATTTTAGATACTTTATATATCTAGTTTATTAATATAAATGATTTTGGTTAAACTATAATGGTCAATTACTTTCTTATCAAATTTTTTTTTATGTTAAGCCGTTGGTTTACTGAGGATACATTCTCTTATAAACAGGCAATTACAAACCGGTCGCATTCGTGTTTGCAGCCATTCTTAGTGATGTAGTAAATGCCTTCTTACAACATTATGTCTACGATAATTATATGTATAATTATCTAGAAACATACAAAAATTATAGTCAATCCTCTAAGCGTCTAAGTTAAAGCATATTGTCAATATCCGTCGGTCAATGTCATAAATATATATATGATACCTATATAGGTATCTGTAAGGAGTTTTCACTGGCAAATAGTTAAAGTTACAAGTAGAGGCTACTTATTATAGAAAAAAATAGGGTCCCGCGCAACTATAATAAACTAAAGAAGCAGTGTCCAGAATCGAGCGCAGCCCACGCGCAAGTTTACACTGACCAAATTGTTTTGCTAAGTTCTACGCTGTCTAATCGCAGGTAACAGCTAGTGATTAACGTAACGAGTAACTAGTGAGTATCGTTATTTTTAATTATCTTAATAGTGGTTGTAGCCTCCTTGAATTATAGACTAATTTTTACAATAAAAAACCGTAAAACCTTCTTAAAAAGGACTCCTTCTTTTGTCGAAAAAGAAATTCCTCATTGATATTAATATCGTGATTCGAGTCTACATAATCGCGAGTACCGTGGATACTGGAGACGGAGAAACCAAAATCAGGTTGTGTGAAGCAGATTCGGAAAGTCCCGTTGTAGTTACGTCAGCAATGGATTGTGAAAGTTTACGATGTAATATAAATAAATCCTTTGTCATTTTCAGGTAAAAATCTCGCTGTTTCTAAATTAATCTATATATTTTACTACATACTGGTGATCTGCTTCAGTTTCACAACAGGTGCAGTCTGCATAATTAACATGATTTCATAAATGTATAAAATATTTAAAGAAGTATTTATTGTACGGTTTTTTTTGGAGTTCTGATATTACAGTACGTTAGAGTCAAAGAAGCTTTTTAATTTACGTCAAACAAACAAATTTTACAACCCATGATTATTATCTGCAATATTCATTTAAATAGTATTTTATAAAGAGCAATTTAAATCTACATTAAATTCTCAATGTTATTTTATATTTTACTGGACAAAGTTGAATAATATATTGGTCACAATACCTTCGCAAATCACTTATTATATTTTAATAACTTTCAAAAGATGTAAACGATTATTGTGGGTTATCCTGAAGAGATAGCATCGCAGACTTTTCTCTAGGAATTTTTGAGATATATAGTATTTTTCATGCCACAGATAAGGCTTGGTCAGCATTAGCAATGTAAGCGATCAAAAAATATTTTTAGGACTTGACTACAATACACAAACATGTCTCGCATGTCTCTACTTTCTATTAATATAATATGTATGTATTACCTATACTTATAAACCTTCCCGAGGAAATCCTCAAAATGTTATTGAAACCGCATTAAAATCCGTTGGGTATTTTCGCAGAACCAGGAAAACACATAGACAGACGTAGATAGCGATTCTGAATTATATAAACTCCTCATTGATTTCAAAATTACTTAGAAAAGTATATATCTATTGGTTTAGTTTTCGCTGCTCGTAATTTAGCAGATTATTTTTACATATTTATTAAAATCATATAAATATGTCATTGATACATCTATTGGATGTTTAAAAACAATGTTATTTTAAAAGAAAATGGTTAAAATACCCTTAAAGTATCACTAACTCACTAAAAATAAAGCCAAAGAACGTGCCCAAAGTACTTGGTAGAGAATAAATCAATATTAGGTTTTAGTTCAATTTTCTATAAAATTAACGGCACCGTATAAACCAGAGAAGCAACGAACCGAAACGGAATTTAAATAGTCTAAAGACGCCTTCAGTGTGGCAACCGTGGGCACAAGGAATCTGTCTCTACATAAAATGATATATCTCAGTTCATCATACAAAAGTGGTTCTTAATTCCACATCCATAAAGTTTAATTTGTGTTTTCAATATTAACAATGAATTTTCCAATATTGTGCATCATTTCAAGTTGCGAACATTGTCTGCACAGAAGTTATTCTTAAACTATTACTCCGAGTCTTCTTGATTTAGGTTAATTACTGTTCCCTTTTATATAGATTCTCGTGTACTATTCGTTCTACTTAATTCACGTATGTATATTTCCTCAGATATAGATAACACATAGTTTTCCAAATCTGTAGAACCAATGACATTTGATTGTTACTAGATTGCTTTATGCCACTATCTTCATCAGTCTTAAAACATCTCGGTGTTTTCACCAGACTAGGCCCCCCTCGGCAGCAGCTCAAGCCTAGGTCCGTTCCATCGGCGTGGAGCCCTTGAGTACGCTGCTCGCGCGATACAGTGACACAAAATCTTACATCACTGCGACAACATTACACATATCACCTCCACACACGTGCACGCATACACGCTTACACATGCAGGTGGAAGGGTTTTATTTTTTCCCCTTATCAAACTGAAATAGTTTAGAATATTATCCGATGCAAAATATATATAAGGGTTGTTGAGGTATGTATGCTTGGTACACATATATGTTTCAACAACTCATATATGTATGAATAGTTAGCTTAGGTTAGCTCACATAGGTCGCGAATTGCATGTATCAGGCAACAGCCAAAACCGAGGTGTGCCGCGCACTCTTGAGCTAGTTGTCAAAATAAAATCGGGTGAGTGCCTTAAGCGCTCGCCTTAGTAGTCCGGTGAAGCTGTTAAGACCTTGCTTGGTCAACAGCGTAGTCAGTTCGAAAAAAAAAAAAAAAAAAAATTTTAATTTGATCGCAGGTATAATAGATTTCGTGATATCCTCTAGTTACCAGGTTCCAATTTATATCTATAATATTACTAAGGATAATGTAGAAGTAAATCCAGCAATCGATCAGGGAAAATTCTTCCGTGGAACATTTTCCCTAAGCCCCGATGACAGCGAAACGACGCGGTGGCGCGGCGTTTAGCATTAAAAACGCATTCACGTGGTTAGTGCAGCCTTTGATACTCGTTCTAAAATACTACTTACTGCAGTTCTCGACAGGCCAAGGTCCTTCTGAAGGTTATAGAGAGATTTTGCTGGTATACCTCTCGCTCCTACTTCTACCGCGTATAAATTAACCACATAGCCATTTTTATTTAGTTCGTTAGTTAGATCGGAATGTTGGTTTCCCACGGTACCGTAAGCTCTACTAGTAATATATGTTTGATGTGTCTAGAAAAGAGAAATATGTCCGGTCTGGATGACGAAACACCAACATCCTCTGGGATTTTATAGTGCCTGTCATACGTATCCATTAAAATAGTCCAGTCAGGTGCAGTACAAAGGCTTGCTTTTAGAGTTGACAGTTGAGCCATCCTTTATAAAGTTAATTTGTCGTTTATTTGTGGTCAATCCTTTTTGGGCTCTAGCTACTGAAAGACTTACTGCTTCACGTATGATTTCAAGTACTCTATCATGTCGGCGTGAGTAATAACCCCTATCAAGCAGCACCTTGCAACCTACCAATATGTGCCTAGCAGTACTTACTGCCTCACCACAAGTAGAGCAAGATTTTTCAAAGGCTTTCCCCCATCTTACTAGATTATTTTGGTCTGGGAGGGTAATTTGGAAGGCATTAAGATAGAATTTTAACAGGGCAGGAGACCAATCATAAAGTAGGGTGCGCCATTTCAGGGCTAACGGGATGCAGAACTCACCTATGGTTAACCACTCACTTTCCATTTCTAAATTCATTGCGTGAACTTTAAATGTATTTGAATAAATTTAATGAAATGTTTCTAAGAATGTTCCTAGTAACGCCAGAAGTAGGTACTATGATCAAGTTAAAAAAATCATTTTATTAATAATGGTGAATTAACTGAAACTGTTGATTTGATTTAAACAAACGTTGAATCTATTTCTATATCAGACTAAGATATATTCGATTACAAAAAAGTGTTAAAGACGATCCAAATTTAATCCAAATAAGACCCGTTCTTCGCGTAGAACATCAACAACTTTTTACAATGAATAAATTCGTAGTCATTAACTATTACGATAATAAACTTAGTAGCAATTTGTATGTAGAAAACAATTACAACAAAACGGTAATTAATTCTTTGAATAAATATATTAAAGTAGAAACATGCAAATTAAGTTATTAATTGCATTACAGTTACATAGAAAACTCCGTGTAGGACGAGGTTAAAATGAAGTTCTCGATTAGTTTTAGCGACGAATTTATGATCTCTCAGACTTTTATGAACTTAACTTATTAAATATATTATATTACGTTTTTTTATATACCTATCATACTTAGATCGTTTAAATTACAATTATTCGGTATAAACGATACACCAAATATAATCTTCAGTCAGATAATATCTCAATCAAAATCCTAAAAGATCATAAAATAATCATATAGTTACTAGGTGATTACTACAGAATTGCATTTGTTGTCAGCAACACAGCACTACTTTGTTATTTCTATGTATTTGTTGAGATAAAATAACAAGTAGAATAACAATTACAATAGTTCTTTGCTAATGGGATCAAGCAAAGCAATTGTAGGTGGTAGAGCCACACTGAATGTATTACTGGTTTCAGCATGAATGGGTCGGCTCGCCTGGGGTAGTACCAACCTCTCACAGACACACCGACGTGAAGTAACAGTGGGTTTCGTTCGGTCAGTGAGAGTGCCGGAGGACCACCTCCCATCCTCCCTTCCCACCCTGCCTCCCCCCTTCCTCCCGTGTCTATGGACGTCGGTTATCACTTACCATCAGGTGACCCGCCTGTTCGTTTGCCCGCTCTAATATAAAAAAAGCTCAAAAGTAAATTTTAGTTAAATTTAAATAAAATAACATAATTCGTGCAAAATATTGAATGAACACAAAATGTTGTTAGTCTTAAAGGACACGTAGTGTATAGACATTCCGGCAGAAGGTCGCGGCGTGTATAAAGCCAGGAGTTTCGTAGGACAGGGTGCCATGTCGACATGTGACAGGGGTCGACGTGGCCACTTCATTAATTCTTAAAGAACGCTGATCAATGACTTATTGATGTAGACTGTATAGTGTACATAATACACATACATTACATTATAGTATATAGGTAAACCCGAGATAGTTACCAACAAAGTATGCTTACATAAATAGTAAAGGTAAAATATAAAGTACTCAGAACATTATACGTAAAATGTATACGTAAAGTAAAATGTATTGTTTAGCTATATTTTTACCGGATTAATATCTGAAAAGGCTGAACTGATTTTAATCAGACTTTAACTCGTAGATGAAGAATTTTGAACATATTACATATGTTTTAAAAATCGATAGTACCCATTTATACAGGAGTTAAACAGTATTGATAAAATTTAATAAAGATTAAAAGAAATGGAAAAATTAAAAGAAAGTAAAAGGTTGCTAAGCACAATGAGTATAGGAATCACAAAAGGTACCAAGTTTACACATGTCCTTAATATAACGAATCTTTCAATGTAAGTGAAGATTTCGTAGCATTAATCATTCAAAGCTCCAGGGAATACAATTTCGATATTTTCAACAGTGTTAAAAAGACTTCTATATCATGAAAATTAAAAGAATAAATAACTTTCAATTATTACCTAAAATTCACAAACAAATACAAAACTCATAGCAATTACGTAACTCAGCGCGATACAGAGCGGGTAAAAGTTACAACTACCCCAACCGTGCACCGCACATTGGGCTGAACTCTGTCCGCGTAGGAAACAAAACCGACAGTTATTAATGGTTATATGGAAAAAATATTGTTACGTTTTCGTTTCCCTAGCTTTTAAAGCGCAATAAACAGTGCACAATTAAAACGCCAATACCAGATTGATAGCTTGATTGATTGAAGTAAAACGAATTTCTTTATGTCTGGTTCTTTTTGGCACCGCGTATCTAAACATTTAGTCATAATTGCAGTTTCATATACTCGTAAGTAGTCTCTTGCATGCATTTCTCGAATGTTCTTACGTAAATTTTGATTTATTCTGAATACTTCAAATGTTAAATAAATTTAAAAAATACTTATGCCGTATTGGATTCAGATTTAATACGAATTTGCAAAGTTATTAACTATAGTCGTTGCAATATGTAAGTGACTGAATTTAAAGATGTTACGCTATTGTTAACCAATATCCAATGAAAAATTAGTGCGTGTAACCGTCACACGCGCTTAAAGTAAAACTTGTTATTTAAGTTCCTAATTAGCTGATAGATAGCACTACAGATAATGAAGCTTTGATTTAATTTTTTACTTACATTGAAACCAGATGACAACACTGTCGCGCACCCATATATACATAATTAATTCAATTGTATGATTTTTTTTATAGTCAATTTTATATTTTTTTGCGTACTTTTCTCTATCTTATTAACTTTATAGCAAAGAGTCGCTAATAATATTTCCTTTGTTATTTAAGTTCCGAATTAGCTGATAGATGGCACTACAGATAATGAAGCTTTGTTTTAATTTGTTACATTGAAACCAGATGGCAGCACGGTTGCGCGCTTATATATGCATAATTACTTCTATTGTATGATTTTTATTGTTATTCAATTTAATATTTTTGATGAAAAAAAATATTTCTTTATTTATTTCTTTATAAACTATTTATTGACAAAATCAAAAATATTTAACAACCGGATGGTAGAGAACGTAACGCCATATTACCGTAACGGACTTCCGTTGCATTGTCGTTTAGTTGCGCCTAAAGAAATTTTTCTTCAATTACACTATTGCAGATCTTTATCTGAGCACAAAAAATATTTATATACAATATATTTACATATTAGTATATGGTAACAGTATGCCCGATGACATTTTTCATTGACTATGACCTATGTTAATTACAAGCGACGCTGAAGGTATTACTGGTTTCAGCATGAATGGGTCGGCTTGCCTGGGGTAGTACCAACCTCTCACATAAACACCGACGTGAAGTAACAGTGCGTTTCGTTCAGTAAGTTAAAGTGCCGGAGGAACACCTCTCATCCTCCCTTCCCACCCTGACTCCTCCCCTTCCTCCCCCCTTAAGGACATACTGGCAACGCACTTGTGCGACTCTTCTGGTGTTGCGAGTGTCTATGGACGTCGGTTATCACTTACCATCAGAAAATAAAAAACTTATCGTTCTTCTCTTCTTCTAAGAAATTCCTTAGATCCAGTGGTGTAAGATGTGTGAAGTCCATCAGTAAGTCATAAAAAAGGCTTAAAGTTTGTACTAAAATAAAAACAGAAGAACAGTGAGTAAGCGGTAAGGTAAGGTAATGCGTAAAACAATACTCTTCTGGTGTTGCGAGTGTCTATGGACGTCGGTTATCACTTACCATCAGGTGACCCGCCTGTTCGTTTGCCCGCTCTAATATAAAAAAAGCTCAAAAGTAAATTTTAGTTAAATTTAAATAAAATAACATAATTCGTGCAAAATATTGAATGAACACAAAATGTTGTTAGTCTTAAAGGACACGTAGTGTATAGACATTCCGGCAGAAGGTCGCGGCGTGTATAAAGCCAGGAGTTTCGTAGGACAGGGTGCCATGTCGACATGTGACAGGGGTCGACGTGGCCACTTCATTAATTCTTAAAGAACGCTGATCAATGACTTATTGATGTAGACTGTATAGTGTACATAATACACATACATTACATTATAGTATATAGGTAAACCCGAGATAGTTACCAACAAAGTATGCTTACATAAATACTAAACGCACATTGGGCTGAACTCTGTCCGCGTAGGAAACAAAACCGACAGTTATTAATGGTTATATGGAAAAAATATTGTTACGTTTTCGTTTCCCTAGCTTTTAAAGCGCAATAAACAGTGCACAATTAAAACGCCAATACCAGATTGATAGCTTGATTGATTGAAGTAAAACGAATTTCTTTATGTCTGGTTCTTTTTGGCACCGCGTATCTAAACATTTAGTCATAATTGCAGTTTCATATACTCGTAAGTAGTCTCTTGCATGCATTTCTCGAATGTTCTTACGTAAATTTTGATTTATTCTGAATACTTCAAATGTTAAATAAATTTAAAAAATACTTATGCCGTATTGGATTCAGATTTAATACGAATTTGCAAAGTTATTAACTATAGTCGTTGCAATATGTAAGTGACTGAATTTAAAGATGTTACGCTATTGTTAACCAATATCCAATGAAAAATTAGTGCGTGTAACCGTCACACGCGCTTAAAGTAAAACTTGTTATTTAAGTTCCTAATTAGCTGATAGATAGCACTACAGATAATGAAGCTTTGATTTAATTTTTTACTTACATTGAAACCAGATGACAACACGGTCGCGCACCCATATATACATAATTAATTCAATTGTATGATTTTTTTAATAGTCAATTTTATATTTTTTTGCGTACTTTTCTCTATCTTATTAACTTTATAGCAAAGAGTCGCTAATAATATTTCCTTTGTTATTTAAGTTCCGAATTAGCTGATAGATGGCACTACAGATAATGAAGCTTTGTTTTAATTTGTTACATTGAAACCAGATGGCAGCACGGTTGCGCGCTTATATATGCATAATTACTTCTATTGTATGATTTTTATTGTTATTCAATTTAATATTTTTGATGAAAAAAAATATTTCTTTATTTATTTCTTTATAAACTATTTATTGACAAAATCAAAAATATTTAACAACCGGATGGTAGAGAACGTAACGCCATATTACCGTAACGGACTTCCGTTGCATTGTCGTTTAGTTGCTTCCTAGTTGCGCCTAAAGAAGTTTTTCTTCAATTACACTATTGCAGATCTTTATCTGAGCACAAAAAGTATTTATATACAATATATTTACATATTAGTATATGGTAACAGTATGCCCGATGACATTTTTCATTGACTATGACCTATGTTAATTACATAGGAAGTTAAAACTGTTTAAACTTTAAGAGACGAATTAAAAATAAAAAACTTATCGTTCTTCTCTTCTTCTAAGAAATTCCTTAGATCCAGTGGTGTAAGATGTGTGAAGTCCATCAGTAAGTCATAAAAAAGGCTTAAAGTTTGTACTAAAATAAAAACAGAAGAACAGTGAGTAAGCGGTAAGGTAAGGTAATGCGTAATAACTAGGAATTATCTTAGATAGCAGAGTCGTTTATTGTAAGTTTGTTATTTAGAAAATATTATTTACTAGATGATACCCGCGACTTTGTATGCATTGTTTTACGAGACAAAGTCGCGGGTATCATCTAGTAAATAATATTTTCTAAATAAGAAACTTAGAATAAACAACTCTGCTATTTAAGATAATTCCTAGTTAAAAGGTACCAGGTTACCATAAACAGTAACCAGTTAACCATTGCAACAACGAGAAAGGTAAAGTTATGAATTGATGCATAGAGAAATGGGGAATCAATTATAATTGCAACGATAAGTTGTCATTCCGTAATTGGTTAATTATTATCAACATAACTGGGCGTGGTCTGTGCACGTGCTCTGGGGTACAAACCTAGATACCAGCACGGTAGGGTTTTGTATACCTATACGGTAGGTGAGTAATTAAATATGTATAGAGTGCAACCCCGTTCTTAATTGGCTTTCAACCAATTAATATGTTGTTTTTGTTTAGAGTAAAATGATAATTACCAACTATTATTTATTAAGGATATTAGAATGTACAAATTACATATTTATAGATGACTCGAGTAACTCGGTTCAGAAGTTGAATCAAATATTCGGAATTTGAACTGTTTGAGTAATTTGATAATAATAATTAATTGACTAATAAGTAGATTAACAAGTAATTGACATTTTTTTTTAATAATTTGAAATCTGAATCGATACCATTATTTGATTCGATCCGATATAGCTACTATTCAGATATCTCTATAGTGTATAGTGGAATAGTAAATGATTAGAAGAATCTATGTGCTGTGAAAGAATCTGTGTAAATTGGCATTTACCTTACACCTAAAAGTTACTCGTAAAAAGACTATTAGCATAATTCCGCTAATATTAATTTACAATGCTTAAAATACAAAGGTATGAGCAAAAACCCTAAAACTATAATCTATAATATATATCTATCAAAGTTCATAAATTGTATCGCTAAGATACGTGAGGATATTATACTTTACAAATTGTTTTATCCATGCACAGATACAATTAATCGCTTTAGGTTAGACTCCGTAACGAAAATGGCTCAGCGGGAACGCGCTCGGGCTCGGTCTTTGCCTCAAAATACGTGCTACTTCATAAACGTTAGCTTTCGATGAAGCAAATCAACGCGATGTAACTAAAACATGTTCTAATGTTCGGGTAATTAGTTACCATTCTATTTAAAAAAATCTTTTCAAACGATTTTTTTTTAATGTAATAGCAGGCAAAAGAACGGTTTCAGCTGATATCACCACCGTCCATAGACACTAACAACACCAGGGGAGTTCAAAGTGAATTGCCATCCTATGTTTGGGGGAAGGGATGGGAGGGAGGAGGAGAAGAGGGGGAAGGGGAGGTGGGCCTCCAGCGCTCTCACTGACCGAACGAAACGCAACAATGCAAGCACTGTGACTTCACGTCGGGTTTCTATGAATGGGTGGTTCTATCCCGGGCGAGCCAACCCATTCATGCTGAAACCAGTAATAGTTTTAGCGTGGCTCTGCCACCTTCTAAACGATTAAGACAACTCCACTGTACCTTATCCTTTTTAGTATTAAGGCAAGAAAGGCGCTGATGTTGTTCCTAGGTCACATACAACTTAGCATCATCTGCACAAAGTTCTCACAAAATGCTCTAACAAATACCTTAGCCACTGTTCTCCAATTAACTATCTATCATCAATTGCCTTTTGATGTATTTAAGTAGTTGGACTAAACAGCGTATTTTTTTTCAGTAGTCCGGTGAAGCTTTTAAGACCTTGCTAGGTCGATAGCGTAGTCAGTTCGAGAAAAAAAAATGTCTAATTCTTTCTAGCATCATAATACTTTTAGGCTAAGTTTTGTTACCCACATATTAGATCTGACTGTGTACAAATGGAAATGTATATGTCATAGTGGGAGCATCCAGCAGTCGGAGCATTCAGCAGTCGAAATTAACGCATCAATAGCAAACACTCGATAATTCGAATCTTTGTAGGATTCTGTAATAAAAATATGCGTTACTATTGATGTGTTAATTTCGACTGCTGAATGCTCCGACTGCTTGATGCTCCCACTATGATATATACATATATATATTTCAAAAGATATACTTTAATATATTTGGTCACTTATTCCACATTTAGTTATAATATAACATACCTATTTAGGGAATAACTGGCTGGTATGACTTCTTTTTCGTGAAAATGTTTTTATTGCTTATCAGGATTAATTGTGGGTGAGTTTTTATTTTTAATCTATTTATCTATGTTAATAATTCTGTAGTAGTTTCAAAAATATTGTGATAGTTAACTATTCTAAAGGCAACTTAGCTAAAAATATGACGTTCAAGTTGTTTTTCCCTGTATGCCGATCTGTAAGTTCGGATTTAACTGAAAAACGGCTTGAACGATTCTTATGACATTTTGCATATGAAAACTTTATGTCATTGTTAAGTTGATAGGGCAATAGAATTGTTGAGAAAGTCTTTTACAACTCGTAAAAATGTTTCAACAACATATATTTTGTTTTCAACTTATTATAATGAAATTGTAGACCCGAAAACTATACGTTATTTTGAACTTGATATACTATAAAGATTATCAGTAACAAATTTTGAATTTGAAACTGTAAAAAAAATCGTATCTTTTTTTATTTTTTTATATATAATAGGACGCAAATGAACTGGTGGGTCACCTGATGTTAAGTGATCACCACCGTCCATAGACACTTGCAACGCCAGACGAGTCGTAAGTGCGTTGCCATCCTGTGTTTGGTGGAGTAGGGAAGAGGGAGGTGGGTTATAACTGAGTTTCTACACGGGAAGCATGTGTCAATTTGCAACTGATAGTTAATACAATTACCTACAATAATACTCTTAGAACATTTCTATATTTAACCAATTTTCATGACATTCTGTACACAGAAAATATTTCACTCCAAAACCGATAGAAGGAGAAGGAATTTAATTACCATCGGTGAGAAATAAAATAAACGTCCAATAATGTTTAATAATGTATGTGGTATCTAGTGTATAGAATATTTTGATGTAAATATAAAAGTACAATAAAGCGACTGTCACATAGTTTCGTAACTTACGACTTGGTATGGTGTGATGCCTAAACACATCATTACTCGTATGATTAATGCGTCTAGTTCGCGGCCCAGGGGAGTCCGTTAGGTGGCGATGCTAATGTTCATTCGATTCATAATTACGGTCATATAATTTATTTTATAGTAAACGCTTTTTCACACTATTAATAATGTTTATCCCTCGTGTCTTCGCGTCTTATATCTGATTTGTTTAGGAACAAATAGAAATGGAAGCAATTGAAATCATTTTATCTTTTGTATATACCTAGTCTTGCCATAAATACTGAAACAAAGAAAAAAAATATTTTCTATTGCAAATAACATTTATAACTTTTACAGTGTGTTAGTTTAATAATAAATATGAAATAATTAAAAATATAAAAAGCTTATTCGAAGTGGTCTCTATTGGTTGCAATACAGTCCTTTAAACGTTGAGGCTAGTTATCAATAGAAGCACGCACCTCTTTCCATGGGAAAATTCTTCACTGCCAATCGTACGGATTGTTTTAGGGACTCCAAATTATCATGGCGTTTAGAGCAATCCGTAGGTACTTTCTAAAACTGACCATAAATCATAATCCAGCGGATTAAGATCGGGACTAGACGACGGCCAGTCTTCAGCTCTGATGAAGTCCGAAACGTTCGTTTCCAGCCAGGACTGCGTAGACTGAGCTTTATGACCCGGCGCCGAGTCTTGCTGAAAGGACCAACCTATTCTTGGTTATTGAACATGGTGTTGTTAAAGGGCTTCACTACCTTCTCAAGAATGGTATTTTGATACACTTGTGCCAATGTGTTGATACCTTTCTCATTAAAGTGTGGCTCAGTCACTCTTTCATAGTTTATACCCCACCAAACCATCACTGAAGTCGGATAATGCCCACGTTGCCACACTCTGTCGAATAATTGGGAAGCTTTTTGAGAGCTTTAAGCATAAATACGGTCATTTTGTTTGTTAAAATGTTGCTTAATTGTAAAAAAATTCTCATCCGTAAACATGTGACCTCCCTTTTTGTTTGATTAATCATACCTTTTATAAGTACATAAAGGTATCACCCTTCACAGAATCTATTCATACCTTGATCTACTCCTATATCCGTCTTCCTTTACTAAACACTCTTCTAGCTACATTACTTTCATCTCTACTCATGGGCTATTTTTTTATATATTATTTTTTACTCTTCAACTTTTCTGTTAATGGTATTTAATATATCCTCTAACACTTGAAACGACTACATGTAACAGGATAATCTTTGAAACCAATGATTTATCAGCCTTTCCAATCATCATTGTATTGTGAAAAGATATTGCGACCGACCCTCGTTTACCTTTCGTTCATCACCCAGTAGTTACCTCTTAGAGATACTACCCAATATTAATTTTTACTTCTAAGGAAATCACTCCTAACTAATATTATAAATGCCAATGTGACTTGAGTGTTACGCTTTCAAACGTTATATACTACTCAACCGATCGTTCTGAAATGTTGTATACATATAGTCAGGAGTACAAAAAAGGACTTGGGATTCTCTCAATCCAACAAAAACGCAGTTCATGAGGGATACGGCAAATCTACACTAACGCGAGCGGAGCCGCGAACGCAGGCTAGTTGTATAATAGAGGAACTAGTAATATTTGAACATTTCTAAGCAGACGTTACGTATTACTGGAAATAGTTTGCCAATATTTGTTTACGCGTAACACTTTTTATTTGAAAAAATGTATTTAATATGCGAAGTCGTTTATACGTCTATCCGAACAGTCAAAATATGTACAAACAGTATCAAGATCCCGCGAGGAACACACGTCTAAATACTGACGCTCCGCTCGAAGAAAGATCAGTTTGTTTTGAAATGTCGTGAGCTGAGATCGCGGGCCACTCGTTTCATGTCATGCTGAATACGTTTCAGTAGGTATACGAATACCCCACGAAATTACTCGCCTATACAAACTTTCGTGTGGGCGCGTGCAATTAAATTACGGAAACCAAACTGTGCAGCGAAATAAAATCGCTGAATAAATAAATAATTCCAATAACAAATTTCATCATATATACACTGTATATCTATATACGCTTAATAAATATATAATCACAACCGATACTTTAGATCTGGTTCTGTATAAGATATTTAAATAAAAGGAGTAAAATGAGAAAAAAACACCGTCACATTATCATCTTGATTTAAATATTAATTAGGTATTTGACAAAAATAAGAACAGAGACATTAATTAATAGTTATTAAAACGATTACGAAAAGCAGAGGATATTTCGATGTCTAAGTCAACGTATTCCACGTAAATACTGTCTGGTATTATGAAGAGAAGCGCGCGTGCACATTGCCCTGTCACTCGGCGACAAGCAACGCCGACGTTCCACGCACAACAAGCCGAGAATTGGAGATTAAATAAATCCACTCACTAAGATTAAAAGCCACTATAAGTGAACGTAGTCCTGTTATTACCGCAATTATCGTTCCACTAATGTTTAAAGGTCATCTATTAAAATTCTGTTTACAACCATATCAATGTTTCTCTCATAAATTATATACAATTCATACTTTGACTTATTTATAGGTAGTTAGAACTACTGCGTGATAAATAAAGACCGCTCACGTTTATAGAGTTAATAAAGTAAAACAGTCTCTAGAGCATAAACAATCTCTTTCCCCGCAGTTGCCTCATCAGTCGGCCAACAAATTAGTCGGTGTCACTACGATAATATACAATAAAGAGTGCACAGCGGTGCGCAGCCCGTAGGCCGTCGCATAAATCGTTCAACACAACCGAATAATGTTTTGTATGGAGATTTCTTTCGGCAATAGCGAGCTTGGCGCGCCGTGTAGTGGCCTTTATCTATTCTTCGATTAATGTTTTAAATTGATAAAGACTAGTTCTCTTTATAAAAATTGGCAGACGAATTCTTTAGATATTTTTCTTTATATATAAGTTTATTAATAATATTCAAGCTCACACTATTACTGCTAACAATTGTTTAATCCCATACCATAGATAGGATCGAAGCCAAACTGCCTACAAAACATTATGATATCACAATCTATTTCTGGCTCACTGTAGCGTACACATTATGTGTGCTAGCGTCTAAATCTTTATGCTCAATGTCTTCGTCATCTTTGTTTGTAGACACAATACAAACTCCTTGTTCTTAATACGCTCATTATCTTTCCCATAGTTTATTAATATCCTTAAGTTTCTTTACATTTACACTGTTACAATTCACCGCAAGTGGTCTTTTTAGCACAATATGGTTTTAAGCTTTAAGGTTACAACAAAGCACGCCTCTTAGTATAATAAATCACGAGTCTGTGCGAAAATTACCAAATGTTGCAAAACGAACGGCGCGACGTGTACCTCGCAAGGTCAACTAGCATTCAAATTCGAAACACTTTTGGACGAGTTTTTTTCTACACCTCAGTTCATTGTGTGTCCAAGGAAAGTTCTGAAAGTCTTTCTTTTAAAAGACAGTGTAATTAATCTACTAATGTATGCATTCAAAGGGACTATTATACTTTTCCTTTCAATAACGACGTTGTATTTTTAAAATGGCTTTGAAAATTTGCATGGTGCGGACCCACCGTGAGCAGGTAGGGTCTTGTAATCGCACGATTTGTCTTATTGTCGGAGATGTCGTGTGTTTGTGCGCACTGACCGCGACTGTGCCCGAGATAAAAGTAATAAATTAAATGAAACGGAAGGTGTTTGTAATGGTCGCCGCCAGAGGTGTAGCGCATTACCTTAACAGTTGACTTTTAAGAAGAAAACAAAAATTAATAACGTATTCTAGTTAACATTTACTTACTCAAAGATAACTTATACCTTAAATATCACCTAGTTTTAAGTCTGATACAATAACTACTCACTGCTGAATATGTCTTGAACTTTCATACTTCCTTGGTTATGAAATACCTACTGGATATGATTTATTGAAGTATACCAACATTTTAAGAACTGTAATTTATAATGTACCGACAACTAGCTTTTTTATTATTATATAGAACTTAAGATTATTCTGAATCAATGAAAAAAGTATTAAACTTTTTACTATTTGAATATTTATACAGTAGGTATCCGGCTTTTTGATTTGACACGTCGGGAAGAAGGTTGTCTTTGTGTATCGCAGAAATTGCGGTTCCATAGAGAGCACTTTACAAAATTGAAACTAGCCGATCTCACTGTATCTGCATACTGTACTTACTTTTTATCGATAAAAGCATATTATATTATTTGCGAAAGTTATTAAACATATTTGAAAACATAAATAAAATTAGCACCCACACTAAAGATAATAAATCTTAAATTAATGTTGTTCCATTATCAGACGATTACTAGTTAAGTTATAAATAAAGGCGATACCTACCTAAGAGCCGTTCGACCGGATTTATTATGAAATTAATATTCAATTAGCTTTCCGCACATGATGCCGTTGCGTTGGGCGTATGTGTTATTAAAATGAATTTATGACATCATTTAGTTACTTGTGGCATTATTTTTTAAAATTATTTATACCTCTGCGTCCGCGGTAGTTGTCCTCAATTTTATGATATGTACAAAACGGTTACATTTACTTTTATAAATAACCTCTCTGATTAAATATACCTTGAAGTATAAGTAACTGTTTAAAAGCCCATAAACAAGGATAATACCTCCTTATGTTTCAATGTGTAAGTTTGTAGAATACCTTTGAACAGTTATTCGGCCTTGACAGTACGATGTCACCAAATAGGAATAATTAAGTAATATACATTTATTCCGTGGAACATAAATAAAAGTATCAAAACTTTTTGCAAACTATCGGATCCATAAAATTCTTTTGGGGTCACAGAATGTATCTGTAGCCGACTAGACTAGCAGTGTAACCATCCATTTGACAAAATGCTTGTAGGGCTTGCATGACACTGCAGGGCTTACGATGGTCGTGGTTGCTTTTGAATCACACTGAGAAACTACTACTACGATTCGTTCCGTTATAGTAAAGAAAAATAGACCACAATCCAGTTAAATACCACCCTTAAAAAGAACAGTAAATAATAAAATCGACTTAATTTAAGATATACATTTTTTCGCTGTAAACTCTACCTTATGACAGATTATTTACATCACCAATATTATTATGATTAATATCTAACAAACATTTTGATAATGAATCGAGTATAAATCATAAGATATGCCAAGGTTTTTATCCTTGTTTACTATAAATAGCCAGTAACGTAGGTTGTTGGACTGCATCGCTTCTAAGTAAGCTTTGTAAGATGAACGATTAGTCTTTCAGATAAGTGATCTGAACTTAAATCCTTGTATATTATAAAATGCAAAATCTCTTTGTTTATAACTCGAAATCCACTGACCGGATTTACACTGGCTTCTTTGTTAAATTCTGGGTATATTACATGACCAGAATTTACTATATATTTTGTTATATTAGATAATACATGGAATAAGTTATGGCATCAAAGGTAGATAAAATTAACACGAAAATACCTTAATATTTATTCTGTAGTTCAAGACGGAAGCCACTGTCATAAATAGTAAATACATATATTATTGCACAATCGCAATCATAATAATAGGTACATTCCCATATAATTAAACGTCATTTTATTCAAACTGATTTGTATTGGATAAAAAGTAATATAAATTCTTAATTATATAAATATTTAGGGCTATGAATTAATATGTTTTGAGCGCCGGAGACCCACCTCCCTTCCTCTCTCCTCTCCCTTTCCCTCCCCTAACCCTTCCCTACAAAAGATGGCAACGCACTTGCGACTCCTCTGGTGTTGTTAGTGTCCATGGACGGTGGTGATCACTTAACTGCAGGTGCCCACCTGTTCGTTTGCCACCTATGACAAAACAAAATGTGTTAGTTACGGTAGCGAGTTCTACATGTATAGAATTATTCTGTTTAAGAGAAAACAAGGTAACGACGAAAAATTCATTAGTAATTTACACGCAGTCTTGGCTAAATAGTTGCCGCCACACACGATTTATGCATTCTGCGCTTTACATTTCAAGGACAACTAGTGTCCCTACATCCGGCTCAAATTGCTTTCGTCTCCTTTGGTATTTAATGTCTTGTTCTACGACGGCAATAGCCATTCGAGTCTAATTTCGCGTTGGTCAAAAATAATTTTATTTTGTTTACTATAATATAAATTAAATTTCAAAAACCATTTGTTTTATCTTCTCACTTACTTAGCAGACAGAAATATGGCACTTGTAATTTACCTACTATGTTTACCTTGTAACCATACCGTACATACTACCAATACTCAATATAAATAAAATTCAAGTTTTCGTTGCCTGTTTTTCAACCAATTTTGGCGAAAATTTCACTAACAGATATTGGACATTGTATTACTATCTAGGCTTTGTATGATTACTCTTGTTTATAGAGGGTAGTTAGCAATTGTAAAATTACAATTAACAATATGGATGCAGAGGAAACACGTAAAAGTTAAAACGGAAAAATAAAATACGTAATTTTTAAAAAAACGAGTTACCAGGTACCTACTTGAAAAAAGTAAATTAGTAAAAGATAAGAGAGAAAGAAAATCTTATAACTTTCTCAATTTAAAACTTTACTACACAGTTAATACAGATATGTAACTAAGACCTTCTTACACTTTAGCATTCACAAAAAAAGTTACAATTCGAGAAATCGCTTTTGAATTTAGAATTCGATTAAATTGTTCATTATTATTAAAAAGACGTAAACAGTTTCATTCTTAAAATGCTAAACTTATAATCGCCAACATTGCACTTTGATTAATTGAACTAATTTAAAACAATCAGATTGTCATTTAAATAAACCATCGAAAAAATCGCTAATAAGTATTTATCAACGGCGCCGTACGCAGCGATGTGAGCGTGCGCAACGCTAGATTTATTTCGCGTTATGTAAATTTGTACCAGATATTAGTCTTCTTAATATTTACACGTGGTTATTATAACTCACTAAAACGTAAGAAATTCACTTTTATTGTACAACTTCGTGCTAAACGAACTCAGACAATCTTGATGCATATCTTGCTACTACACCGTGCATACTTATAACGTAGTGGGTTGGCCTTTGTGCTTGTTTCATAGTACCTTCCGTGGAAGTATTAATAGTAGATTTATGATTATAAATGATTTGTTATAAACAATCACAAAATGGGTTCGCTTTATAAAACGCATATATAATAGACTTTTCAATCCTATTGTAGGTCTAGGTTATATTTATTTATTAGTTAGTACTGGAAAGTTAGTTTTGGCAAAAAATAGTTTCTTTATTTACATAGAAACTTCATCCCGATTGTGGGAAGTTTTTTATTCCTTTAAAGAAATTTGTTAACACGACTTAATCTTTTAACAACTGCTGTATAGATTTGATGTTACCTTTGTTAATTTTTAATACTCGTATTACTGATTAACCCGTGTGTAAAAGCATGAGGATATATAGCCTAGATAATACTCTAAGAAATCTCTTATCTTCTAGCGAAAATGTTACCGAAATCGGTACAACCGTTTTGGAAATACGTTTACAATTTTCAGTGCAATGATAGATCATTTTATAAAGATTAGACGTCAGAAGATAGTGTCAAATATATGGTGTATATTGAAGTTAACAAATATAAGGCAAAGAGCCAAATAATACCAAATACAAAACAACGGTGACAACAAACCACGATCTATTGCGAGCTGATGACATAATTTGAAACATACGTGCATATAGACTTCATCGCTATAATTCATTACTACAGATGTAACGCTTCCACGAGTTTATATATGTATCTACATATTTATATTTGTATGTTAAATTCAGTCTACATGTACTAATAATACTAGTGGAATGGAAAAGGACTCGATCCATCTTAATTATATGTTGCCATATTCGAGCCGATAGCATCTTATTAAAATGGAATGCATTACATTAATTGCGATTAAATATACTGGCTTCTTATTATAGTTGACTGTTATTACTAATATATACTGTTTACCTATCTACAGTCCACAGTAATATGATAAAGCTCGAGCGAAAATCTCCGGATCTACTTGTCAGATTTGAAAAGTTATTTTTGTGTCTTATAGATTACTTAGTTCCAACGGCTTCACTCGTGTTTTCTATGCAGTAATTTTCGAACTCATATTACAGATTTTTATACAAATTTTCATCGCCTTTTGCGGGTTTAAAAAAATCATTGCTTACCTTAGAGTTTAGATGGAACCCGCTTGCATATGTTCACTGCTCTAGCCCCAGTAGATTACACAATGCGTTGATATGTCAGTCAGTCATTATTGTATATATATAAACTACCTAATTCCTGCAACTTTGTCTGCGTCGTTTATTATCTCAATTGATTTGTTATGTCTCAAAGGGATTAGGCAGCGTTTTGGCGACAGCTCCCAGGCGGCTAGACTTTTTCCGACACTTTCAACATTAAATGTTATATTTCAACAAATTTACAAAAAGTCTTGACAAATTACATATCCTAACCTAAACCTAAACCTTCCTCGTGAATTACTCTATCTATTAATGAAAACCGCATGTAAATCCGACAAGCAGACAGACGCGGCGGAGCACTTTGTTTTATAATAAATATATAGTGATTTATTGACGAAAGTTATAAGATATCGAACTTAACACTATGACCTTTAGAAACTAACGAATTATCGTACAAGCGGTAACGAAAGTATGCTAAGTGAGAAAGAAGTAATAGTGCGAACGAGTCGTGTAGTGTGGCGCGGGGTACTGGGGCACAAAGAGTGGGATTAATTAGACTAGAGGAAAACCGTCAAGGCACAACTAGTTATTCTATAGAGAACTAATATAATATAATACATTAAAAAAATACTGATCTGAAGATTTTAACATGTACTAACTCGCGTTTGCGTATTTTTTTTAAATCAAGACTGCCATAAAAACTACTGACAGAAGTGAAAACTCAAAACACTATTATAATTGTGTTCTCTTTTGTATTTTGAATTTTATATACATATTTTATATACATTTTTATAAAGTTTATTAATCAATCAAACATATGATGAGCTGCAAAATATCATTTGCACAGGTCGCTAGCCTGCCGCAAGCCACGCAAACACAAAACGGTCGGTCACACTTACTAGCATGTCATGACGCGAAATCGTACATTTTTAACCTGTCAAAAATACCGCCCAAAGCTCATAAAAAAGTTTTCACTTCAAAAATAACATATTAACGAATTTAATTATAATTTATATAGTAAAATCATTTGCATATATTATAAAAAATAAACATGAATTTAAAAGAAACTCCTTCAAAAAAAAACTCAAAGCCTTAGGGGCCCCATTAAATAAAAAACGAAACTAAACTCAGAGGCTAAGTAAATCAAAAGTTCCGTAAAGTGGCACCACGGGACAGGCTGACACATTGCGGCGATAGCTCGGCGAAGATACTGACCAAAAGAAAAAAAAATCGTATCTTGAAATAAAAGTTTGAAGCACGAAGCGCGGGTACTGGGTAGCGTTTCAAGCAAACTCGCGATAGGTAGACGACACATTTAAATAATTACATACCTCTTCTAAACTGGAAATTACTTAACGTATTGAATAATGAACCTTATTATAATGTAGTAAATTTTTCATTCGCAGGTGTACCTTTTTATCAATTCTGAATTAATTCCTCGCCGTTCTTTTTGAAAAAAAAGGACTATAAAGTATTTGGCTAAACAGTTTATTAAACGATTACAGTAATTATAGTAGAAGTTAACTTATTTATATTAGATTTTACGGTCACATTTTAACAAATATATTTATCCAACAATATACCACTATTTCGGACATTTATATCCATTTGTCTGAATTATAAGGTTTTTTTTTATATCAAAATAATAATACAATAATATTGTTCTATTTAAAAAAAAAATCTGTCATTGGAATATTAAAGTATGTGCCAAGTGTGTTGATTTGTAAATTTAAGTTTTAATTACACTTAAAACTTAAATTTACAGTTGAACAAATAAATTGGTACTTAGCGTACATTCGAATTACCAGCATAGTTATATAATTGAAAAAGAAACTTCTAGTCTTTTCCCATATTGAGAAGCCTTTTAACGCCAATAATAAGATAAGGCATTAATAGTTGTAATGGTAACTTAATTATACTATAATGTACCTAATATTAATAAAAATGTTTTGAAACTACATAAGTACAAGAAACAAAAGTAAAAATACTTCTTTGTTCTCAATTACATTCGATATAAACACTAAATAGTTATAAGCATTTTTAATAATGTTGTAAAAACAGTTTTAAAGCACAGGTTGGTAACAAAAAAGAAGACACACTCAATATTCCAAATTTAAAATTTAAAACACTAAATCAGACTGCTAAATTTTAGAAATTCAACCGCTATTCATGATTAATGTGTCTACTGGTGTGTATTGAATATTATAAGATGACCTGTTTGACGATGCACCGACTACATCTAATAGGCAGATGTTGTTCACCAAAGAGTAAATTCTTTATAATAAAATAGACGGGTTACTCGGAAAAATATGTTATTATAGCAACAACTAGTGAATATTTGGAACCAACAAAACTCGTAACTTAAATCTTTTTAAAATGTATACATGGAAATAATTATAAAAGTAACAAGTAATTTAGCTGATAGTAGCTGATAGTTAAAAAAAACAAAAGTTGTACCTTTTCTTTTTTTGTTAATCTATACTAATATTATAAAGAGGTAAAGTTTGTGAGTTCGTGAAGTTGTAGGGGGTAATCTCAGGAAGTATTAAACCGATTGTAAAAATTCTTTTACCAATAGAAAGTCACATTATTTGTGAATGTCATAGGCCATAGGCTATCATCGCGCTAAGTTCAATAGGAGCGGAGCAACAATGAAAAATGTTTTAAAATCGGGGTTTTTTCCTTTTGAGAGCTTCCGCTGCGTGTTAGCCCAAAATAACTATTCCACGCGTACGAAGTCGTGGGCAGAAGCTTAATAATTAGCATAATTATATTATATTATTATTATATTATAAAGAGGTGAAGTTTGTGAGGTTGTAGGGGGTAATATCTGGGGAGTCGGAAAAAAAAATGGTCGAACGAAAACGTTTCTTACGAACCCTGCCTTAACGATGAGAAATATATGATTGAGTTCTAGAAAAAAGTTGTAGCTTGATAAC
>MU159109.1:265579-290728 GCA_015888305.1 Antheraea pernyi | reverse complement strand
TATATATAACTTGTTCTTTTAGTTCAACTTTCAGCTTTTTAATAATGGCGTCTCGTTGTTTTAAGAACACACAACTGATAAAATTGTTTTCTGGCATAACTATAATAATTACTTGATAATTAAATATTATTAAAAATATATCATCTTCTATTGTGAAGTAGAAAGTTATACAAGACGCCTGTGAAACTTTCCGTATACCGAAGAGATTATAGTTCAAGCAAAATAAATATATCTAACAACAGAAAATAGTGAAAAGAACAATCAGCTATTTGCAAAAATTGATTCGAGTCACAGTACAGTCTTCGTCACTTAATTAACAAGACCACTTTGCTCACATATCTTGAATTTACTTTGCTATTTTGAATTTACACAGCTAAACTTAATTTGCGCGGATGCCACGTTTTATACAAATGTCATGTTTCAATTTGAAAAACAAATCCATTTGGTTATTCTATTTTGTAATTGTCAATCATATAAGGTGGTAGAGCCAAGCTGAAGCTATTACTGGTTTCAGCATGAATGGGTCGGCTCGACCGGGGTATTACCACCCTTTCAGAGAAAACCGACGTGAAGTAACAGTGCTTGCATTGTTGCGTTTCGTTCGGTCAGTGAGAGCGCCGGAGAGGTCTCTCCTATCCTCCCCTTCCTCTTTCTTCTTTCCTTCCTCTCTCCCTCAAACAGGCTTGCAACGCACTTGCGACTACCCTGGTGTTGCAAGTGTCTATGGACGGTGGTGATCACTTAGCATCAGGTGACACATCTGTTCGTTTGCCTCCTATAATATAAAAAAAAAGAGGCCGAATAGAAATTTAAAAAAATCTAAAGTAACAACGTACGAAACGGATAAAATGATTTTGATTCGATTTTTACTGGCAGATGTTTTTTTTTAATATTTAGGTTACATATAACTTAGGCTTTACCATAGAGACTACGCAGTAATGCTAAGATGATCACAGATAATATAAAATCGGATTTAGTAAAAAGGAGTCCACAACTAATAAGATGAGATAAGATATGTAATACGTATGTAACAACAAATCATATTCATGAAAACGAAGTGGCAGGCATTAATTCGTTTTATATATATCTACATGTACATCTGTACATTGCTTATTAGTAGTTCAATTTGAATGTATTCAAAAATATCCGTGATAACACCTTGCGTTTCGGTTTGATTGTGATAGGTTAATATTATCTTATATTATGAAATTATTCCATCGTTCATCATATAAGCATTCATATAAGCGGACTACCTCATAGCTACCGAAATCACTATAAATCTTAGTCGTTCAATATTTATTTATTTAGGGTTAGGTAAATCGAGAATTCAAAGAGAATTTAACACCTGACTGAGAATAAAAAACAATTAAGTTAAATTTATTACGCAGACGCCGAATAATACAAACATTTTAACATAAATAACCGTCAAATACAAACTGATTAAGAGTGTGCCGAAAAGTTTATAGGTTATGTTATCTTATTGGATTTATGACTTTAGATTCTGTTACCCTGCATTTACGCAAGTAAAAGAGGAAAAGTCCGTCAATATGATACACTTTCATCCTACGTTTCTTTTTATTAACCAAACCATATGTAACACGAAAGAGTTATGTTCTACGCGTCAATGTTCATGTCTCTATAAAATAAATTAAGAGCTTTGTAAGAAAAATATTATGTTTTCTGTGCTCTAGGTTTTTATACGTTCCATGATAATATTGACTCCATACATATGAAATTAGCGTTATAATATGTAAAAAGTAAAACGAAAACAAAATGAAATGATATATCTCATCAATCGAAATATTATCTATGTACTTTCACCTTTCATTAGGTAGCTCATTGATTCCATTGCTGAAGAAATTGCGGGAGCAAGAATCAATGAGATCTGTGAAAGCGGTTTGGACTACCTTATCAGAATCACCTTGTAGGTGGTAGATCTACGCTGAAGCTATTAATGGTTTCAGCATCAATGGGTCGGCTCTACCGGGGTACTACCACCCGACCCACAGAAAGCCGACGTCAAGTAACAATGCTTGCATTGTTTCAGTATTGATTATTAAAAAAACTCTTAGAAACAAATCGCACTGTTACCTGTGGGGTACAATTGCGAATCTAAACCATCTCACCCAAGTTCAGTCAGGACTCAGGGACTCAGAAGTTAGGGACTTCATACAAGCACCCACAAAAATGTGCAGCAAAATAGGTCCAACCGTTTCGAAGTTCAGTGACAAATATATACACAATAATTATATATTAAAAAATTAGGAATAAAAGATTGTATTTAGTACTGAGGATAATCCAAACATAGCCAAAGATCAGGAGAAACGGGAACCAAACAGTGTGACAATATTCTTCAAATTTTTAAAGAGCGGTCTAATAATTTATGTTGGCCATATAGAAAAACACTGACCGTTTACCGTGTTTATTACCATGCTAACATATTTTGATATTTATTAAAGAAGAAATGATAAGATCAACAATTACACGGCCTATAATACGAGGCCACAAATAAAAAATATATGTGACATTTTTATTGCATGTATTCTGTTTTCATCTAGATGTCATTAGTCTTGATCTCTTTGATGTTTTATCGTTAAACATTTTTACGCTGGCATATCTCGACTCGTATGTTATTTGAGTATCTATGTTGATGGTAAGTTAAAAACCCGCAGTGCATTTTATATTTTAAGATAAACATTGATTATTTTTTAAGATTAGAATTATGGTTTCTATCATTCATGTACTTGCTTTTAGCTTTACCAGTTTATACTTTAGTAGCAAGATAATTCGTGATATCTAATAATACTAAGTATACTATCTAACAATTGGGTACTAGCTTTTTAAGAAAGTTTTTGTCTATATAAAATCATTAATTATATTTTTTTATCAGCACTTCGTGGATTCATTTTTGATGTATTCTATAACATATATTATTATATAATTTATTATAAAACTTATATACTAATAACTGCCCGTTAATGAAAATTCCATACAAACCTTTATTCTCCAATTGGTCCATTAAACTTTTTCTTACTTCGCCCCCACGTTATGTACTAGTTTTTTTTTTCTTTAAGAGTCACATTACTAATTTCAACTAAATTAATAACATACTAACTGATAACGAAGGAAAGACTAAAGGGATTAGGAAATATTCTCGTGGAATTATTATCAAGCGAGAAAACAAAGACATTGAAAGTATTTCGCACTGTTAATACGTTGCGGGCTCGTGTAATGTTTATGCATTTTCTCCGGAATAAGACTTGGCTCAATTAAAATCGTTTTGAAACTCATATGATACTATTCTGAAACATGTATACGACGACAACAGTATGATAGTATTTACGAAATGGTTTTATAAATACTTGATATAACAGCAGTCTGTGAGGAAGAACTGTGAAGAAGGAACTTAATTACCTACTAACTATTGCTCGCAGCTTCGTTATATCAAATCATTATATCAAAAAATACAATACTTGATAACAATGTAATAGGGGTTTTTTTTAATTGGTTAATTTATTTTTACTATATCAGAAACAAGCAACTTAATCTTTTCTCTTCATCATAGCTTCAATAGTTTTTACTAGTGCTTAATTTATCAACCTGAGTATTTATCTTAACAATTAGTACAAAAAAATATAAACACTACCATTCTATCATTGGATATCAAGTCATACAATAAATCTTAAGTTAAATCATAGCTTATACCTATTAAATGACGTGACACTTATTAAGAAGTCACGATAGTGGTCGTATTAAAGTGAATTCGTTATTTGATTAATACAACAACAGAAACTGTTCAATCTCCGTCAGTAACTCAACGGTCATATTAAATCGTCTTGCACTTGCAAACTAATCAATTCAATATTATATATAATCAATAAAATCAACAGTCCACCGAAATCTGTCTCCCAGACGCTTGCTACTTTAGTTTTCAAATTTTAAGTCTCATCCATACGTAATGCGATGTCATTCGTTTAAAATTCGACCATGCAATATGTCTAGACTCAGGCAGACGGAATATCAATGGTCTGTGACCTAGAATTACCTAGTTTAGATAAAAAAAGGAAATTACCATTTTTATCCCAGTGATGTTGCAACTGATTTGTGAACAGGTAAAAATGTCACTGTGATATATGTGATTCTCAATATAAGTGAATGCTGTTCTCAAGAATTATGCGTATCTACAGTTTAGTTGAATGATGATATTAGAAGAAAAATTTATTCTATACTTAAATAATACACACAAATGAAAAGAAAAAATCGAATAATAACTAAAATGTATGCCAAAGAGTGTTATAATGATAAACCTGTGTAAATAATTAAGAATTGGTTATTTAACATCAACTTTTACTATGTTAAGCTATTTATCAATAACACAAAAAATATAAGATACACTGGATAGAAAGTTTTGCAGCGACGATGACTTAGTTGATAGCGTGTTCGAACACCGTGTCAACGGTGTCAACCGTGATGTAGATTCGAATCCTAGTAACTGAGTGAGATTTTTCGATGAAGGAAAACATCGTTATGAGACCATAGCATGGTGGTAGGGCTTTTTCTAAGTCCACCTGGCTAGCTACCACTCTCAAGTTGATCTCAAGTTAATGTATCGCCAAAGACCTCTTGGTCTTCTAGCAGCTGCACTTCAGAGCCAGTCCTCTCTAGATTTAGCTAATTCACCACCTTAGACCAGATCGTCATTTGTTATCAGATGAGGTTGTAGTCAAATGCTAATATATGCCTATAAAGCACTAAAGAAGTCATATATCGAAAACATACAAAACTCCATTTTCTGAATTCATATATCTTTATCGTTATTTGAGCCATTTTGGAAATTTACTGCAAATATATTTTTTTCAATTTTACCATAATTATATTGTCTTTCATTATTTTTCATAAAAGAAGATTTAAATAAAAAAATTTATTCATTAAAAACAATATATTGTGATATTAAGTGACGATTTGGCAGAAGATGATTAAACCTAGAAGTGATGACAAATTTTCAACTATATCTATAAACGAATAGTCCTCTTTTTATCTTCACTTTAGTATGTACTAACTTGCACGTGTGGGCTATTCTTATTCATTTTATTTAATAAATAAATAATTTTGTCTTTACATATCTGATCTTTCACCTTTGTCCTTATTGTTATTTACTATTGTTATTTCTAAATTTTCAAACTCAACGTTAACGTAAAGTTAACATTTTAAACCATTCTCATTATGATGTAGTAGTACAGCTAAATTGTAGGCAAATTACAGATTTAATGTAAACGTTTAATCAATACCAACAAAATCAATATATTCATATTGAAATTCAAATTTCTTCTGTGTTCGTTTCGTCTCTCTACAAGGATTATGTTAAAATAATGCTGTCAGTCTGTTGTTTGTGCATCGGCCTGTCAATACCATATCAAACTTCAAGGGTTTTTGTTGGGGCTCTGCCTATATTTATACCAAATCGAATATTTATACTTTGTCAAACATCTCTATCGACGCGGGTCTGACATCTTAAACAGAATAATGGAGAGATTTGAACGCTTCAACTGAATTTATTAGTTTCATAAGATAATCTCCTTTAAGGTTAATATGAATACATTTACATTTATTTATCTGCCATGAATACGAAAACATACAATTTTTATACCTTAGTTTTTTTTAAATTGTAGAACGGCAAAATGTCTGCACTATGCCTGATGGTAAGCACAGTACAATCCAAAAACAATGGCGACCACCGAGTGAGACACTGTCCATCGCCGGTCACCAACCTGCGACATGCACAGGCCGATCCCGAAACGCGATCAGCATAGGGTTAGACCTGAATCTCGCCTGATTTGAATGACGACATGGTCTAAAGTGGTGAACACGTCAAGCCTAGAGGGGAATTTGCTCTAAAGTGCAGCTGCAATACATGGTGCTTCTTAGGTGGTAGAGCCACGCTGAAGCTATTATTGGTTTCAGCATGAATGCGTCAGCTCGCCCGGCGTACCCTCTCACAGAAAACCGATGTGAAGTAACAGTGCTTGCATTGTTGCGTTTCGTTCGGTTAGTGATAGAGTTGGAGGCCCACCTCCTCTTTCCTTCCCCTTCCCTTCTCAATAAACAGGCTGGCAACGCACTTGCAACTCCCCTAGTGTTGCAAATGTCTATGGACAGTGGTGATCACTTAACATTAGGTACCTGTTTGTTTGCCTCCAATGATATTTAAAAAAAAAAACAATAAATACCTGGTGACAAATTTTCAACTTGTGAGTTGTAGCTAGCCAGGCCGACTTACATGAGACCTATCACCATGCTACGGTTTTATCTTGATATCTTCCTTCACCGAAATTTCCGACGCAGTGTCCGAACACGCTATCAACTAAGCCATCATTATTTCAGTAGCTTATATATGTATTGTTTATAATAAACACTAAGGGCGGTTCATTAGTGGTATAGGCTACTTAAAGAAATATAACAAATGGCACAGTTTAATTTGGTAGACACACCCGAGACAAGTATCGTATCTATCACGAGATCACTGGCGACCGTCC
The DNA here is from genome assembly GCA_015888305.1 of Antheraea pernyi. Classification (NCBI taxonomy): domain Eukaryota; kingdom Metazoa; phylum Arthropoda; class Insecta; order Lepidoptera; family Saturniidae; genus Antheraea; species Antheraea pernyi. The sequence continues at coordinate 284,195 of MU159109.1, read as the reverse complement.
AAGCCGGACCAAGTGGTGGGCCGTACCGTCGACACGCGATGACAGGTGCGGCATGCAACCCATGACTTGTAACGTCAGTGCCACACTACTCTCAAGGCGTTCCTCTCCTTTGATATATTTTAAAGTTCATTTCATACTCCCAACGGTCAATAAACAAATCTTTCTTACCATGCATCACATACATGAAATAACATAAAAATTGCACGTTACAAATGTAACTTTCAAGTCGAACATGCACCTAAATCATGATAACGGTTTGGAAAGTTTATCTTGGCTTCTCTTGCGTCCGCGAAGAGGAATAGCCATGTGCCAAAACAATCATTAGAAAGGGTGTCGTCGCGCGTTGCTAGACATGATAATAATAAATTAAGAAAAATGTGACAACTCGAAGAGATAAATTTAAATTAATTGCACAATAGTGTTTGTATTTCTGAATAGAATACTCGTTCTGCCCGAAGCATGTTGCCGCGAGCTGTACATCACAATCGGGCAAGCGTGGCAAGGCACGAAGTCGATCGAGCCAACTATTCATTGGCGCTCAGACGGACACTCAGTTCTAAATATTAAACGTGCCCCACGTTTTGTTACAAGAATAATATTATTCAGATCTTATATTGTATGTATGAGCTAAGTTTTATGAAGATATTCATTCTTTTTTTACTAATGATTTCAGGTACAGTCAACGCGAACGGAGAGACGAAACGTCAGAGGACATCTTACACCCGATATCAGACTCTTGAGTTGGAGAAAGAGTTCCACTTCAACAGATATCTGACAAGGAGGAGACGGATCGAGATCGCGCATGCGCTCTGCCTCACCGAGAGACAAATAAAGATCTGGTTCCAGAACCGACGCATGAAGTGGAAGAAGGAACATAAGATGGCTTCAATGAATATAGTTCCTTACCACATGAATCCGTACGGTCACCCATACCAATTCGATCTTCACCCGAGCCAGTTCGCGCATCTCTCTGCATAGGATCAGTGGAATTTTTCGAACAGCGGATAACTGATTTATTAAATTAAACAGTCGTCCTGACACGGGGTTGCTTGTATCATTCGAATATAGTTCAAATGATACAGCAACCAGACTGGATCAGTTATTCGCTGTTCGAAAAATTTCCCTTTACTAGCCTAATTTTGTTAAAATTGTTATAGTGACATTGTAAAAGTGACGCTAAATATCAAGTGTTTGTGCTTCAAGATATATCGACCATAAGTGAAACTATTCGTGAATGTATAGCGGTAGGTCTCCAATAAAAATAATATTAAAACATTGGAAGTCTTCAAGGTTACACGAGTCCATGTAAACGTAAATAATTGGAAAAAAAGTACGTCTTGTAGAAGCATTTTATTACTATGTAAATGATGTTAAAATTTGATGTAGAGAAAAATTGCCTAGTCATAAGATTAAATTCACAATACTTTAATGTTTTTAAAAATTATAAGAAAAAAATAACCGAATAGAGTTCGTTGTGATGGCTTATAAATAAGATAGACACGATTATTAGAACATACACTTAGAAATTACACTAAGGAAAGGTTACATAATATGAATATATTATGCATTCGTGTCTGTAGTTACATAGCTATCACACAAATGACAAATTCGGAATTGTACAGGGATATCTAGAGTAATTTACTTTGATCAATCCAAACGTAATAATGTTCTAAACGATTTTGTCACATATAACTTACATTACAACGTTCACGACAATCTACTCGCATGTGGTTAAATATAGAAAAGGCTTGTAACAGAGCTGTGAAATAAAATTATAAGCTCAGTAATAATATAATACGAATGTCTATAATTAGATATTTCTTCCTATAAATGTAAATATATGTCGTTTGTTAGTTTAATTACTATCATAAAAATTTTAATATATTCAGTAATCTCCGAAGAACTGTTTTATGTTCCTGTCTTTAGTTGTAAATAACAAAGTATTTATAGAACTAGGTATTGTAAGATTATTAATACTACTAAGAGTATGTTATAAATAGTGGATTTCAGAAGTTTCCACAAACGATTTAAATATTTCATGTGGCTCTATTGTGTACTTTAAAACATTAAAGTCGTATTTTTAAAATGTACTTAAAATAAATACTAGGCGTTTAACGATTTTATTTCGCTTCGAGATTTTTTTTCTTTTGTTACAAAATTAACTTCCATTCGTTCATTTTATAATAATGACAAATTTGTTAATCATTTTTACGATTTTGTTATCAATTTTTTTTTTAATGTCGTGGATTACTGTGATATTTTGTTAAATTTTATTCTTTAGAGAGACAACGTGTGTTTTTCTCTTACATTCGGTTTCATCCAGTAAGTTTTTAACGTACAAATTAATTTCTTCGACTGGATACTTTGTTGCACTATTTATTGTTTGTAAATATTAGATATAACCTATTTGAATAATAAGAAAGTTCAAATTCTTAAGAAACTTCTTAACAAAATATAATGTAATGTCATTTTTCTGTGTGCAATAGAATGTGGCCTAGTTTGATAAGCCTTTTTCTATATTTTTTTGTAAAATATTTCTTCTTTATTTGGTTACGTTACTTTTGTCACTAATAAATAATGTTTATCGTTCATTCCAATTTAAATGAGGACTCTAGAAAAGTATAACACTTGATCATTTAAATTATTGTATCTTATTAATAAAATGTAATAAATTTGAGGAATTGGTGAAGATGGTAAAATAAATTATGATGATAATAATGTCATTTTATTTTGCATATTGGTTTCAATTACTCAATCTAATTCAAGGTATACATCCGATATTGTGTAATTATTATTATAGTGAAAATGCCCAAGATACCATATAATTATCCGATACGAAATATATATAAAAGTTGATGAGGTATGTATGCCTGGTACACATATATGTTTCAACAACTCATATATGTATGAATAGATAGTTTAGGTTAGGTTAGCTCAGATAGGTTGCGAACTGCATGTATCAGGCATCAGCCCAAGCCGAGGTGTGCCGTGCACCCTTGAGCTAGTTATGAAATAAAATCGACTGAGCGCCTTAAGCGCTCGCCTTAGTAGTCCGGTGAAGCTGTTAAAACCTTACTAGGTCAATAGCATAGTCAGTTCGAAAAAAACATATAACTTTTGGTCACTAATATTGAAAATAAAAATAAAACATATTATAATAAGAAATACACAGGGTTGTCAATTCACATTATTATCATTGGGTTTTTACCATTTCATAAGTGCCATAAGAGTAGAAACATCAGGTAACAACAAATCACGAGTTACAATAAAATTTAATCAAATAGAATGATCCAGAAAGGTTCAGTAACAAAATATTTTAATGATTCTGAAATAAGTAATGTATATATAGGTATTTACGAATGGAAGTATTCGAATGAAACGCACAAGCGCCAACGAGACGCCGCGCGTTGGATTTGATGGCAGTATTGAGCGATGATAAATTATATTCCCGGCACTGACATGACAGCCGAACCTGCCGGGGAAGCCGTGGCAGCGCTCACCACGTGCCTCCAACAAAGGAGTGTCGAAAAACGCGAAGGTTGCCTTAGTTTATAGGTTATGGGTGTTGCGTATCGGTGCGCCGGCAGGACCTATAAATCATTTTGATGGAATATTTCGTTTTATTTATAATTTTCTTGCGATACGTCGATCAATTATTTCATACTTAACATTTAATAAGTTAAGCTATATTTTAGAATACAAAACGTATAAGAAATACAAATATATCTAAACTAACTTATTCCCGCAGCCTCGTCTTCATCGATTATTATCTTTACAGTGGATAAATAATGTATAGAAGAAACAATAAAATAAAATGGAAATAAATAAAGAGTCGAGGCAGTCTCAGGACTGCTGACAGAAGTGAATGGAAAACAATGGAATTTAAACTGTGTTTTCTTATTTATTTTTAAATTAATTATAGTGTGAATTATTTAAATTTCATAATTTGTAAATTGAAATTATTATCATTAGCTTCTCATTCACATCAATTGGCTCTCCGGATGATAGCATTTTTTTTCGAACTGACTATGCTATTGACCTAGTAAGGTCTTAACAGCTTCACCGGACTACAGCGCACTCAAGGGCTCCACGCAGAGGGAACGGACCTAGGCTTGAGCCGCTGCCGAGGGAGGTCTAATCTGCTTATCCGGATGATAGCTATATACTTTTTTTATATAGTTTACGAATTCATCAAACATATGATGGGTTGCACAATCTCTATACAAAATGTCGATGTTAGATGTATTCCACGTGTCGTAGTCTGACGTAAGCCGCGCAAACGCTATACGGCTGGTCCTGCTTACGTAGCATGTTATGACGCGAACTTATAAATTTATCTCCTACCAAAAATACCGCTCAACGCACCTAAAGAAGATTTCGCTTCAAAAATATTGTCCTTACAGAAATTCTTAATTACTTTATAGTGCTTAAAAGATTCATAAATTTGTTTTATAACACTTGATATTTTTGAAGTTTTTTGACTTCTTTTGGCACGTTTGGGAAAAATGATGAGAGTAAATTTTTACGATGCGCGCGTACACCGTCACGAAAAACCGACACCCTGAAGTTATTACGATGCGCGTGCATACCGTCACGAAAAACCGACACCCTGAAGTTAGGTATAGTCAACATTTTGTTTCTTTCTATTTGTTCTTTGTATTTTTTTGTATTAAAATCTACAAAGTATTAAATACTTTTTTCTATTGTTAGCGTTGTTTTTTCTACAAACGTAGAATAAGGCGAAAGATAAAATTTTTGAAAAGATTTTTATTTTGTTACGCCAAAGAAGTATAACTTCTAACGCGTGTAAATAAAAGTACACATTTTTCTTTTTTTTAAATAAGTACCAAATATGTAAAAAAGCAAACTAAAAAACTTTGATCGAAGCCTAATTGCGAGTTTTTGCTTACTACACGCATAACCACAGACCATAATTTTGTTCATATAATATAATTGAATTGGTCAGTATGGGTAGTGGCCAACGAACAGAAAAGGAAGCTATAAAGACTACTGGAAAAGGAATGTCTGATGGGTATTTGATACTAATTTTATTGCGTCATTTATAACAGTTACATACAATACATACATTACATACATAATACAGCCAATAAACTAACGAAGTGAAATGTTAAAGAGATTCTAGGTTCTAGATTGAAAGTGGTAGAGCCATGCTAAAGCTATTACTGATGTCAGCATGAATGGGTCGGCTCGCTCGGGATAGTACACTCTGTCACAGAAAACCGACGTAAAGTAACAGTGCTTGCTTTGTTATGTTTCGTTCGGTTAGTGAGAGCGCAGAAGGCCCACTTCTCTCCACCCACTTCGAGCCTCTTTCCCCTCCCCCACTTCCCCCTTCGATCCCCCATCCCCATCCCAAAAACACAGGCTGGCAACGCACTTGCGACTCCCCTGGTGATGCTAGTGTCTATGGACGGCTGTGATCACTTACAATCAGGTGACCCGTCTGTTCGTTTTCCACCTATATTATAAAAAAAATCTACTTCTTAGAATAGTATGAGATACTACGTCCTTCAAAAACTTCGGTCAACCAAAATATCATTTCATGCAATTGGACCGAATGTGTCTTTTAATTTTCGATTTTCGTCTATTTTATTTATTTACACGCTAAATAATTATTAGTGTCTCCCTTAAATTAAATACGGCCTAAATCGTATTTAACTGTTGATAAATTCAGTTATTTACATAATTTTTAAAATTAAATTAAATTAAACGCTCATATATAAAGAATCTCAAGCAATTTAATTTATAATATTGGTCCGCTATTGTTACAAATAAACTGTAATATCTGTATTAATATTACAAACATGATTATTTTTATCAGTTGCTCCCTCTCGTTTTCACATAGGCAAAGAAGTTTATTAAAAAAAAATGTTTGTGTTTTTTTTTATTACAACTGATCACACTGCATAATGTATTTTATCTACCGAAAGATGTTTGTATTTCTTTATTATTATTGTCCAGAGTTATGATTGTATACGAATATTTAGAGCTTCTTGACTTTTCCCCAAACAAAATAGTTAGGGACTAGCAATTTGAGTATCATGGCTTGCTTGCTAATAAAATTTTGCTTTTTAATTTTTTAATTGTTCCTTAAAAATTATTATGCATTCTCATATAACTTATGCGGTAACATTTCTATTTACGAAGATCAACGTTTCTTGCTATTCTGCTTATCAACGTGTAACTAAAGATAAGCAATTAACTACAACTGAAAACAAAACTTGGTATCTCGTGAGTATAAAGTCTTTGGTACCTACTTATTGAACTTTATCATTCGATAAAATTACGAATTATCGCTCTTGTGCTTTGTTATTTCTTAAATGAACTGTGTAAGTTAACAAATAAAAAAAAATTAAAAGTGGTAAAACAGCGACTTCCTCCGCTAGTGAGTAACATTATTAATGAGACTGTTCGTCCGATTGTGGACTGCGGTTTTGATACGTTACATTAAGGTGCGTCTGTCGTGTATCATTTTTCATTGCAAGATGCTCGAATGTTTGTATGGAATATTGTTATGAATGTTTGATACGATATCAGATTTATTGTGTGTTCGGCCTTAGTGCCGGAGATTTCCCTAACAGTTCGCGATGCTTTTTTTTTCCGAACTGGCTATGCTATGCTATTGACCTAGCAAGGTCATAACAGCTTCACCGGACTACTAAGGTGAGCGCTTAAGGCACTCAGCCGATTTTATTGGACAACTAGCTCAAGGGTGCACAGCACACCTCGGCTTGGGCTGTTGCCAGATACATGCAATTCGCGACCTATCTTTTTTCTTTTTTTTTTACGTGGGAAAATCTCTTATGGATACATCACCCTCTCGGGGGAGAGGGTAAGTTATGTCCGACTCGCACGGACTAAAACCCCACGGTGTACGTCTACCGCTATAGTTGGGGCGGCACGAGATCTGTATAGACTTCATCGTGCCGCCCCAGCGGTTGGCCCAGCAGCGAAATCGCCGCCGCCGGGCTTCGTCTTGTAAGGAGACAACCGGGTACACACCGGCCGTCTCCTCCGTCCGCCGGACCTGTGCAATGGGAAGATGGGCCCCCCGACATCTTCCCTGGTCCGGTTACAGTGGGAGGAGGCGGTCAAACTGACGTCTCCTCCTGCCTGTCCTCCGCTGGCGGAGACGGCCACTTTGAGGGTCCCGCTCACGGACCCTCTCCGCCGCCTCCTTCTGCGAGATGACCTCCTCGCAGAAGGAGGCCACAGCATTCCACACATCCTCGCTACCGAGCATGGCCGCAACTACGCTCGGCAGCGAGAGATCCTGTCCTACCGCCGCAGCCAACGTGCGACGCTGCTCCTCCCACGCAGCACACTCAGACAGAGTATGCTGCGCGGTGTCTGGGTCAACGCCGCACTGATGGCATACGGCGGTCGGCTCCCTGCGTGCTATCTGATGCAAGTACCAACCGAAGCAACCGTGCCCGGTTAGGAACTGCACCAGACGGAACTTCAGGGAGCCCCATCCTCTATTACACCAATCCGGCAGCACCGGGTGGACGGTGTCGATCGTGTATCTGGAGGCTCCCCCAACCGTTTCTTAACCGCCGTATATTGTTATACGGCGGCAAGCACCTCTGCCTCCAGCTCCCAGGGAAGGGAGCCGGCCAGTACCATGGCCGCCGCTGAGGACACCGTGCGGTATCCTCGTATCGCCCTCAACGCCACGGTACGCTGCGTGGCTCGCATCGCGCGAATGTTAGTGGCGCTGAGGGCGTCGACCCACAACGGTGCCCCGTAGGCAGCCATGGACCTGATGACCCCTATATAGAGGCGGCGGCAGGCGGCACCCGGCCCCCCCGTGTTGGGGAGGAGTTGTCCGAGCGCCGCTGCCGCCTTGACTAAGCGCGGTTCGAGCCCCTTAAAGTGGGGCTCGAACCGCCAACGTCCGTCCAGGGTGAGGCCCAGATATTTCATCGGACACGGACTCCCTCCACATAAATGTGGGCCCCCGGAGGCGGCCCTCGCCGAGGCCCATGAAACATTAGGGACTCGGTCTTACCGAGGGCCACCTCGAGGCCCAATCTTCTGATGCGCCCGACCACGAGCGTCACGGCCTCCGTGGCCAGGTGCAGCAAAATTCGCGACCTATCTGAGCTAACCTAAGCTAACTATTCATACATATATGAGTTGTTGAAACATATATGTGTACCAAGCATACATACCTCAACAACTCTTATATATATTTCGTATCGGAAGTTCGAGATGCCTTATTTCGCTTTTAAACAGTTAACTTTGTATTAAGCAATCTTTGCCACTGTGACGTGTCTCGCTTGTATGGCGTATTATTATGTTTACTGACGTATTTTCTAAAATAATTATTTCACATGTTAAGGACATACATTGAGGCGTACTTTTATTCTAATGTAGCATATCTACCAGTATTATATTATTACATATTAGCTCTTTATTGCGGCTTCCCACGAGTGTTCTAAAGACGAAAATGAAGCCACATTTTGTTTAGTTTAGCTTAGACAGATTCACGGTGTCGGATCCAAGGCAACAGCCCAAGCTGAGGTTTTGCCATTTTAGCATATTTGAGCTTACTGGCAAGCGACGGAGTACCTACCTTAAGTACTCGCCTTAAGCCCCGTGAAGTAGTGAATACCCGGCAAGCCATTAGTGTTGTAGTCAGTTCGAAAGACAACTTTTCGCTCATTCCGTCAATACTTTTGACAATATATCTACTTCGGGTGTAAGGGGTGTCGAATAGTATCATAAGACTTAAGACACCCAAACCAGCCTCACCTGCATGTGGTGCACCCTGTTGAATAACGAACGAGACAATGGCGAAAGCTGGGTGATAAGGTTTTACAGCCTGAATGGGTTGCAACCACCATGTATATGGTGAAAAAGCCCGTCATGGTGATTCGCCTCTGCGCATCGCGTTTTAGGATCAGCCTGTGCATATCCAGATTTTCGCAAGACGGCATGACAGCAGCGATCGGCGATGGATAGTGTGTCACACGGTGGTCGCCAATGTTTTTAGATTGTACTGTGCTTACCATCAGGCATAGTGCAGTCATTTTGCCGTACTACAATTTAAAAAAATACTGTCTTGTCTTTCTTATATGGAGATTTTTTAATCCATTACTTGTTCTTATCTGTCTGTCTGTCTGTTTAGAGTAATTTTCGGAACGACTTCACCGACTTTGACGGAAATTTCACTGGCGGATAGATAAAATTTTAAGCAATGACATAGACTATTTTTTTGACTAGCTTGTCTTTTGTCTTTGTCCGCAGTGGAATATCCGAAATGCTTGATCGTTTTTTACGAACTGGTAAATAACTGAATTTATAAGGACTACACTGGATAATGCAGTATTTCTGTCAAGTATAAGCCAAGATAAACGGAATATTATTTTATAAGTATTTGCGACATAGCATATACCGTTAACAACCAAAATGTTTAGAATGTTTCGTAGGTGGTAGAGCCACGCTGAAGCTATTACTGGTTTCAGCATGAATGGGTCGGTTCGCCCGGAGTACTTCCAACCTCTCATAGAAAACCGACTTGAAGTAACAGTGCTTGCATTGTTGCGTTTCGTTCGGTCAGTGAGAGCGCCGGAGGCCCACCTCCCCTCTTCCCCCTTCTCCTCCTCCTCCTCCTCTCACCCCTCCTCCAAACACAGGCTGGCAATGCACTTGCGACTCTTCTGGTGTTGCTAGTATCTATGGACGGTAGTGATCACTTAACATCAGCATCAGGTGACCCACCTGTTCGTTTGCCACCTATGATATAAAAAAATAAAATAAGCGATTACTTTTTTGTAAGATAGCAAAAACTTTATTATTTTGACAATATGGGCATATCATGTCCATATAAAAAATTAAAATAATGTATAGCATGAAATTTTCATTCGTTTCTTGTATAGTGAGTAGTGAGGAGGTTACATAATAGGTTAAAGTTTCAAATATGTCGCTGATCGTATATTCCATCTGACACCTTGTTAGTATGTATTTACATATTTAATGTTCACGTTACATGTTACAGTAGGTCTCGTGCTTGTCGTACTTACAAATGTTTCTGAAAGAGCATTTCTATAATTCAATTTGTCCTGCCGTACATACCGTAGTAGGACCTAATTGAAATTGAAAGTTTGTGATTTTTTTATCAATCCTTTTATGGTGCACATACTATAAATAAGGGATTTTGAGCCATCTAAAAACAACAGATACTTGTCGCATCTCTTCGCATGGAAATAGCACCATAAACATACGGTCAATACGAGTACATAGTTATCATCAGCAAATTTCGTTAATTTAACACTAAATTAAAAGACCCCATAACGGCTTAGGTACTCTTCATAACTAAGAAAATGTCAGAGCAAGAGAATTAACCACATTCGTAAGCGGTGGAAGTAAGTATACCAGTTATATGATTTTGTTTCCACTGAGGAACCGAACGGTTTGTCTCTTAGTGAAAAGAATAAAGATTAACTTAGAATTGTTAATAATTAATGTCTGTCAGCGCGTGAATATGTCACAACTGGGGGAACAAGTATTAGAAACATATTTATACTTAATACTTTTGTCACATAAAAATCAACATTCATAAAGGACATAGGTATTCTATTTCAGTGATTGTAAAAAAGGCTATAAATGTAAACGCATACAAAACTTGCAAATCTGTTATTTTATTACCTATATAAGTAGAAATCTTCTAGTTTACTGATTACAAAACGAACTCTACAACAAGAGAAACGCAAAAACTTAACGATGGCAAAACACTCTAGAATTACTGAAGTAGGATTAACATAATAATTATTTAATGTAAGGTATAACAAAGTAACTATTTCATGTAAAGAAATTCCTATGAATATTATAACAATTAAATACATTATTAAGAATCATACATAGGTATACTTTGGATTTGAAATTCTTCTTAGTATTTTATCGCCAAATTGTTTAAAAATATGCTGATAAAAAACATTGTTGCAAAACTCTGCAATAAAAGCAATACGACCATCTACGTGCTAAATCTCTGGCGAGGATTTTTTATAGACATTGTCATCAATATTATATATAAATAATTATATCCTTACTAGTAGGTACTAATATTATAAATGTGAATCTGGCTTTGTTTATTTGCTACGCTTGAACGGATTAACTACTCAACCGAACATCATGAAATTTTGTATATATCAAGAGTACAAAAAATCAAGGAAAAAAGTACCTACTGTTCACGTAGGATAGACCTAATCTACATTAAAACGAGAAAATCCGTGGATAAAAGCTAATTTTATCATGAAATAATCATAATGTATAACGTAATAAAAAAATTAATTCTACATTACTTAGTATCCATGGTAAATCGTCTGCTCTTTATTAATATCCAAATTAAGGCGGTTAGTAAGTCAGCTCGAAAGAGGACCAGCCCAGTTTAATATGACTTTCAAAGATCTACCTAAACTGCGCCATCTTTAAAAAAATAACAGAAGTAAATGCAAAAACATGAAATTTTTATTAACATGCTGTCGCCATCTAGTAGATGTAATATAAACCGAATAGGAGGAACGTAAACGCCTATTCTTTACTTACAAGAAACAAATAATTCAAAGTATATTCATTTTCTCATTGTGGCGCTAGTGAGCAACTCAAAGCGTTAGAATTTTTTTTAGTTGAAAACCAAATTAACAAATTTATTATCGTTCTATTGGAGGTAATCTATTTACTGAGAAAAACTGTTTTGAATAACAATCAGTAGAAAGAAATAATGAATATAGCAGAAGTATACGATTTTTACAATGAGGACATATAATAGATTCACAATTTTATTAAGTAATATGTATGTAACATAAAATTATCTATTTATGTTTGGTATATCATAAACATAAAAATTATGATTAAATGAACAATTCCTATTCTAGTTTCAAATGTATTTTACTTGTTTATAACATGGCTGCGCCGTACAATTCTTAGTGTGGTTAACATCTGAAATAATGCGCCTATTCGTTGATAGATGGCGTTTTTGCACATGCGCGAGTTTTAGGGCGAAACGGTCCCGCAACAATATTGAACTTTGAAGACGCTTTACAGCGGAATGACGTAGTATTCTCAGTAGTCTGTGGCGGAAAGCTTTCGTAGCGGTGTCAGAAGAGAGACGCGTTTCATAATTTTATATTTTCAGTTATTCACCGGCTCCCTTTAACACTTGAAGAACATTTGGTAAGTGGTCTTTTATTCATTAAATTATGTATTGATAAGGACGTATCGTTTTGAAGTAAATATTTTTGTAACTATGTAATATATAATCAACTATATACAAAGATATGTATGAGTGTACGATATAAACGTATTGTTCTGATGTAATATTTATCGAACTGTATAATTTAATCACAATAAGTTATTTTTTAATTACATACATTTGTGAAATGATTAGGTAATACTTGATATTTGAATATAGTTTGACAGCAAGTATTAAATGCAATATAATAACAATGTGTGATTCTGAATCTTGTCTTTTATATGGCATAATGAAATATTAATTCTCTTGGAAGCTGACCCAATTTTACGCTACTTTTATTATATTAAAATTGGAAAATTTTCAGTGATATTAATTATTGTTATGTATAATTAATTAAAAATTGCTATAAAAAATAGTGTTTCGTTCTTTTCAGTGCCCTTTAGTAATTGGGAATATACTAATCATCATAATTATATCTTTTTTAACTAATAGAATTTTAAAAAGAATACGATAAATGGAAATAGCAAAAAATTAAACTTAAAAAAAATATTTAAAGTATATTGGATACAAAAGAAAATATACAAATAATTTTAAGCCCCTATAATCCTATATAAGGTAGCGGAGCCGTTGCGTCCTAAAATTGTAACACAAAAACTGTTAAACAGAAATTTATACCTGACTTCTATGAATGGCGTTATTTTCGTATAAAGGTCGTACCGAAAAAAGGGCAATAAAATATGGCCGCCACAAAGGCACCTCTGGTGCGCCTGCGCCGATATTGGACTTGCGCGTTAAGAAATAAACCGCGGTGACTCCTACTATGATTCCTCGAAACGATTTGTTTCTAAAAATTACGATCCATTCTCGAAGTCAAATAAAACACGACATTATCCAGTTAAGACATATTTAAAACTACACGTGGTTGAAAGAAATATGCATTACTACTAATATAAATGAGATTAATGTAAAGAAGAACTATTTTTTAGTGGAAATAACTTTCATTTAGTGAGGCAATAGTTAGATAAAGCGATTTAGTTTAATGCAATCCTAAGTAAATTTTATGTAAAAGATTAGATATTAAAGAAACAACTATGGAATTTGTGTTCTCTTGCATAATTTGGAATAAAAACATTTTAATATATGCAAGAATCTCTACTAAATAGAATGTGATATTAAAATGTTTTTATACGTATGTTCTTTGTTAGATATCTATATAAATCGTCGTTCATAGCTGCATAAAGAAAAATAGATATTTTAACTAGTTTTAAAACAGATAAATACGTTTCTGGATGCCGTAACAGTTTTTTACAATAACGACAGCTAATTGTTGTATCAACTTTTAGAGCGCTGTAACGTTATTGAGTACAATGAATTTAAAATATTTTTTGGGAGACGAGTTCGTATCGAGTTTCTATAGTAATACAAAATGTTAAATAAACTGCGCTCCCCGTTCCCGCTCATGAATAATTTTGTTCTGTTATTGTGTAGATGTAATTTTTCGTATTTTTATTAAAATGTAAATCAAGTACGAAGGCATAATATTTTCGCTATATATTATTCCATATTTTGTTAAAAGTTCTGAGTCATTAATAAAGTTACAATATTTGTGTAAAATATTTACTTGTTTTCTATTTAATAGAAAAAATTGTTATAACTTAAACCAGTATTTTTATGGCTTATCATTCTCATCAGTTAATGTTAAATGAAGATAAGATCCAGGGTGGTAAAACTTTAACCTTATAGAGAACTGATTCACTAGTGCAGCTGCCAAAATACACATATAGGTGTTTGCCGACAGAGTTTCATTTTACGGGTGGTAGCTAGACGGAAATTAAAATAACTTTACCTCCATGGTACCGTTTAGCAGATATTGGAACCTGCGTCATTCGATGTAGTGTCCGAATATGTCGCCAGTAGGTTATCACTATTTGAATTCTATAACAATAACCTAGCTAAAAATGTAATTATTTCATGGTAAAATAATAAAAAGCGCAATGTACTAAGAAAAAGTAATTTATTCTATATGCTTTATTTCTTTATTCTATAATAATATTAAAACGGTTATTAATTCATTTTTTAATAAAACCATCAAATTCGACAAAGTATTGTTTATACTTGATGAAATGTGCTTTAATTTCAGTATAAGCTAAAAGTGCATGTATTTTAAGCTAGCTTCGCGCCCTGGCTATGCCCGTGTACTAATGAAGAAAATGAGACCAAATAATGCCTTCACATTATGACCATATCATTATACAAAATATCAATTGAACAACTAAACATCAATTCAGTCATTTGAAGATCTTTCTACTATTTTCTGTCTCACTTGTTCACTCACTTTTCATATGAAGATTTTTGAAGTGAAATTTTGCATTTTTCCGTAAGATTCTTCACAAACATTTTCTGTCATATTTGATTGAAGAAGGCGTTACTTTGCGGAAATCCATCATTATATTAGAGTAGACGCTACTTTGCTCTTCCGCCTGGAAATTTTCTGTCATGCAAACCTTTCCCTGAAAAAAACAAACTCTGCAAAAAAGCATTAGCGAAATAAGTGTATCATTTCCATACATTCGGCTATTGATTTTTATTTTTATAGATAATCGGACCAAACCAACAGTCTCTTATATGTAATTTTCTTCAGGGTTCTGTCTGCTTTTGCCTTTTGGTATTGGCTTACGACACGTAGTCCTAAGGATACTACACCAGACCCATTAATTACGTGTTTCGCAATCAGGGAAACCGTGACAAAAAATGTTGAATATTGCCCTTAAAGAGTACCGAGTACCACTCATAACCAAGGCTCAGGAAAGCAAAGACCCACAAATATAACGTTATACGTAATTCTAAAATATTCCGAAGCATATAGGAAAGAGTACTAATTTTTATTTATATATGACACTTAGGAGTTATAAGCAAAATAGTCGCTACGTTAACAACATTGAACAACGCGTCTTTGAATCATCTCAAACAATATCAAATTCATTGCCCTTCACACCTACAGAGGTAATTACACCAACATTGAAACAGCGTTAAGAAAAATCAGTTAACAATAAACATATTAAGCGAACAGATGTTTCAGATACGATCATGATCGTTAACAAACTAGCATGAAGTATCCGAATCGGTGAGTCATGTTCCAAATAAAAATATCTATCGTTTAGCTATCATCAATATTTAGATCTTTCTAACGGCAGTTACCGGACGATCAATCATCGTTTTTGCGGTACTGATGTAATCATCTACAATAAAAATATATAATTCTAAAGTGGGCGTAAATTTCTGTTTTATAAGTAATAGGTGATCGAGTTCTGGCAAATTTTTGTAATACTGTTTGCCAATATTATAAGAACTATAATGAAAGCTGATTTGAAAGTTGTGTCCTGTTTATACATTATTTTTAAATCTATTTTAAATTTATAGTTTTATTCCTGAGGAAGAAAGAAAGAAAGAAATACTTTATTGTTGGATCAACCATACAATTAAATTAAATTACACAAATAATTATGAGAGAAAAAAAAACATTTTAAAAATGAAAAAATAGGTGTCCAACAATTGGCAAACCCATTCAGCAAAAATCTGCAATACTGTAAGTAGTACTGCAGCGCTGATTTTCGATGGGAGCCTAATATATGATGATAAACGGACGTTAAAGTTAGTACAAAATTTGAGACGAACAAACAAATAACACAGACACACGTAACACGTCAAAGTTGGTCATACTACAGAGAAATAAATGCTGTAACCACAAATTTAGGATTAAACAAAACAAATGTAAATGTATACGGAAAAAGATTTAAAAAAATAAAAAATACACACCAATAAACAGGTCTTACAATAAAACTACGTGAATATATTATACGTCACTTAAATTACTGAGTTTGAAATTGCAGTAGATAATGCTTATATGAGAGTTTAAAGCTAAGCTTAAGGAGCTTCAGTATTTTAGAGCGAATTTTAAGAACCCTATTCCTAAGACTACAGTTTGTTTTATATTTAGGGGTTTCTTATTTGTTAAATGTAATAGGAAATTTTATTGTGAATTATAGTGGTTATCCTAAGAAAAATTATAAAAAATTAATAAATTTGCAAAAAAATGTATTACTAAAAAAATTCTTCTTACAATACTTTTTTGCCAATCTAAAAAAGGTAACATCCTACAAACAAGCGTCAAAAATTGTGTGACTATATTGTAGGCCCTAAAGTAAAACTTATGTGTGCTTTCGTATTGCTTGCCATCGCCGAGCGGATCATCAAATCAAATCAAAAACCCTTGATTCAATTTAGCCCCTAGAAGGCACTTATGGACGTCAAAACTACCACCGGTTCGGAATACAAACCAGTCATCAAGAAGAACCGACAAGAAACTCTATTTAGAATACATTAGGTACATATCACAAACGGTTTTTAATGGATGCACAGAGATGAGTCAATTCCAGACATTATCATCGTTCACATATTGATCCAGTCTATAATAACCTTTTGACACCAAAACCCGCTTGACATGGCGCTTAAATTTGCAATCCGGCAAATCGGTAATATCCTTTGGGACTTTGTTGAAAAATCTAATACTATTTCCCAATATCCTTTCATCTTCCCTCTTCTTCATTTCAGTTTCAGAAAACTTTCCTCCTAGGGAAGCTCTGGTTTCAGATAATTTGCTCCTGGTAACTCTCCAGTTTGTACAGAGAACGCTCTGGTTGAGAAATGAACTCTCTATAGAAGTTTTCCCAGATCACTATAATTTGAAGATCTTGAATAAACGACACAATAGGTTTCTAAAATATTCGGCAACACGCGTGTGACGCTTCTGGACTAGACTGCTAAACGTAAGGCAGGATGACTATTTGTCGCCATTGTGATTTAAAAGATTATAGTCCTGATGTCTCTTATAAGATTACCGGGACCGTAGAGATGACATTGGAAGTAGTTCCAATAGTGATATCCGTTGATGAGCAAATTGTAGCCCATCCCACTGCTGGGATTATAAGGTGAACAATCTCTAAGGTGCTATCCTACTCAAAAATGGTAAAATAGTCAGATGATTTTTGCTCATAACGCATTGGACTCCAGTCGACTGGTTACTTCAGCTGGAGGTGCTTTTCCCACGTAATTATATGCGTTGTGTCGGAGATGCTTAAATGAGTACTGCTGTGAAATGTGGTTGTTTGATTCGGGTTCACATTAAAAATTCTGAATTGAATGAAAAAATAGTACGATTTATTGATAAATAATAACAAAAATATTTTGTACGATGAAATCTCAACCTGTGACTCATGCAAAATACTTTGAATGGGCATTATTACCTCACTGAGTATGTTTTACCACCTACAATTTTGTGTAAGGTTATTCTATCTTATATCTTCTATATTTCACCTTAAAATCGAATATATCACAGCTAGGGTAGCTTCAATTTGCGTAAAATTGAGTAAGTACACAATTTTGTATCTATGACATAATATAAAAAAATGTTCTCTCGGCAAAAGGCTTCACTATAACATATGGTAGAGTTGTTAGCAGTCCAGTTTTCCCGGGACTTGTCCAGCTTTTCCTATGTTCTGGATTGGATGGATTAGGTAAATTTCTAGATATTAAAACCTTTACATTTTTGCGGTACGTATCTCATAAAAGAGACTTTAAAGAAAATCCCAATTACCATTCGTTGAGTTTTATTTACCTTATTTACATTACATATTTCCATTAATGACTACTCTGATATGGTGCCTATGCTATTTTTGAACTAAAATGTCCTGATGATTCCCTATTTTTTTATTTTTAAGTTTTTTTTTATTTGGGGATCACAATTCTACCATGGGACCTTCCAAATGCAATCTAACGAAGCACTTTCGTGAATCTAATATCAACTGTTGTCGTTGCTCTGTTTGAACTGTATCATGTTTTCAGTCAGATATTGTGCAGTGCAGTACAGTTACTTTACCAAGCTGGTACAGTAAATATTATTCATTATTCTGACGCTTGCCACAAGATTCTGCTATAACCTTATCAACATAATATAAAAAGTACCAAATTTTAGTTGCTTTAATGATCGCAGCTGGACGATTTTGATTTTCAGAAAATTTGTTGTGCAGCTTATTAACTTTGTCGAAGTGAATTTAACATTAAACACGATACACTACATCCAATTTTGATAGATATAAAGCGGTGATGGGATTGTACGATGACTTTTACGTTACCCTAACTTACAATTTATATAAGCTGTGATGGATACATGGTGATGGTGATAGAGCCACGCTGTAGCTATTACTAGTTTCAGCATGAACGGGTCGGCTTGCTCGGGGTAGTACCACCCTCTTACAGAAGGCCGACGTGAAGTAACAGTGCTTGCATTGGTTGCGTTTTTTTCGGTCAGTGAGAGCGCCGGAGGCCCACCTCCTTTCCCCC
>MU159109.1:151948-265457 GCA_015888305.1 Antheraea pernyi | reverse complement strand
AAAAAATATCCGTGATGATGCATCACAAAAGTTTTAGGACCGTAGGGGTCTTCCTGAAGATAGGTGTGGACATAACAACATGATAGTTCACGACATATTGGTAAGTCCAAACTCCGAGAAATCCACAGTTTCATATGTATTTTAACCGACTTCGAAAAAGGAGGAGGTTACTACGTTCGGTTGGATGTAATTTTTTTTATGTATGTTAATAGATATCTCCGTCAATCATGTACCGATTTTAATGATTCTTTTTTATTTAAATTGGTTATATTCAGAGGTGATTTGAAGAAAATATTCAACCCCTAAAGGGATGAAAAATCGTTTATTTGATTTTCACCCACTTCATCTCTACGTATTTTCGTGAAATCGGGACAGATTTATTATACCCATTAGAAACCAGATATATTTTTGCACACTAAAAATGGAAAATAAAAAAAATCACAAAAAAATAAACCGCCTTCGATGTGAAAAACTAATAAGGCACTAAAAACCGAAAAATAACTGAATTATTAAATTAACCAAATTAAATAAAAAATAAGTATTTTTACCTTCCTAATAATATATTTGAAGCCGATGCCAACCTACATTTCAAATTTGATGCAGGTAATAAAATATGTATACTATACATATATACGAGTATATCATGGAACACGAGAGTGGACCAAAACTTTGTATGTAGATGAAATTAATTTAGGTTGGCATCGACTTCAAATATATTATTAGGTAGCGCAAAATTCAATATTTTTTATGTAATTTAGTTAATTTAATAATTCAGTTATTATTCGCTTTTTAGTGCCTTATTAGTTTTTCACATCGAAGGCGGTTTATTATTTTTTGTAAAAATGTTTTTCTAACATACCGACATATAACAGGAACATTTCATAGGTTCATGTTTCGTCACAATGTTTTCCTTCACCGTCATACGACAGTGTTACCAATTTCAAGTAATAAGTGCATTCGAATTCCGAAAATTTTGATGGTACATGCCGACATTCGAACCTATGGACATCGCATTGATATTGTACCGGCCAAATTACACGACTTTGGTGGTAAACATACAAATAACATGCACAATAGAAGCGAGGTGTTATTAGCGAATTATTAATTAGTATAGGTATCTAATTTAATTTCAATAGTAATTTGTTAAAGTGTTATTACGATATTTTCAAAATAAAAAATCGTTTATTTTGGTTTCTTTCGTGATATTTCACGATTAGTTCACTCCTCCTGAAGAACTAAAGGCATGCCTATAGTACAATAAGTAAAGTATTTACTCATGCGGTCGTTTAAATGAATAAAACAACAGTTAAAGACTAAAGTAAAAAGCTAAGATGATGCTTTTACTATTCGCTGTAAACGGCTACAATTACTTTACTTTGACAATGGAACAAAGAAAGGAATAATAAGTAGGAGGGCAACTCATACATTAACACTTCCGAATAACTAGGATTGCTTCGATCGTTTGAATGTTGATTTGATATCCCTTAGGAACAGTACTTTGTTTTTCAGATAAAGGTATTTAATTTTTTGTATCGCTGACTAAGTTTCACGATGATCAGATGTCTAGTTAAGGTCTGAAAGCGTAACAAACAAACAAAATCAGATTCGCATTTATAATTTTTCGAATTAGTATACCTAGTTCTAATTTAGTGAATGTATAGTGCCAGTTTAAAAAAATTGAATACTTCTTTTAAGACGAGAAAATTAATGCAATTTGAATTTTGTTAACACTGTAATGCAGTGTTTCCCGATCTGTTTTATAACACGACCCCCCTAGTACCTATATAAAATTATTTCGCGACCCCCTATTCTCTGGTGTTTCTAACCTCAATTTTTTATGTAGCAAATATCAAACCCATACATTTGTTTTTATGATTATGTACCGGTTAAATACATAATGAAATCAGTGAAATGTAAATATAATTCCAAGGTATCGTCTTCTTAAATTTTATTCATTTGTATCATGTACCTGCATTTTCTTTAAAAAATAGGTAGTTTCATGAACTCACATGTTTTTTTCTTTATTATCACTAAGGCTTCGCAATATCCTGCGACCCCCTTATACAGTGTTTACGGCCCTTCAGGGCCCACACATCGAAAAAACATTGCTGTAATGAGTAATAGATTTGTATGCTTGTTTAATGTCATTAACCTTTTTAGGTTTTCATTCGTACCAATTTTGTACATAATCCATTTCAGGTTTTCATCTATACAATGCTAGTTCAAGACTTAACCAACATTCTATTACTTTTCCTGTTAATATTAACACTGACATTTTCACAAACTTAGTATTAAAATAGTTGCCACTGCGAACTTCGTTTCGCCTTAATATGATTTTTTTTTAGTAGATACATACCAACATATGGAAACATTTTGCTATACCCATAGAGATTGTTCGCTTTTCCGGAATACAAACTGAGAAAGCGAAATTTTTAAAGCAAACTGCAGTAAATTGGTAAAATTATTTGACTGAGTGCCTTAAGCGCTCGCCTTAGTAGTCCGGTGAAGCTGTTAAGACCTTGATAGGTCAATAGCGTAGTCAGTTCAAGAAAAAAAAAAGAAAGGTAAAATTACATGCGTCAACTCATCAATGAAAAAAACAGCACCGTAATTACGGATGCGTTCAAATTGTTAATAGCAATTTGAAGTTGCGTTCACAATTACAGAAAAGAAAACAGACTTTTAGGTTTTTCCGTGCAATTTTTCTATCCATAAAAACCTTCCTCAGAATTTGAGGAATAGCCGTCTTCAAGTTTTGCGCTTAGCAACATATTTTGCGATTCATTTTTATTTATATAGATATAGCATAATATCCTCATTTTACTATAATGCTCGCTTTTCATACGTTACAGTAATTGAATCATTGCTATAAATATTCATTATCCATACTTTCATATTATGATCATAATTATCAACAAACTAGGTGTAAAATTATGGAGTCATATTGAATTATCAAAAAAACTCTATCTGTGTTATGATATTCTAAAACGAAACACTCAATAATATTTGTTTTGTTCGAAAATTCAACTCGGTAAAGAGCCGGCTGTCAGCTATATTGGAAGGGGAGCGGATTAAATTGAAATTCCTTTTTTAAATTCACCAATAAGGGGAGGGGTGTCTCGGGATTGGCTCTGCGTACCCGAGCAAAATAATATGTTGTCTGATTGACGTTAACTTCGCAACGTTACTAATACGCTTTTTTTTACTTAATATCTTGAGGATTTCAATGAGTCCTTAAGGTGTTAGTAAATAATATGTCCATTAATTTATAATTTCCTTAATTTTCTAACTATAATCATAAAACAGTGCGATATTTTTACTTACCCTTATTTATAACTAATCAGTTATTATTTAATTTACTATTAGAATTCCATACTTACTAAATAACCTACATCTAACTTCAAACTTTCACTTTCTTACAACGATAGTAAAACGAATTTAAAACTGCTTTGCTCGTAAGCAGTTTAAATACTTGTTATTTTTATATTAGTACCTGCTATAGCGAACTTAAATATAAACATAATAAATATATTTATTTAGTTCCTGCACTATAGTATAGCGATCTGTTAAACAATAAAAATTACATACAGAAATGCATTACTCATCGAGCCGTGAACATTAGGCCGCCATATGGCGTCTTGTTGGACATAGAGACCGGACGGACGTGTTGGTCGTGGCGACGCTACGCAACGCGATCGTCATTAGGTCGCGTTCACGCTGCTAACTTGTCGAATTTCGAATTTTTTTTTAAGTAAAACTTCTTTAAGCGCCCCTAGGAAGTAACTGGATGACAATGCAACGGAAGTCTGTTACGGCAATATGGCGTCACGTTTCAGTACCATCCGGTTTTTAAATATTTTTGACTTTATCTATAAATAGTTTATAAACAATGTATCATCGCAGAATTTTGTGTAAAATCACAATAAATTTAGCCGTGGGAGCAAATTATCGTAATGCGTTACGAACTATCGGACTGCGCGATGATGACCGCAGCATGATATCTTGACCCGCAGTATTGTTACATAGTATAAAACAAAGTTCCTTACCGCGTCTGTCTGTCTGTTTGCGATAATCTCAAAAACTACTGAACGGATTTTCAAGCGGTTTTCACCAGTGGACAAAGTGATTCATGAGGAACGTTTTAATATATATTTTTTTATAATCAGGGCTGGACAACATCCGCCGTGTCCGCTAGTTGTTACATATAAAAGGGACTTGGAAACGATAATTTCGACTTGTAAGTGGAAACACAAAGACGTGCAATCATTTATTTTTTTTGCCTTTATCGGCCTAATTACTCTTGAGGGTTGGTAATTTTTTAGTGCGACATGTACCCGAAGCTTGTCACACGGGTACGGAAGTAGCTTTTTAATTAATTATATATTTTTTTTTACTTTATTCTGGCAACTAATCTTTTAGACTATTACTACCATTGTCAAGTGAGTATCGATATTACAAGTTTCTTGATATTATTTCAACCATGGAGTTTTTGTGGCATATCAGAATTCATGGTCCGTGGTATTATTTTCCATTCACTTCACTTATGCACAATAAACAAACTATATTACATAAAACACCACCAATTTACACAATATGGAGTCAAGTAACACAAGATTATCAATAACAAATAAAATCCACTACATGACAGACCAAGATCCCGCCAAAAACTCCTAATGCATTATTATAGATATTTATAAAGTATCGATCTATGTAGCGTAGGCATGAAAATATCGATAACAGATATATTATCGATCACCTTGACTCGTTATTTTTCGATTTTTAAATAGCAAATACGGCTGTAAATTTAGTAACCTAAATCATAAATTATGTTATAATGAGTATGCAAAATCGAAGATTGTTATTTTTAGAACCTAAACACCATAGTTTGGATATTTTCCCCCTGTAATCTATGCTCGTGGTGCTTGCGCATGCGCGTGCGATCGTACGAGGCGACGCCGCGTCCTCGCGCCACTACAGTCTGCCCAAGCACTCGTGACGGCTTGACGCTTGCTTATTGACATGCGCCTACGACGCACACGCACGCGCTTCCTTTGTTTAGTTTACCGTGTTTTACATATAATATCTAGTGAACACCACGATTGTACTTTTGTTGTGTTGAATAAACTGTTAGCCCTGAGAATTAGCCTTGTTTCCATCATATGAGATACACACCCCTCATAATATTTAATTATATGTTAAATAATATATTTTCGTGTTTTGAAGTTAATACAAGAATAATCAACGAATAAATTATATATTCGCGGTATTGTACGCCCAATAATAATACACAACTTTCCCTTTTTTTCCAATGAATTATTATTCTCTAAATACATATTATGTAATAGCTTTCTTTCAAACTAACTACGTTATTGGCACTCACAGCTTCACTGGAACATCTCGGTAATAGCAATGTAATGATGGCAATAACACAATTTAGACTTTGTGTCAAAATACTTGGTTTCATTTTATACAATAATCCTAAATTTTCGGTAAGCAAGTACAGAATATTTATGAAAACGTGTATTATGGTGGTGGATTTTTTAAATAAATTAGCTATGAACAGATATTAGTTCATACTTTTTCTGTGAACTGTACTTGAAAGGTGTACTTTTATTAATACAAAAGCTACTGATCTATGTAACATTTATATTAAATCCGAGAAGAAAAAGCACACTGGCTTGCAGAATGCCTTTATAAATTTTACTTTAAGGACTCGATACTGTAGAAGTTTTTTTCTAACTGGCTATATTTGTGATTGAACTGATTATTTATCTATTGATCTGAGGGGGCTTTAGATCTTTATCGGACTTTTAAATTGTAGGAGGGAAGATAAACAATGACAGGGAAGCGTTCTTCACATTACAGCAAAGGTAAGAGTTTGCTAACTTCTTTGTTTTTACCAGACTGGATGCCATCATGTAAGTTGTATGGTTTCCTAACCTACGTGCTTGTGTAGTAATAGAAAAATAAACGATACTTCAGAGTCAAAGGATTCTTTAGAATATTTTGTATAGAGTAGTAGACGGATTTGTGAGACCCTAACCAGACTTGTCATTGCTGTAATAGGAATGAAATAAATAAATGAAATATCTTCTTATGAAAAATAAATAAATGTCATGGAGTGTGTGAACACATCTTCAGGTAATACAGACAGGCTATTTCGGTTACGTCATCACACACACCTAACTATGGTAACGGTTTCACTGTCAATACGTGAACGCGTATATCACAGTTTTTATTCACTTATGTTCAGAAATTTGTGCTCTGTACATCACATTTTTATTTTATATTACGTAACTTAAATTATTCTTTACACATATTTCGCAGATATGGTCTTTTATATTTTGGTCTTCTAACCTTATTCAGATTAAGTAGCTTATTAACGACGATGTGGCATAAAATTATTCTTTAAAAAAACTTAGTAAAAGCAACCAATCCAAATAACACAGTCGAATTGATAGCTAAAGATGTTAAATGCAAAATTTAAAACCATTAAAAATACACCAATTACAAATATTTTTAGTGATTAAAATACATCTAATGGAGCCAATAACATTTAATTCCAATTATAAAATGTGTAGTTTAAACAACAATTCGCTTTTTGGAAGAAAAAAACTTGCTCTCAAATATTGATTAGGTATAATTTTATTTTTTTATTCGCGCATTTCTGAATATAAGCAGAAGCCAATGTTAGCAAGCAACGCAATCAGAAATAATTAAAGTATTATGATGTCTACCGAAGCATATTTACCCCAGCCATAGGGTGGAATTGTCTGTAAGGAGCTAAGGAGTAGGGCGGGAGCACGCCGCGCCGTACCGAGCGGGGGACTGACGTAGGAAGCCTGCGTGTCGACGCGACGCGACCGTCGCACTTTGCCACAAGAGCTCCGCTTGTCTCCGCTTCTCATCCGGTGAGTCGAAGCCTGAGTATTTTTGTTTTACCTTATTATCCGCTATGTACAGTTTTCACATAATTTCTAACCTTAACGTGTACACTTGTATGTAGATTTCTCTTTTGGCATACTTGATATCTTAGCACACGTTTCACATATTCGTGCTATAATTTGATCTCGTATGTTTATAATATTAACGAGGCTCAGCAGTTTTTTAACATAGCAATAGACTAAAGATACATTTTTCGGTGCTGTGAAAACAGTTCGCCTTCTAAATGTGAGCTGTGCTATGTCATAACTCCATGGTAGTGCAATCAGAATATGTGACAATTGTTAGTAATATGGATTAAATATCTTATTTCGTGTATTGTAGACGGCGTACGTACATAAACAATGATTAAGAAATAAAGGTTTTTAAGGGTTAAAACTTACCTTACTCGTTAAATAGTCACCTACTAATTTAAAACTTAATAAGGATCATTACTATGATTTATGATTGAGCCGCATGTTGTTGCAAAAGCTGTTTCATATACCTCTTTTAACCACTATTATTCGTGGTACTGTTCTAAAGTTACTTCTGTAACTAAGTGTAAGCTCTTGAAAGAAATATATATGATTTTGTTTTTGAGTCCCTGTAACGATGATTGTTTTCTACAATACAACTAGTTATCTAGAAGAAATGTCTTATAGTGTTAAAATAGTCGGTGTATGAACCACAAAATGAGCAATAATACTTTATTATTCATTCATAATGCAATATCTAGGTTATAAACCTATGGTATATAGGTAGGTTTATATTAGTACCTTGAGTATTTCGTAATCTGTAATTGCCTCATATATAATTTGTAGTATATTTGACTAATTTGCTAAGGGCCTTACATTTTATGAGTATATAAGTTTCCTCTTAATAAGTCCTCTTAAAATCCTGTTCAGAGTATTTTGTTAGTAAATTTTAAACATTTTAAAATAAATTAAAAGGATTGAAGTATGTAAAGAAATCATAAATATGGTTGCTTATAAATAAACCAGCAAAATAATTATTGTACGCAACATACCTGTTTTACACTTTACATAATACCTCAGTCATGATAATCGTAAAATACCATAAGAAGTACAAATTGAACAAGAATTACATCGCATGTTTATGTTTATTTCTATAATTAACATTAAACGAACAGGCACTTAAAAAACTTTATACATTTCGTTCTGTTCATGGGTATTTCTTCCAACCCACTCCGTTTCGTTTCACAATATCGATCACATAGTCTACTATATTTCCATTATGCCAATATTTATAGGGCGTGTCTTATACGCATTCGATGTAACGTATATAAAACAGCCCGGTATCTCCAGCACATAATCTAGAATTTGTTTTAGAAATATTGATGTTGAAGAGGTCAGCCCATCAATTATACAGCGCTCGTAAAGAAATCGTATAGGAGGCAACAAAATCGCGTTGTGTCGAGGGACCGGTCGTAACAGTACATCAGACGGCAACCCTACCAAAAGCAGAAGACATTCAAATGGAGTCAGATTGTATTATTTTAATTGTATTATTTACGTTATCGGGGTTGGGCCGGAGTCTGCGCGGGGTGGGCGACGCCTGTCGATATTAGCCTCGGTTGTACGCATGTGCGGAACCTTCGTGTAACTTAATATTTTGATTTCTGCCTTTATGTATATTAATACATGGTATATAAAAGTCTTCCCTTGCTCGTAGAGCTGTATTGCCTTTGCATATCTTTTGGTTTTGATTTTGTATTTGATTTGGATGGGCTGTTTAATAGCTTTATGATATTAGTATGAATAATTATATATGTAAACTCTATTACTATAAATGTATAAATCTATACTAATGTATAGATGTGTGTATTGATTACCTAATGGTAATCATTTTTTTAATTAAAATATCTGTATATAAAATGATAGAGGTTTGCTGTTGTGCGCTCATCACTCAGAAAGTACTAGATAGGTTTCAAAAATGTTTGTTTTACTTCTTATCCAAAAGATTTATCACGATAACTTAATTATTATAGATAAGGTTTTTAAAATTTTATGTAACTATTATTGCATATCTTTTGGTTTTGATTTTGTATTTGATTTGGATGGGCTGTTTAATAGCTTTATGATATTAGTATGAATAATTATATATGTAAACTCTATTACTATAAATGTATAAATCAATACATTAGGTAATCATTTTTAAAATTTAAATATCTGTATATAAAATGATAGAGGTTTGCTGTTGTACGCTCATCACTCAGAAACTACTAGATAGGTTTCAAAAATTTTTGTTATACTTCTTAGCCAAAAGATTTGTCACGATAGCTTAATTATTATAGATATAGATAAGGTTCTTAAAATTGTATGTAACGCAACGCACTTACGACTCCTCTGGGGTTGTTAGTGTGCATGGATGGTGGTGATCACTTAACAGCAGGTCACCCACCTGTTCGTTTACCACCTATGACATTTTTGCCGCGGAGGAGGACAAGCGTTCTGGTGCTTATATTCTTTCCTCTGTACTTTTTTATGTGTATATATTTAAAAAATGTAAATATACATAAGCATAGACATACAAATGAATATATTACGACTATTAATTAATGTTATAATATTTACTGATAAACAGGTATACAATTGGTACTACTACATAATAAAAATATATTTGTTTTGTAAATGTAAAAAACCTTTTTTTAATATATCTATAACCTAATGGCTATAGAAATTAAAATTATTGATGCTTTTTTTAATAAAGTGTTTCTAGTATATTTTTAATTTTCAACGATAATCATTTGTATAAATGGTATAAGTTGTAGAAAAAGGATCATATATTTCGCGAAATCCTGAAATATAGTACAGTTACAAGAGGCGGAAAATTTTCTCATTTCACAAAAAATACCGGAGAAAATTAGTTCAGGTGCTTTCGCGTTATTACCTACCCAAACATATTTTCCTTGGTCGTATATTTCCATAGATTTGCATATTAAAAAGAATTACACGCTTGCTAAATAGCCTTTTAAAAATAAATTCATGAAAAATAACAGTGTTTGGTTCGTAAATTACAACCGAGTTTCTTATTTAAATATTAAATTGTATATTTGATTAAATGGTTAGAAAATTTATTCACATTAATGTTACAGCTTGGTAAATCGATTATCGATATTATTTCGCGATGTATGATATTTTGATATATCGATATAAAGTATCTAGTATAAAAAGCATATTGGAACGATATTTTTTCCAACACAAACATCGCTGTCACCACTGACCTAGATCGCTGGTATACACGACCGTAAAGAGAATACGCCACCAATGTGTCACATGGCTTTCTTTATATTGTAAGATTACAAAATATTACACACAATATCTTCTCAGCGGAACTGCCAGATATTATAACTGGATATAAAAATTACGTAATTTGTTTATCTTATGCAGTTTATGTAGCAAATTGTCGTATATACCTAGTTGGATACAATTGTAAAATCTAAAGTGTGTGGAGTTTGCAAGATTTTTCACAGCTTTTACAATGTATGGACTTAACTTCCTAAATAATTTTTTCATTTCGTCTATTTAATAAATATTAATTTGCTTAAGTGAATGTACTTATTAATAAAATATCTATAGCAATGCTTTCATACGTCCTGTCGTTTCTATAGGTTATTTATCAGAATAAAAAATAACGTGGAGCCTCGTTGTAGTGAAAAAAAATCAGAATTTAACCAATATTTTAAAGACTATCTTTGGCATTCCTAATCCTTTTATGTTGTACATCTAAATCTACAAACTTAACCTCTTTATAATATCAATACGAATAATATAAATATTGTAATCCTGTTTTAATTTTCCATAATTGTAGAACTAACTTGTGTAACTAAGTAGAACACACTAGAATTTAAATTATCCATAGTTTCAACATTTTATCGATACATCGATATATTTTATTCAACTTAACGATATGGGTATATTACAAACATCAAAGCTGTGTATATCGATATTCTCGAATACTGTGGACATCCCTAATGATAAGAAATAATAGGGTCCTGTTAATACGATTTATTCAAGGAATTAGATAAATTAGAGTTGTTAATAAAAAGTTCGTTTTGTTATTTTTTTTAAGTTTCGTCAAAAATTTACAAATGAAATAATGCAACCTACATCCTTAAATTGAGCCGGACTATAAAAATGTGAAACTGTTTCCATTACGCGAACATATTCAATCTTTCATACTCGCACCAAAAGAAAATACGTGACAAGAATTGTTTGGGGTTACGATGTTGCATCATAAAAATGTGTTCGTTTTAAGCTCGCGTCTGCATTGAGGTGTAGGATCGTAAAGGTTTCGCAATACTTCTTATCTTTAACAATGATTATTACATATTTAACTATTAATGTTTGATACCGGTAACATAAATATCTACATACAATGATATTATAACTAAAGATACGTTACCTACATGATATGTTGACAAAATAAATGACACGATAACGCACACATACGTAACGTATATTGTAACGTCACACTATCTTAGATAAAATGTGGAAGTAGATAGTATATTCTCAATATCGCTGGTGAAAAAGAAATAGTTACACGTATATTGCTTAGATACGGACGGATTGATGGGGCTGTCATGAAATATAAGCTAACTAGCCAAGTTTTAACAAGGCGTAACCGAAACGCTTTTGACATATCTATATAGATATAACATCATTGTATGTATCTAACTAAAGTGGATTTTGGTTTGATAAACACAAACACCATAATATCACCATGTATTTTGGCATACCTAAATATTTTCTTCATGGAAAAACTTTTTCCTATCCATCGTATTATAACTCGCCACTGGATGACGCTGCAGCGCATCACTTTCTATGCAACCGATCGTTAATTAGATTAGTCTACGGAGAATATTTATAGATTATCGATTTTGGTGTAATTCAACTATTTATTATTTACATTAATTTAAGTGATTCCAAACCTAAAGGTTATTATACCAAGCCAGATTAATATAATTTAATAAATGATAGTGTTATTTTGTTTAGAGACGAAAATAATATCGATACTTTTTTGTATCAAGTACTTTTCATTCGAATACTCGTACCGATATTTTTTTCTCGATACTCTTAACTTAATACTTTTACTCATATGAGTACTTTCTGGTAAATATTGAGTACTACTCATCACTTTAAAAAAAATGGTTGTCTGTAAAGTCGGTTTACGGACGATATTACGTGATAACGACTCGTACGCATCGGCCGATGGAGTGGAAGTAAGATATGAGTCACAAGCCGAACGCTTAGGCTGATCGCGCCTCTCTATCGCTTGTTCCGTGCTCTCGCTTGCACGCTCGGCTCAGCGGAAACGTGACAATGAGTCATGCTTTTTCGAACATGTAGCCGGCATCCATCGATGTATAAAACGTTATCACTTCAAAAACATGTTTACTTTTGTCAGGCATTGTCTTATTATTTTACTAGAAGTTTGACCAATATCGATTGACCAATATTCTAAAGAGATTTCAGAAACAGTTCAATTTACACACGCGTACTTTTTAAAATATTAGTAAAGACCACAATCTTTTTAATACTATTAAATAAAAATATTTCAATAGCAATTTACCAAAAAAAAAATCTAAAATATAATCGCAGGTAAAAATTATTAACAAAAATAAATATTTTATAAATTAACTGAAACCTATATTATAAAAATCGTTTATATTATAAATATGTATATGTTTGTCTAAATGCCTTAATCTTAAAGATCGGTTTAAAAATAAGACATGCGCAGGGTAATTACATGAGAATAGTAGATATAATAAATTGTAGATAGTTGAAAATCATGATTTCTAGCTTATTTTATTAATTTTATACTCTTGTATAAAATTAAGAATTCGATATTTTCCTTTCGATACTATTCATTACTATCGATACTTGTTATATGTTACCGTATCCCTATTTACATAACTCTAGACAAGTAGGTAATTTCTATGACTAATATAATTAAGAATTTATAGGACAAGCGCCGTTGTTTGCCTATACTTATACACATGAATATTATATTTGCAATTAATGTCCCGTTAAGGCGATGAGTTATCTTTTTTAATTACGTTCTGTTATTAGAACGTATAAAATATTATCGAATTATTACATGTTTTTATTGTGCACTATACTAGAAACCGCAAGCGACTTCGTCCGCCTTAAATTACAAAACTTAAATAATATTAATTTTTATACTACACACACATACATAATATTCCGATATTTTATAACTAAGGGCAGAAAGTTTAAGGGCTGGCCGTTCGTCAAAATAAAATTCGCGTGACAAAGTTGTATCAGAGTTAATTTATTTTTATTACTTTAAGTTATATTCATTGTCATTAAAACTTCCAAAGTTCGTAAACAGCCCCGTAAATAAATAACATGTTCTCGAGAATCGCGTGCCTCGTGGGATATCCACCCTTCGACTTATCATAACCAAGTTTTACTGTTTCTAAATAATATTAACGTTTTGTACAATTTTGTAATCCCGTGCGAGCCCGTGCCTATTCGAGCTTTATGAATATTAATATCAAATTTATTAGTAATTCAATTGAAGGATGGAATTTTAAAGACGTCGTACATTTAAAATTAATTACGTTACGCATTGTTGTTTTGGACAGAAATGCTTATTTTAAAATAAATGTATGCTCATAATTATGCTAGCCTCTGCCCGCGACTTTGTTCGCGTGGAATAGTTACCGCTAACAGCTTCCGCTGCAGCTCTCAAGAGGAAAATATCCCCGATTTTAAAACATTTTTCATTGTTGCTCCGCTCCTATTGGTCTTAGCGTGATTATATTATAGCCTATGACACTCACAAATAACGTGGATTTTTTATTGGTAAAAGAATTTTCAAAATCGATTTAGTAGTTCCTGAGCTTACCCCCTACAACGTCACAACGTCACAAACTCACAAACTTTACCTCTTTATAATATTAGTATAGATATTTCAATATTCTTAACATAAATTAATAGTGTGGAAAATAATTACCTACTTTATAAAAGAAGTATTGGCTTTGCCTTTACACAGTATCATCGATCATCGAACGATGCAGCACTTACCTAATTTCTAACCATAAAAATATTTTATTTTTATTTATTCGGAAAACAAACAGTGATTCATTACAGATATTCAAACTAAATAGACTCTATACACCAGTTATATGTTTTTTTTTTCGCCTTACAGGCAGTCGTCGTCGCGACTCTCGCGTCCCGCTCCTATTGAGGAGCGGCGGAGAGTCGCGCCTGTGCTGTGTCTGGTGACTGAAGGCAGAGCTTCATGAGGAAGGCGATGCCCGCCTTCTCTTCACGAGATCCGGGCTGCACTCCCTTTTTCGCGGCTGCTTTTTTGATCGCATCGACCAACTCGCCCTTCGCTTTCGCGAGGTCGGCTTCCTCTTCTTCACTCATACGAGCGGGCTTCTTACTTCGCGGCTGTTTAGCCGGGTCTCTTCGCTGAGGCGGATCGTTCGCGGGAGCTATGAGGCTACCCGCGGCCGTCTCCTCGACCATCTGTGGGGCCGCGTTCGGGTCCGCCGTGCGCCTGGC
Source organism: Antheraea pernyi (assembly GCA_015888305.1). Classification (NCBI taxonomy): domain Eukaryota; kingdom Metazoa; phylum Arthropoda; class Insecta; order Lepidoptera; family Saturniidae; genus Antheraea; species Antheraea pernyi. Next base: position 250,977 of record MU159109.1, on the reverse strand, counting down.
GTCACCTGACCTGGCGACGGTCCCTGCTCGGCGGTTTCTGATCTCCCGCTTAAACACGGGGCAGGCTGTCAGACTGTTCGCGGGGTGAGCGCCCCCGCAGTTTGCGCAGGTGGCAGGCTCGCTCCTCGGGCGTTCACATAGATGTGCGGGGTGGGGCCCCCCGCATCGTACACAGGCAGTCGGGCGGTGACAGTTCTGGGACGTATGCCGGAACTGTTGGCACCGGTGGCATTGCGCCGGCCGGCGCTTCCCCCGCCATGCTTCTATTGAAATTCCGGTCATATTCAGGAGCTCCGTGATGTCATATATGGCCGGAATCAGGCCAGGCGTGCGTTGTAGGACGGCGTGGTAGATGCACCCGGGTCTACCTCCGCGTCCTTTTATCGGTCGGACGTACTCCACCGTGTGCCCCCTCACACACAGTGCTTCCGCGATCTCGGCCGGGCTTGTGTCGACTGGGAGGCCGCGAATTGCGACCTTCAGGCTTCTTTGTGCGGGGAGGGTGTATGTAAACCAATACACCCCCTCTAGCTTGTCTAGGTAATCCTGAAGCACCCTATATTCGTTGGCATCCGCAGGAATGAAGCGGATGCCTTGTCCATAGGGGCGAGCGTTCGGTGGGCGACCTAGTAGAGCCGACAATCGGGTGAAATGTTCAACCCAGTCGGGCAGCCTCTCTACTACGATCGGCGGGTATCGGGTGGTCTTCGCTTGGTCACTTGTCGAGGGCGTCTGTGATTGGTCGACGTCGGCGGTCTTGCTCGTCGGTATAGCCGGATTAGGGTTCCGCAGTTCGACGGGCTGCGGAGGTTGTCGCGATAATCCGGCAGGCGGCGCTGATGTTTTTGAAGCGTACGAGGGCTGCTCGCGGGCAGCCCTTCGCGGCGGAGCGGGCGCGGGGGAGGGTGTAGCCACCCGCGCCGCTGGTTTCGATGTAGTCGCGCGCGGCGTTAACTGCGGCTGCGCGGGCTTCTGTGTTGTGCAGAGCTTCTTAGGCTGCGGAGGCTGGGCATCTGTTGGCGTTGGCGGCGATGTTGTTGCGCGATCCGCGGTGGACCCTGCTTCGGGCTCGCTGCGCTTCCGGCGCAGCGCTCGACCGAGCGGGCTAGTCGGGTTGTCGGGGATCGCGGGTATCGCGATCTTTCCGCGGGCGGCGTATTCGAGCGCCGCCGCGTCGAACGCGGAAGGCGGATTGCCCTCTAAGGCAGCCTCCTGAATCCGCAGGTACAGCGCCATCCAGCGCGCCATCCCCTCTGACAGTGTCCCAGCTAAAATTAGCTGGGCGAGCACGATAATGTCGCACTCGTATTCATCTGTCTGAGATGACGGCACGCCAGACGGCCTCTGTCGCGGGTCGAGTGGCGGCGAGCGAGGCGCAGGCACGGTGGTGCGGAGTCCGGTGGGCGTAGCGGTGGTCTGGATGTTTGAGAGTTCAGGTTCCGTAGGCAGGCTGGTGGTCTTGCGTCGCGAGGACGATGGACATTCTGTTGAATGGCCCTGAGAAGGGCCCTTTTTTTTGCTTCCCGAGGAAGAGGATGCGTGAGCGGGACGCATTGTCGCGTAGGTCGGAGTGCGCGCGGTTCACTCGAACGACCTCGTACGCGTGTGGACAACGGAGCAGTCCTACTTACCTAAGCATCTACTCGCTGTTGTTATTTATTAAACTAGAACGCCGGACGCCCACCTTCCCTACCCTCTCCTCTCCTCTCCTCCTCCTCCGTGTTTGAGGGGGGCTCCCTCAAACACAGGCTGGCAACTCACTTGCAACTACTCTCGTGTTGCTAGTGTCTATGGACTGCGGTAATCATTTAACATCACGTTCATTTCTGTTCGTTTGCCTCCTATTATATAAAAAAAATTCTAGCTGATACTCGCAACTTCGTCTGCGTTGATTTGTACTTACGTACCACACCTCTTGCCTCACCTCTACATGGCAAGGAAACACGCATCGCTGAACGTGTAGCTCTTATAATAAACAGATTTTTAAAGCTTTATATTAATATATTAGCTTAATTTATTAAGCTAGCGGACCTGGCAGACGTCGTCTCGCTCTGATTATTTAAAAATCCTTGACAAATTACATACCAATTTCCTCATGAATCAGTTCATCCCCTGGTAAAACCGCATGAAAATCCGTTTGGTAGTTTTTGAGTTCATCGAGAACAGACAGACAGACAGACGATCTAGGGGACTTTGTTTTATACTCCGATATAATGATGAAGATATCGTGATCATATGTTTTTAGTAAACGATGAAGTATCTAAGAGGTGAACGATGGAAGTGAAACTTTTATATTACAAGGAAACATTTTAATTAAATACAACAAAAAACCAACATTGTGCGGTATTCCCAGGCGGTCACCCATCCGACCGCCGACCGCGCCCGACGTTGCTTAACTTTCATAATCGGATGAGAACCGGTGTTTTCAACACTACCTGACAAAGTGTTTACTCCCATTACTTTTGATCACACAAAAAGGTTACAATTTTCAAAACCCTCCAATAAGAAGTTTTACATCAAAAACTCAAACGTACCGAGTAGTTTTTGCGTGATACGCGCACTATGTGATACGGTTATATATAGATATCATATCTGATATATCGATTAGTTCAAAAATTCGTATTGTAACTACAACTTTATGTGACAAGGTAAAATTCGCCTGAATTTATCGTACATATCAATAATTTTACTGACAGAACATTTTCTTGGGATGGCCTGGTTAAATATGCAACCGGTGGCATTTATTTCAACAGTTGTAATTAAAATTTAGTTGCCACGCAAGTTTAACTTGTCACATTATCGTTTAACATCATCTCATTCATAGCAATTGTAGTTATAGATCTACCACATCAAAGCAAAACCGAAAAGTATTTTTTGCTTGTAAATAAAATAATAATTAAAATTAATAAAACTAAGAATGCTACAATGAACTATAATATACAGGATAAATATATATAATGTTTAAGACTTACCCTTTTGCTTTCCACATACAGGCAGTTAGTTCATTTAACGATAAACATGCAATCTGCCATCAGCAATACCTAACATAGGATATCGTTACTCTTTATACCGCAGGCTTTATTTTTGTACTATATTCTAAAATTATAAAAGTATCAAAGTCATTTAAAGTGCGCTATAATCCCCCGGTTATCAGTTGTCGTGTCTGTGTGCGTGAGCTATACGTATATAGTAGGACTCGATGCCAAAATTGAACAGCGAAAAATTGAGAGCGCGTCCTTAATTTATTTTCCTTCCGCCTAACTAGGAATAAGTTACATTTAAATACTTGATTTTATTTTTATTTTCATTTAGCACTAAATCACTATTACATTAATCTAACACTTCCTTTTGTTTTGTGCATGCCATTTTCACCTACATTGCTGTTCAAAGAAAGCGGAACGCATCAGCAGTTTTTTATTTGCAATATTATTCGTAATCAGAAGATAAAGGTGTATGTAATATTTCTTGTTCATTATTGAATTTCTGTTCTCAAATGATTCTATTCAACTTATTGCTACACTTTTAAACGTATTAATTTTTGATTATATTACCGAATTAATTTTGTGAACCTTGAATAAATAAATTATGTTGAGAAACTAAGCAGCACCTAAAATATTAATATTTTCATTTTCAGCAAATACCTAGAGACAAGGTAACCGCGTAGTTGTAACTCACTCTGTAGACGGTTTCACCTTATCTAAGTTAAATAAAGATTTATCAGCTACCTTTTAAACAGGTGACAAACAAAATACAGCCATAATCTCGGTTGATACGATATTATAATGTAAACGCAAACAGAGCACGGCAGCTTCCGTTACGTTAATCTGTTATCTGTTGAGTTATTATTAAAAGTTCTGTGCATGAAACCAGGTTAACGCATTAATCTTATCATAATATGAACATGATACCGGAGCAGAGTAATCTGAGAAGTGTAAAAATTAACTAATTAGGTCATATTTACTTTTTAAGCCGTATATTAATTTTTACTTTTTGTGAAATTCGAAACTGATTTTATGTTCTAACATTTTTGACATAATACATGTTACTCAGAATAAAAATATCTTCTACTCTAATAACGGTTTATTTAACATAATGCAAAATTTAAGTGACAGATAGCGTTCCTCACAAAAACCAAGATTTGTCCGAGATTATCTGTATGTAGTTTTAAGACGATGTATAGAAAAACCCAACCGAAACTGTTATATATAAAGTTATATGAGGTGCGGAATGATTTGATACTTTGTGCTATTAATAAGCACTGCACTATAGGTATGCATTGTAAAAGGTTTGAAATCTGCATACAATATGTCAATATATCAAATTGTACAAAATAGTATTTTAAATATATTTTTTTTATTATTAAATACAGTGTACAATTATTAATTTTATTATTAAGTCGCTAGTAATTAAAAATCATAATATTTTTAATAATTTTGTATATATAAACAAATAGATACGGTACCAAATATTTCGCAGTAAGATTGCGTCTTCAATCAAATTCAATATTTGTATAAACGGAAATTGCAACATCGCCACAAGAAACTGGGTGGCATTTAAATTTGGGTTTTACATTAACACTCAGTGTTTTTGGAAAAAGTTAATTAGTGTAAAATAAGTAATTTCAATGAAATGTTCAAAGTCTAATCTGAAACCTTGTTGAACCTTATGTGGGAAATACCTCTGGTCAATTTTTTTTATTAACTAAACAGATTAGATCAAGGCCAAATCTTAAGTATCGCGTTTACATATTCGAAATTGTTGAAAACCATTGTATTTATAAAGAATATGTTTATAATGGCTTTTAAGTACAATTATGAATAATTAGTATCGAATAACTTTTCATTCCCTACATTCAAATATTCAACCAAATATACGTAATGCGCTGCAGTACTATTTACAGTATCTATTTTTAATTTTTAACATGTTTTCTGTCTAATTAGTTTCTGTAATTTAATTTAATTGCGCAGTAAGATTGCGTCTTCAATCAAATTCAATATTTGTATAAACGGAAATTGCAACATCGCCACAAGAAACTGGGTGGCATTTAAATTTGGGTTTTACATTAACACTCAGTGTTTTTGGAAAAAGTTAATTAGTGTAAAATAAGTAATTTCAATGAAATGTTCAAAGTCTAATCTGAAACCTTGTTGAACCTTATGTGGGAAATACCTCTGGTCGATTATATTCACTAACTAAACAAATAGTGTCAAGGCCAAATCTTAAATATCGCGTTTTCATATTCAAAATTGTTGAAAACCATTGTATTTATAGAGAATATGTTAATAATCGCTAGCTTTTAAGTACAATTATGAAGATACTATAAAGTATCAAGTAACTTTTCATTCCCTACATTCAAATATTCAACCAAATATACGTAATGCGCTGCAGTACTACTTACAGTATCTATTTTTAATTTTTAACATGTTTTTTTTCTGTCTAATTAGTTTGTGTAATTTAATTTAATTGTATGGACAACCATACATCCAACAATAAAGTATTTCTTTCTTTCTTTCTAATGGTAAAAATTATAATTAATCTCATAAGGTCGTTACAATTATTCTATCATATAAATATAGATTAAAAGTGATCTTTGTTTTACATTAATTGTATATTTACCAGCATATACAAAACGTTTTGCACTTCATTGGCAACATACCAATCCATCAATCATAACCTTCTGGCCGACTTTTGTTACGTATACATGAATATGATCTACATTAGAGACATTTTCTTAAATAAAAATGATATGGTACAACCACAACGTACATATTAAATGTGCCTACAGTTAAATAGCATTATCTTAATATAGAAAACTTCAATATTTATTTTTGATGATCTCAGTACGGAAGCAATGTGCGTTGAATAGAGTTATGAATGAAGATTGCGATTCATCAGATATGTAATAACTATTGTACAATAGCTCTTATTCGATTGTCTTAAGGTTCATGTTAATCTTAGGCTATTCGGTATGAATAATGATGTCATAGATACTTCATCCTTGGTACAAAACATTCCGGGCACGGCTTTAGTTACAATTCACATAAAAAGGAGACGCTAGTATTCTTGTTGTTTGTATAATTAATAGAAACCGGAAGACAAATTTGGTCGATGAACTCGTGTTTAGGAAAAATATAAAGTTTAATAAAACCGCAGGAAGCTAACAATAAATTCTGAGTCACTGACCCCGTGAGTAGCATGTTAAACCTAATTCTGTTATGCGAAACTTTTTATTACTAGTAAATATACATTTTATAGTTTTAAAAAGAATACAGTAGATTCGCTAATTTTCATAACGGATGGATTCATACATATCCAAAATTTTATATTTTATCATACGAGAACAAAAATGCAAGGGCTAAGGAATTTATTTACTCATTTTCTAACCCGAGACGGTTGGCCACGCAGCAATGTGGCAAAAATGTCGTTCAATTTATTCCCTAAATTTTAGTCTCGACTGGTCCCTTTTTGTTACCATCTGCGCGTCTCGTCGACCCGAAAGTCCAGACAGCTCCACCCTAAAAACTGTTTAGATGAGATTCTTATCCTTTCGCTCGCCCGTCAAATCCCGTATCGTTATCTCATTCTAAAAGTTCGAGCGGCTAGGACCTGTCGCCTGTCTCTTTTTGCCCCATGTATGCGCTTGGATTGTTCTATCCTCTCTGACTCGTAGTAATTCGTGTATTTCCGCTTCCCACACGAGTGGCAGCCATGTTTGGCGGGACTGTCAAGTCAACGCCAGTTTGGCGCGTTTCAAGCAGGATGAACAAGGTCGGTTTCCATCATTGGAAGCTTTTTATTTAATATGATACCTCGTTGTCGAAAGCTTTCATCTTTTGACACATGCTTCATAAATATTAACAGTTTTATGTGGAAAATTATTTCAGATGGCGCCGATTGCAGCACTGAGCCATGAGAACACCCGGCAATAGATTCACAGGAACGGCATGTAAGTGGTACATAATAATCTTTACTATTATATTAGAATCGTTAATTGTTAAGGATAACTTTAAAATTAATCACATAATTGATTTGACGTAACTTCAAATTGGGTGTTCTACCTTTGTATACATTAACTTTAATTTATTTTTATTAAATTTTAAGGTAATTACAGGATTTAATTTATATCTGACTACATATATATTTAAAACGATGGTAAAGCGATAAAGGATCTGTGGTATCGAGATATTTGAATTCTATTAAACTTTTTACGAATGGACTTTTCATCGTTATTAGATCATGATATGGTAAGAAAGCATTTTTGGAGCTCATCTAGAGTCGCCAACGATTTATGTCTACTGTCAAAAATACAAGCCATTCTAATATTTCATAGTCTATTTTTATTCTTCTAAAGGTATCTCTATTGAAATAATAGAAAAGACGTATTCTTACAAGTGCCATAAAATCCATAGAAAAGATCGAAACTCATAAACAATAAATTCTGACTTTACTGAACACGTAACAAAGCGTGCCCGTTAATTGCTTAAATACGAACAAAGTTTCTGGGTCGGCATTTATTAGCACTACAACTATGAATGTTCCTTCATTACTCATTGCCTCTGGTATGTTAAGAGTATTTTGGATTGTTCTATCCTCTCTGACTCGTAGTAATTCGTGTATTTCCGCTTCCCACACGAGTGGCAGCCATGTTTGGCGGGACTGTCAAGTCAACGCCAGTTTGGCGCGTTTCAAGCAGGATGAACAAGGTCGGTTTCCATCATTGGAAGCTTTTTATTTAATATGATACCTCGTTGTGGAAAGCTTTCATCTTTTGACACATGCTTCATAAATATTAACAGTTTTATGTGGAAAATTATTTCAGATGGCGCCGATTGCAGCATTGAGCCATGAGAACCCGGCTATAGATCCACGGGAACGGCATGTAAGTTGTACATAATACTCTATACTATTATTTTAGAATCGTTAATTGTTAAGGATAATTTTAAAATTAGTCACGTAATTGATTTCACGTAACTTCAAATTGGGTGTTCTACCTTTGTATACATTAACTTTAATTTATTTTTATTAAATTTTAAGGTAATTACAGGATTTAATTTATATCTGACTACATATATATTTAAAACGATGGTAAAGCGATAAAGGATCTGTGGTATCGAGATATTTGAATTCTATTAAACTTTTTACGAATGGACTTTTCATCGTTATTAGATCATGATATGGTAAGAAAGCATTTTTGGAGCTCATCTAGAGTCGCCAACGATTTATGTCTACTGTCAAAAATACAAGCCATTCTAATATTTCATAGTCTATTTTTATTCTTCTAAAGGTATCTCTATTGAAATAATAGAAAAGACGTATTCTTACAAGTGCCATAAAATCCATAGAAAAGATCGAAACTCATAAACAATAAATTCTGACTTTACTGAACACGTAACAAAGCGTGCCCGTTAATTGCTTAAATACGAACAAAGTTTCTGGGTCGGCATTTATTAGCACTACAACTATGAATGTTCCTTCATTACTCATTGCCTCTGGTATGTTAAGAGTATTTAATAATCTACATTAAAAATACTATGACTTGCGATAAAGTATCTAATTCGTATTCAATCCGGTAATAATAATAATAATTTAAATAAAGTAATAGAACTTTCTAATTTATATGATTGTAATTAGAATTGATTCAAAATCGCACTGATTTTTTATACACTTGTATTGTCATCTTAAATTATATCGTCACTTAGCAACAGACGAAACTGCTTAGACGCTACTAAATCTTTATAGTATTAAAAAATGTATACGCTTGTATTTGTTGATTCGCAACTGTGCAAATAAATTAACAAACTATTGTCAAGTAATATTTCATGTTAACAATAATATTTATTACACAAAACTGATTCAATAATTTGTAAAAAAAAACCTGTAATTCCATAACGCATAATTATTAAAATGAATTTACATATACATATAAACAAAACGGTATTAATGTATCTATGTATGTATCTTTAGAATAATAATTTTTAAGTGTCTTATATAGACTGATAAAGAAACTGTATGTAATAGTACTAAATCATTTCTTAATTGAATATTACTTATATATAACTTGATACTTTACTTCCAACTTGAAAGTAGACACCGCGAGACGTTAAAATTAATATTATTTCACCATTAACACATTGGAAAATGTTTTGCTCTGTTTTATTAACTATACCAAAATTCTGCCTGCGGTTAGTAAATACATAGCATCTCCCATGCAAACAGGCAACAATTATGCAGTATGGGCTAACGAAATGTGTAAATGGAGCAATTACCGGCGCTTATGTAGGCTAGTGTACAATTAGTGGCTTACTAATAGTTTTCATCACCGATAGTTTCAAGCGATACGTCGTGTACCCACCTATCAGACCGAGATTGTCTCTCGTTGGATACACATCGCTTTTTGTTGTCCGTAAATTTTCCTTTTTTCGAGCACTGTGTTTATTTTTATACATAATTTCTTCGTTGACAGTATAAGTTCGCATGTTTTAATAATTTTGTGGTGAGTCAGCTTTATTAATTCGATTTTTGAACACATGGTTACTAGATCAGCTCATTTTCTCGTACAGTAAGCCAGTTTTGAGTTAAGATTTATTTATGTAGAGTTAATAGAAGATTCTGAATTGGGCTCGCATAACTTTCCTCAAACTACCCGATAAAACAAAGTACACATGATGAGTGTCCTTGCGTAACTAAAATATTCTATATTCAATTTTAATATTTGTCATTAATAGGTACGCCAAAACTAAAAGTGTAAGAATATATAAATTAAATAACGATGTTTTTATAAATATTTCCTAAGGTTTACATTACATTAGTTTGTCTCTGCTACTTTTTTATATGGTTTCTAGGGAACTAATGTTACTGATAGAATTTTACAAGAAAAGATTTTTGTATACGAAATCCAGATTAATGTTTTAAATATGGACGAATTCCTTCCTCGGAACTTTTTATGTATACCATAAAATTTACTTCTAATTTCGGTTCATTTCTTCAGACGAAGAAAATAAAATTCTGCCTCTCGTCACAATTTTTGTTTAATAAAATTTTTAGTACGTACCCAGTGGTTTCATGTAATTTAATGTTTGTTTGAAAAACATAAAAAAAGACGAATTCCAGATACAATTTTTGCGTTTATGAATAAAATTTAGTTTGAGTAATGAATGAATAGTGTTATTTGTTCATATTATTTGAAATCGAAAGCTTAAATCACTTAATTGGATGAACTAACATGTTACCTTTTTCATGTCTTTGAATATTATATCAATAATAATTTATTTAGCATCTTTTAGATATGAATAAGTACGATATATTTTTTAAATGAAAGTAATTTCTTATCGTAAGATAAAAATCTTTTTTTTATTTAACAGCTTTTCGCTAAACAGTTATATCATTTATATAACATCAGGCTTTTAAATATAGGTACATAATTTCTACAATTTCACTGTGCCCTTAATTAAATGAGTATATAGAGTTAAAATTCTAATATCAACTGTGTATTTAAAACTTATGCTTTTCGGTATTTATTTATTCTTTGATAACACTTACCTCCTCATTATCTCCTTATAATTCTTAGTTACGAAATATTGGCTTTGAATTCTTTGTTTCTTCTAATCTATCTAATATTAGTAGAAGAGATAAAGTTTGTGAGTTAGTGACGTTGTAGGGGTAATATCTGGATCTACTAAACAGATTTTGAAAATTCTTGTAGCAATAGAAAGACACATTATTTGTGAGTGTCATAGACTATATATTGACCAGAAGCATGAAAATACTATTTGTGGTAGTCGGATTTGCAAATTAAGTCGAAGAAAAAACCGTCGAACGAAAACGTTTCTTACGAACCCTGCCATAACGATGAGAGATATATGATTGAGTTCCAGAGAAAAGTTGTAGAGCTTGATGATGCTTACAAAAAAGTCACAGACAGCATATGTCTATCTTTTATATTTTAATATTTTTTTATAAGTAGTTTTTAATAATTAATTAATTATGTATTACTTACCGCCCAACGAAGTGGGCACGGGTCAGCTAGTTTCATATAAAAGTATTCTTTACGTAATTGAAATAAAAAATACATAATTCTCGTATACCTATTACAATAATTAGTACAAACCATGTTAACTTTATTCTTATAAAATTACATGTAATAACAAATATTCCAATTTGCTTAGCAACTAGTGGGCTGATCAACAGATTTGTTGAACAGCTGCATGGAATTCTCACGACCAAATAAGAAAGAGCTCCTTGAATCTTTAAGACACTGTGAATAAATGGTGTTTATTGTGGGTAGGCAACTGGGTAGGGGAGGTCAGAGGGAACTAGTGTCGATAAGTGGGAGGTCTGGGCCATTCATTCCATCCCAGGTCGGGGGCGGCGCTCATTACTCGTGTCCGGAGTGCGCGCATGCGCGTCCTCTGACCCACTTGCCTCCGCCGCGCCGCCGCCGCGCCGCCACCGGCCGGATAGCGACCTCGTTACATCAAGGTTGGCGAATCAACAACGGGACGAATTCGCGGGTAGCACAGACTTACTGACGCGACGGACATTTAATAAACTAACATAGACAGTGAACAACATTTAGAACCAACTCTTTGTTTAATCGGTGTCACTATTCGAGATTAGGTCAAGAGATTTTAGGAAAAAAAAACTACCGAATAGGTACGTATTACATCTAAGTACATCAGTATAATTCTATTATAATGCAAAAGACGTAGATGTGATAAAAGTCGCGGTAGATCGTTATTTTTATATCAAATTCGAAGAACCGAAGTCAAGTATCATTGTTACAATAAAAAACAGTTTCTTTATATGAATGAATCATATAAAAAAAATGAGCGCACCATTAAAAAAAGCGTTAAATGTACGAGATGTTTATGTGAGTCATGGTGATGTAACTTTTGCGAAACACCACATTATTACGTGTCTGTTCAGCAAACATTGTTTTATATTGATTAGCATACGCTGTCTAAAATGTATATATTTTATGTGTTAACAATTTCCTTCCGCTAATACGTACCTAATGGGAAGGAATTTTTAGTTCAGCTTTCTCTCCCGTGTATTACTTTCAACCTTGTATCGTTTTAATGTGATCACGGCTATTATTCATCCGGTGGACATTGTATAATGCCGTTCAAACAAGGAGCGTCCTCACTTGTCTTTTTATTTTCTGTTTATTTTAATGCGTTTCGACTATAAATATACTGTCGCAATTATTATGATCGATTATGGTAGTACAACCGAGAACATGTATTACAAATACAGTGTAAAATTATCATAAATATAATCGAGAACATCTCAATTTATCAAATGTTTCAGTAAACGTAATCGAGTTACTTCTGTATTTGACTTTTCATAACTCTTTTAAAGACAAGGTTTAAAGAGATACGCCCCAATTGAAAATAAGAAGGATTTAAAGTTATGAAAATTAATAATAAAGTAAATTGTACTGTATTTCTGCAGTCACATATAATAATAATAAATATTCCTATTTGGTTACAGAAGCGGCAGATCCAACACTATGAAATTCACAGTCTGCGATCATTGAGAAGATTATCAGAGAAGTTTCTTTACTTTATTTCATATGATTTTATATTCTATTTTTGAATTTTAAACCAATATTTAATGCTCAACTCCTTATAAATTTTATATAACTGAAATATGGAGGATATTTCATATTGTAAACTTAAATATATATGTTTGGAAGCCCGACTACCTACTAGCTCAGGACTACTAAACCAATATAACTTTATGCTGCGAATCAACTCTATTCAATAAGTTTATATTATAAATTTGATAATTCATGTTATGTCATTTGATTGGTCAATGTAATATAATATTACTTTATAATACAATAATCTACTTCAGATTTTGTCTATTTTAATAATTAACAGTACTTAAATATTAACTCGGATTACTAGAATTAAATGGTATATCCGTCAAATAGCTCTTCTATATTATTGACATTATTTTAAATTAAAGTTTAAAAAAAAATGTTTAAAGTAATTTGTTGTGATACTCTTTAAAAATCCTTATTTTTTACAACAATTTAACAGTTATTATTATAATTTTCACAAATTTTAACTTATCTTTACGTTCACCAATATTAAAGAAACTATCTTCTTAATCCGTTCTAAAGTTTGTCCTATTACCTCGTTAACTTAATCAAGGTTCTGTGAGAAAAAGTTCGGGAAATTCTCGAACAATTGAGCCACTATAACAGTCTGATAAAAAATTCAGTCATGGTACAAAAATGGTAGTAGAAATCGGGTGAAACTCCAAACATTAACTGCCTCGTTTTGATCCCGAAGGGTGTGGCCGGTGACATGCATTCATATACAAGATATTCTAACTCATCAGCGGTAAAGGCTAAATAGAAAAAAAAATCGTTTTTAATATCAAAAATGCACTGTTAATCGGTTATATTTCCATATTGAAAAAAAAACCCTTGATTTCACGCTTCCATCCGATAAAAATAATACGAGTAGTTAGTTCCCTTTTTCATTTTCATGTTTACATGGGCCAAATATAATTCAACATTAAAAGCTGTTTTAAAATACGTGTCTAATATTATATAACATGCTGAAAATTACAATAGACATAAAAATAATTTAAAAAATGACGTCTCTCCTAAAATATGTTTTTTTGTTTTGTGGCTCTTTTGTATATAATAAGCGAAATATATCTTCATTTCTTTATCCTTTTTCTATATTGTCTTTTTAAGAAGCTTTGCTACGAAGAATTTTTGTTTTTTTAAATATCATAGGAGGCCAACGAACATGCGGGTCACCTGATGTTAAGTGATCACCGCCGTCCATAAACACTAGCAACACCAGGGGAGTCACAAGTGCGTTCCCACCCTGTTTTTGGGGGGAATGAGGGAGGGGGAGGGAAGGAGAGGTGGGCCTCCGACGCTCTCACTGACCGAACGAAACGCAACAATACGAGCACTGTTACTTCACACGTCGGTTTTCTGTGAGAGGTACTACCCCGGGCGAGCCGACCCATTCATGCTGAAACCGGTAATAGCTTCAGCGTGGCTCTACCACCTATAAAAAGAATAAAAAATAAAGTAAATTATAAAGCTATATGATAACTTCTAGACTGTGTTTAAATGAAAAAGTCTTCTATTTTCAGGTAAACAACTGAAGTATTCAGAATGAACAAGCTGTTGAAGGAGCATCGATATTAGTGCCCTACATCTACCCTGTAGATCCGAATTTGTTTGAAGTGAGGCGACAAATTCGGTTCTAGAGAGGTTTGTGTGGTGCATGCACTGCGACTCTAAAGACCATATGAAGAACGAAGAGAGTAACACGAAATAAATATTATATTATTATTAATCTTTTACATGTTCTCAGAAATCGTTTGATCAATGCTTAGGCATCTTATTTTACCTTGAATGACTTACAAAAGTAATTAAAGTTGTACTCTACATTATTCTATGTAAAACCACGTAAATACACATCTAATAATTTTAATATTAATATGTTTATTTGAAAGGAATTCAAAGAGACTTAAAAAACCATTCCGTATCCATTCATATGTTATTCCGTTACATATGTTTACACTAGTTAAATATCTTGTCTATAGCGATTTTATGGCTTTAATCAATATGCAATATGTATTTTACATTTTGAATTGAATTAATGTAAAATAGAGTAAACTCGATTAAATAAAAAATGAAACTAATAACTAGTTACTTCTATTATCCGATAGGTTCGCATGTCCTGAAATGTTCGGTTTTTTTAGATTTAAGATAATTACAAAAATTGCCATAATTTAACGTCACTGAATTGGACAATTTTTTAAAAGGCTTTTATGTGTGTTTGTAATTATACATAAAAATAACACATCCCATCAATTGGCAGGAATATCTAAATAAATATTGCTTTATTTTTAATTTGAATAGGTTTCTAAATTCATCAGAGGAAAAGAAGCATAAAAGATATCGTAAATCTACATAATTTTATCGATGTTCACTGATCGATTCCCTTTACAAATTTGTATTCATTTTTTGTTTTCTTAACACTGCTTAAACTGACTGTATAAGGCAAAATAGATCTTTTGTTCGATGAGCATTACATTTTTGTTTACACTAGTTAAATATCTTGTCTATAGCGATTTTATGGCTTTAATCAATATGCAATATGTATTTTACATTTTGAATTGAATTAATGTAAAATAGAGTAAACTCGATTAAATTAAAAATGAAACTAATAACTAGTTACTTCTATTATCCGATAGGTTCGCATGTCCTGAAATGTTCGGTTTTTTTAGATTTAAGATAATTACAAAAATTGCCATAATTTAACGTCACTGAATTGGACAATTTTTTAAAAGGCTTTTATGTGTGTTTGTAATTATACATAAAAATAACACATCCCATCAATTGGCAGGAATATCTAAATAAATATTGCTTTATTTTTAATTTGAATAGGTTTCTAAATTCATTAGGATCTATAAAGAAAAGAAGCATAAAAGATATCGTAAATCTACATAATTTTATCGATGTTCACTGATCGATTCCCTTTACAAATTTGTATTCATTTTTTGTTTTCTTAACACTGCTTAAACTGACTGTATAAGGCAAAATAGATCTTTTGTTCGATGAGCATTACATTTTAATGAATAATTTGTCTATAACTATGAAATACGAAGAATTACGAAGGACATTTTACTTATTTTTGTTTCGAATTCATGTCCTTATGTTATTTTCTTATATCTCGTAAGTTATTTTTAACCGACTTGAAAAAAAGGAGGAGGTTATCAATTCGACTGTATTTTTTTTTATGTTTCTTACCTCAACCATAATTTAGCGTCACTGAATTGGACAATTTTTTAAAAGGTTTTTTTGGTTGTTTGTAATTATACATAAAAATAACACATCCCATCAATTGGCAGGAATATCTAAATAAATATTGCTTTATTTTTAATTTGAATAGGTTTCTAAATTCATTAGGATCTATAAAGAAGCATAAAAAATATCGTAAATCTCTACATATTTTTATCAATGTTCTCAGATCGATATCCCTTTACAAATTTGTATTAAATTTTTATTATCTTAAAATTGCTTAAACTGACTGTATAAGGCAAAATAGATCTTTTGTCTGATGAGCATTACATTTTAATGAATAATTTGTCTATAACTATAAAATACGAAGAGCCACGAAGGACATTTTACTTATTTTTATTTCGAATTCATGTTCTTATGTTATTTTCTTATATCTCGTAAGTCATTTTATTGTGCTGGTATCAGTTGTTCTGAGATTAATTTACCTTTAAATCGAATATATAAAGACTATTTTTAAGATCTGCAGTGCCTTTCTACATCCACATCATTATAAATGTACTGATATGATCATGAGTTTCGGTTCATTTGTAAATTATGTGTGTGTAAGTCGTTAATGACAACTGGAACTGCATTTTGTATTATCGGTTTTATTTGTGTATTTTACTTGATTTTCAATTAAATATTTTTTGTATTTTAGTGTTGTTTAATTAACATTATCAATCAAAAAAATGTATGTATGATAATATTCAATTAATCGTGATTATATTCTATTAAATATACATTATTTGATAGGTTTGTTTGTTATTTCCTATAAATACTAAACTATATACGATATTGTATTTAAAGATTACGAATAGAAGTAAATTAAAAAGTTTACTTGCATGTAAAACCTACAACATTTATAAATGATTAAGCCTCTTGATTTGAGAACCATCGATGTAACGATATGCGCTCTCCAATTCTGTACAATATTGGAGGAAGTCTTTCGTTAGTGTTAAATACACTTAGATAAATGCATTCATTGACAGGATAGACACAATATATACAAAATACTATTCCATTAAACAACTCGTTTTTTTCTTTTTTTTTTTATTATTGCATGGCAAAATTACTGCACTCTGCCTGATGGTAACCACAGCACAATCCAAAAACAATGGCGACCACCGAGTGACACTCTATCCGTCGCCGCTGTCATGCCGGCCTGCGAAAAGCTGGATATGCACAGGCTGATCCCGAAACGCGACCCGCGAAAGCGAATCACTATGACGGGCTTTTTCGCCATATACATGGTGGTTGCGACCCAGTCAGGCTGTAAAACCCTACCACCCCGCTTTCGCCATTGCCTCGTTCGTTACTCAAGCAGGATGCACCACGTGCAGGTGAGGTTGGCTTGGGTGTCTCAAGTCTTATATGTTATTCGACACCCCTTACACCCTATTCAAATCTATATATGAGCATGGATAACTTATTTTGTATCCTATCAAAATTTGTGATTATTTTATTAAAGTATTAAAAGTTACCTACAATAAGAGTTAAATATATGAACACCAAGCACACCATTATGTTAATTATGAAATCTTAGTATGTAATTGTAACTAAATTTCGATTAAAATTATTTACCTTTAATACTCATAAAATATGTTAATATCAAATATTTACAAGGTTTAAATGAATTTATTACTCAAAAAACCATAGTTCAATTAATGAAAAATAATTTAAAGTATTATTAATAGAAATTAATAGTTTAAAGCATCTTTCAGTTATAAAAAGCATACAAATCGTTTATAATGATAGAATATTGATAAAAGAAAAACATAATATAAAAGGCTAACAACAAAGCAAGTTATAGGAAAAGCGTATAAATTTATAAGTATATGACAATATTTTTTCTGTATATATATATAGGTATTTTTAAATACATTTTTAGTCTTACTTCAAATTTATTTAAGAATTCAGTTTCCATAAGGTTCTTCTGGTAATTTGTTAAATTGTTTAGCTCCGTACACATATTAGTTTTGTTATTCTTGGTCTAGTCAGGATTTGCTTTTAATAGTTTCTGTTTAAAATATTTTATGTAATAAATAAATACAAGTTTGTTTCATCTTGTTTTATTCTTAACCAAATGTCAGTGTTAAAACATGTTTGGGATAACGAAATCTGAAGTTGTAGAATAGTCAGTTGATTTTCATACAATTTGTACAATTCCATTTCTATAATAAATGAATAATTATGCATTATTTGTGGATTATAGAAAACTACGTAAAATCATTGCTCATATTTATGGTAGGAATAAGAAATAAATTGATAAATTCCATTATCTACTACAGAAGAAATATATTATATTTTTGTTCTTTGTACTGCTTTGTAGTAGCTTTGACGTTCATAAGCGCCTTCTCAGGGCCTAAATTGAATAAAGGATATTTTGATTTGATTTGATTTTGTTCATAATACTATATATAAAATTTAATCTGGATAACTATATATTACATATAAATTCTAATAGGTAATAATACAAAGTAAATAACTATGATTTTATTTAAAAAGAAACTGAGCTATACTCAACAGTATCTTAATACACTACAGGTATACCTACAGGTATACATGGGTACCTAATATAACTTTACAAAAAGATATTATAACTTATTATAGTTTCTTATACAAGCACCTACATAATATACATAGTGTGAAGTAGCAGCTCATTGTGTATACTTTTCATGGCATAATTTAGGTGATTTTGCTGCTAATTAGAGAATTAATTTTAGTATGAGTTTTCAGGAAATATTGTATCGTCACGCATTTTTAATGCTTTGTTGATTCGATGTATTCATTGGTCGGTGACCAGAGTATGGCAGTAATTAAGTAAATATAACGTGGAGCATCACATTAACTGTAGGATAATTCCAATGTTCGCTTTAAATATATTTTTGCATATAATTACCATAAACTAGTACGTTACGTCAATAATTAGAGAATACGTTTTAGATTAACATTTCTACTACTCACTCATAGATGGCGTAAAAACAAAGCATTTAGGACTATAATATACCACTAGATGACACTAGTTTATAAGCAAAGTCGAAAAAGCTGTAAGAAAAGTATTTTCAAATTTATAATATAAATATACTATGTTTGTTGAATTTTTTTATTAATGTTTTCTTCGTTTTTTATTACTAACAACATTGAAATACATAAATAAAATTAATTATGATCTTTACTTTATTCAAATTACCTAATTAGCATTTATAATGTAGATTAAATCTATATCTATATTTTTATCTTGTATATCTAATTTCTATTTCTTTGGGATAATAGGTTACTTTTATAAAATTAGTACCTAATAAGTCACAAAATTAAATAAAACACCAAACTGTGCACCAGACATGCATATAAAGAACGCAAAGCGCCCCTTGGTACCAGGAATCTAGAGGTACCTATAAGGAGCCGGGAAGATTAATGATGAGCGTAGGGCAGCAGACAACCGCGCGGCCGCGTTTGACAAGCGCAGGTGCGCTATTTTCATAATTGGCCCGACCCGCACAACGCGCCCTTTCAAATTTCCACAAAATAGTTTCTATGTTCTTGTAAATATAGATAAAATTTAAACTTATGAGGCAGTTTTTAATCAGTATACAAAGGTTGGAGCTCTGATGCCCCATAGTTGCGTACACGGACGTCAGGTCTATCAATGTGAATCCCGTCCTAACCTTGTGAATAAACTTTATTGCTACAAACAAAAAGCGTTTGCAAGTATGCTCATACATTTTAGATCCTATATTTTGTTTGAAAATCTGTTTGCGTGACTTGTTTTGTTAGCTTTGTTTGTTCTCGCTTGAGATTGCATAGCTCTTGATGGTTGTAAGTATAGTGTAATACATTAATAACGGGGTTAAGATATTTTGTAGGTGGTAGAGCCACGCTGAAGCTATTACTGGTTTCAGCAAGAACGAGTTGGCCCACCTGGATAGTATCACCCTTTCATAGAAAACCGACGTGAAGTAACAGTGCTGGCATTGTAGCGTTTCGTTCGGTCAGTGAGAGCGCCGGAGGCACACTTCCCTTTCCCCCGTCCCTGTCCCCAAACACAGGCTTGCAATGCACTTACGATTCTCCTGATATTGCAAGTATCTATGGACGGTGGTGATCACTTAACATCAGGTGACCCGCCTCTTCGTTTGCCTCCTATGATATAAAAAAAAATAGGATCTCTTAACCCCAGGTGACCCGCCTGCACGTTTGCCCCCTATGATATAAAAAAAAAAAAACTAAAATTGCCTGTTTAGTTACCATTCTCAAGCTGAAAATCTATCGCCAAGTACTCTAGAGGTGGAGGCACCAGCTTCACTTCAAAACCAGTCCATCTCTAGATCACAGCGTTATTTTACATCTGATGAAATTGTATTTAAGCGTAGAAAAAAAAATTCAAGTACCTATGTATCTCCATCTAGTAGAAACCGGTATAAACTACTTGCAAGCTACACACAGTAGTACCTACTGTTCATATTAACCTGGTGTAGCTACATACTGGATTTCTATCTAAGTGCTGTATTACTCGTATATTAAAATAATATAAATTAGATGATGTCCAAATTATTCCACATTCATTTCGGCATATGCTAATAATTATTAGCGGATCGATTTTAAATATAACACGAATTGAATGTCACCAGAATTTAAATAAATTCTATGTACTAGCAATCTGGTGGGTATGATTTTTTTAGATTGTAATATATTTACCATCACGGGAATTCAAATGGACTTAAGCAGTTACTGTAAAAAATGTGTATTAAAATTATACGCGCTGTAATAAATGTTATAACAAATTTTACGTATCAAAAATTGTGGAATGAATACTGAAACAAAATGTTAGTACATTTAAAAATTAGCACTAATATTTAATCGGTAAAATATGTGATTCTTAAATTAAATTATTTCAAAAATATTTCGTATGTTTGTAAAATTGATTAAAGACAGCAGTAATTACCAGTTCACAGGCGATGTGGTTCTAATCATATGAAAATACTCGTACTTTGTAGTACTGCTTGCGATTTTATTTTTTTATATCATAGGCGGCAAACGACCCGATGGGTCACCTGATGTCAAGTGATCACCACCGTCCATGGACACTAACAACACCAGAGGAGTTGCAAGTGCATTGCCACCCTTTGGGGGTAAGGGTTACAGGAGGGCGAGGGAGAGGGAGAGGAGAAGGTAGGGGAGGTGGGCCTCTGGCGCTCTCACTGGCCGAACGAAACGCAACAATGCAAGCACTGTTACTTCACGTTGGTTTTCTATGAGAGGGTGGTACTACCCCGGACGAGCCGACCCATTCATGCTGAAATCAGTAATAGTTTCAGAGTGGCTCTACCACCATTAGTTACTTTGGGCTTACTAACACGCAGCGGAAGCTCTCAAAAGGAAAAACAACGCTCTTGAAACATTCTTCATTGATTATTCGTGTTAGCGTGATGTATAGCCTTCCTCGATATATGAGCTATTTAACACTGAAATAATTTTTCAAATCGGACCATTAGTTCCTGAGATTAGCGCGTTTAACCAAACAAGCAAACCTTACAGATTTATAATATATACATGTATTTTGTATATTATTGAAATAACAGCTGAAATAACACAGTGCATCTTTTATTCACAAATTGTGTCACATGTAAAGACGCGAAAATCTGATATATTCAGGGTCTTATTTTATGTAGATGTATGTAATAAGCACTATTAATCATACAAGTCCTTAGCCACAGCCGTTTTAACATTTAAGAACAACTTGACACACGGTCGAGGATCTTAAGCCTTACCTACATCTGCACCAAAACTAACGATTTGTCGGGGATTATAAAAAAATCAAACAAAGTCCCTATTAGTGCCCCGTCGTCACTTTTTAATCGACATTTATCATAAGCTACGTACATTTAAATGAAAATAACACCGTGATGCATTGCAGTAAATATAAATATTTATAATATCCAGTTAAATATTAATGTAACAAAGAAGTATATATGGAAAATTTAAATGTGACCTAAATATAATTTATAATAATTAAGGTATTCATTATTAATTCTATTTATAAAAATAATTCACCTACTCGTGGAATGTCTTATACCAATGTAAGTGTAACAACAGACGTATTTACGTGAACTCTGACTAAACATCGAAAAATATATCAATGTTGTATGAACAATTATTGTTATTTTTTCTAGTTTTAGCTTATTGCTGTAAATCACTTGTTTTTTGTTTGTACAGTATTTAATTAGCTCAAAAACTTAAGATATGTGTTTGTACACTTAGCAACTATTGGACAATGAAATAAAGAAAATAATAGTAACAGATCTATTAACAATAAGATATATTCAGTGTTGCCACCAAAAGGTCTACGTTAATGTTTAAATTTATATTATAAAAAATATAATAATATTTTATCATAGAAGACATTTTATCGCAGGAATATTGCACACGATGACGAATGACTAAAAATCAACACCTTTTAAAAATTGTGTAACTGAACGAAAGCATTGAAAGCAGGAAGGGCCGCGTCAAAAATTACTATTATACCCCCGACACATAATTAATGAACTGCTTATTCAAATACATTTAAAACTATTATTCATGCCGTTTACGTTTGAAATATTCCGACCGTTTCTTTGAAAGGCCTCCTTCGTGTTATTAATTAAAAATGTTGCTTACCTTATGCGATTTTAAATAGTTCGAGACATAAGGCTTGTCGAATTTTGAGGGTAAATATTTTTTGCAAGTGATTATTTAAAACAGTCCTACACTACATTATAAGATTACAATTATATTTTTTCCGTTGTGCGTTATTTAAGTATTACGATTAGCCGTCTAATGGAAAACGTGTCCGTTCACTTTTTATGTCTCAAAATTCATCTCTAAGTGCTTTGCTGTTATGACTGTAAGGTTAATTTTCTCTTCCTTGACTTGGTTTTAGGCTTTCAAAGTATTATGCGATTTTAAAGTACCTATGTAGAAGGCATACGTATTTCCAAAGAAACAGTTCGGTATATTCGGTTATTCGTTCGGTTTCTATTTGCCGTCTATTTCTATCTACTTACAATGAAAGTTTTATGCAATATATGTTTTTATATACACTATATGCTGGAATATAAGACAAAGTTTTGAGTATTAATTAGTTGATTTAATAGAAATAAATGATAAAATTGTTATTAAACATATGAGGTAAGTATATTCAATTCTATTGAAATTTCAAAATATTTAGTTAAACACCTTACGCCTATATCCAGCAAATACAATTTAATTACTAATTAAAAATACTATGAACAAATCGTGTTAATGCGTAACTCGTAATCGTGTAAAGCGACAGCCAAGTTAGAAAGAAAAAAATACCTACAAAAAACAAAACTCAGCGCGTTTCCTTATAAGAAAATCTTGTCTACTGAAAATGGAGTTTGGTTCATCTTACACATTCTCGTCCAATATTTCTTGGCTTCAAAACGTATATAGCACCACCTCGGAGAACAGGGAAAAAGAAAAACGTGGAGGTCAACGGATATTGGTGAGATAAGATTTTCGGGGATTCGTGCGCTGTTTTTTCCTGCATTTCTTTTGATATTTTTCGCCATTCGGTTTCCCCGCCCCGGGAACGCGTTTTTATTATTCTTTCACCGGATCCCTGAGCAAGGCGAATGTTACTGTGTTATTCGTCGGATATTCACGGGTTCAGTCACATTGAAATGGATAACGTTTTTCGATTAGCGAGCTATTGTTATTTGCGATTGTCACCTTTTTTGATGGCAGTCGACGACACTGCTGATTATTTTTTCAAAGGGTTACAAATGATCTCTCAATATTATATAAACTGTCGATTATTAAGATTTTATTTATTAATTTCGAACAGAACTTCGCCCTTTATAAACCGAATTGAAAAAGTATTTTTTATATAGTATATAGTAACTGAGATATTGGCAGATTAATGACAATCTTAGCCTAGGTAAGTACCTTATTATGGTTAAAGATGTTTTGTTGAATTATTAGAGTAGATTTTTTTTAACTCGGTTTTATTCTTCGTTATTTTTTTATGTAGCATTAAGAAGCTACTTACTACTAAACATAGAAACTAAGAAAAGTGTCGTAAAAAACAGTGCAAAAAAAAGGAAATTCATAGTAAGAATGTAATACAAAGTATATCAATACCCCTAAGATAACTAGTTTCTCTCGCGGCTACATACGGATTTTTTAGGGCATCTATGCCTTACAGGATAGTTACCACCATGATATATATTACCAGTAGCACCAGCTTGCATGCCGTCATGACCTCATGACAGAAACGACTCTCGATGGATCGTAGATTTTTCAGTGGTCGCTATTATTTTTCGTTTGCACTGTGCTGACAGCGTAACTATTGTGATACAATACCGTCACTTTGTTGGGTCGCATAGAAAAAAAAACATGTATTTACTTATGGAGACTATTTTTTTATGTTAAAAGTCAACGTGAGTATAACTTAATCATTCTGAATTTTCTTTCTTTGTATTAAAAATATTATAATAGTTAAATTCTAAAACTTTTCACTGTACCGAATTACTTATACTTAATAGTATAGGGAATATGTTACCAGAGAAAGCCCAGGATTTTGTTTGTACAATGTATGTTTAATAATGATCGCTTATGTCACCGAATATGTAAACATAAACATATACAGATGACTTATCTATGATTGAAAAATATAATCACTTCAATCGAATAAGTAGTTCTAGAGTTATAATATACACAAGATACGTAAGGATTGTAAGTATACGTTTTAAGATACCTAAGGATACGGACAGAAAGGTTACAAACAAAGGATATTAGAAAATTTAGCAAAAGAAAAAATTTAGCAAAAAAAAAAAACAAATTTTGCTTAAAAGTGACTGCGAACGTATCAGCGAAAAATAGATTGTTCTTTCTATCACGCAAACGTATTAAAATAACCACCATATTTTTATAATTTTTGAAAGACAATTGTTCTTTTTATACTCTTTTAATTTTGAAAAGACTTGAATTAAAGAAAAAGATTTGAATATACGTAGTAAACGTACATTATACGTTCATTATGTCGGCCGAGTATAACTATACGATTTTTTTTAAATTATTGTTTTGCAAGTCCTAAAACCATTAATTTACATATAGGTGCTCCATGTTTATTCAATTTCAATTGATTTTGTGAATCCGTTTTTGATTAAACTCCAAATAAACCAAACGAAAATTTAAAATATGTCAAATTATTCATCGATGGTCGATAACGAACTATGACAAACTTATATATGACAAAAAATACGGATCGATAGGCATATAGATATAAAATAGCAGCAGTTTCCATATCGAAATCCCATTGCAATACTGCACACCGAACTTTTAATCAAGTCCTGGAGAAACGATTTATTTTGTGCTCCGATTAAACAGCGCACAGAAGAGACAACATAGATATGTTCTTTAAGATATTTCTTAATATAATAACCCTCTGTTGTCCATTTATTGTCTTTTATTTACAGATTAGGTACATCGTAATGTATGGGTTTATCACAACTATTTCTCATTTGGTATTTCTCTGTATTTTATGATTTAAATTCTAGTTAGAATTTCATAAGGGTAAAATCAAACCTAAAAATCCAAAGCGTATTCAAATTATGTTTTTAACTTAACGAACTATGCTATGAACCTTTCACAATTGAATGCGATTTAAGGCCTAAATATAACTTATGTCGCATCTGCAATATATAGGTTTAATTAACTGGTCTTTGAGCGAACCGCGGCCATAGTCGTCGGGCGGTGCGGCGCCCGTCGCGGTCCGCACTCCATTAATCACAACTTTTAGCTGCACGTTCAGTACACACCACAACCGTAGCAGCCAGTTGTACACATTCACAGGATTATAGCACGCAGTTTCATAAACATAAAATATACCTACAATGGTATATTTCATGCTTCGGTACAATTCTACGATTACGAAACGAAACAAATGGATAAAACACGATAAATGCTTTGATCGCGTTTCGTATAATTAATTTTCCGATGCGTTTCGAAAACTTTTACAAAATGATTTCATGATTTCATTATATAATATTATTGATATTTCATAGGATACCTACTAAACAATCCTTGTGCTAAAAGGGCTTTATATTTCAGGTCCTGTACGATCTTTAACTATCGAAGCATCAACTTAACTCCTATTTCTACCACAAAACCGCCGCAAGTGTTCAGTTGCCTTCACAACCGAAATGTATGGTCACTAACAAGCATTGGTTCAAGATGCGTTCCAACACACTCTTTAGAGGTTACGTCATATTAGGGTTGGCTTCAGTACCGTAGTACTGCAGTGACCATGATGCCAAGAGATATTCCATGTTTGTTTGCTTAAAAAAAAAAAAAATTGAAGTAGTACATTTATTTGACTAAAACAAAAATGGATTTTCATGTTAATTAAATATAATAATATACATATAGGTAGGTACTTTGGTGTTAGGTCTTTTCATAAGTCATCCTTGCTAGCTACCTACGACTAGCAAGTTGAAAATTCTTTCACCAAGGTATCTATATTCTAATACACATCGACATTTATGATCCCTAACGCTATTTTTCTAACTAACTACGCTATTGGCCTAGTAATGCCTTAACAGCTTCACCGGACTACTAAGGCGAGCGCTTAAGGCACTCAGCCGATTTAATTTTGACAATTAGCTCAAGGATGCACGGGACAACTCGGTTTGGGCTGTTACCTAGTATATGCAATTCGCGATCTAACTGAGCTAACCTAAGCTAAGCTACATATTCATAAGTATATAAGTTAGTGATATATATGTGTACCAAGCATATATACCTCAATAATTTTTATATGTATTTCGTGTCGGCTAATTTTTTTGTCTGATCCAATTCAGTTCGATAAGGGAAAAAATAAAACCCTTCCACTTCCATGTGTTAGCATGTATGCGTGCACGTGTGTGGAGGTGATATGTGTTATGTTGTTGCAGTGAGGAAAGATTTTGTGTCACTGTATTCGTCCAAGCAGCATACTAAAGGGCTTCACGCCGAGGGAACGGACCTAGGCTTTAGCTGCTGCCGAGGGGGAGATCGCTAACGCTAACAACTCTTAAACCTATCCGGTACAAAAGAACAACCCGACCATACAAAGGGAAATATTATAAATAAATCAAACAGTAGGTATACTTAAAATAATTCACTATAATCATACTATCAAATCTATATAAATACTATCAGAATGTATGTCTATGGGTACACATTAACTGATCGATGGACTGGCATTCTATAATAAATATAGCTTCTGACCTAGTTGTTTATACGAGTAAATCCGTTCACAAATCAATAAATTGTACTTAATAAAAGTACGGACTATTTCAAATCCTAACTAAAATTATAAATGAATTGGTATGTTTGTTTTTACGATTTTACGCTTAAAACATTCAATAGATCATCATTTAGGTGGCAGGTATCATTAAATGTAGATTTACTTCTTCTTCTTTTTGTAAGAAAATCTAATATACAATATATTTTAGTCGTAATTCTTATATGTATTGAGTGTGTAATATATTATATTGAGATTGTTGTTAACATGCACTTGTTTTTGTATATGGCGTTTCAAAGTGAATTATCCATTGCAGTTACTGAGACACAGGATTACCTAGTTTAGGTGGCAGTGGTCATATGTAGAATTCATCAATTTTTAATGTAGTTTTTGATAGTTTGCGGTCCATAGTTCTAGTTTGATCAATTGTATAATAGTATTTTTTATAAGTTTATGATTTATAGTCAACCTCTTCACTATTGTTGTTTTAGCATATTATATATTATCTGTAATAAGTTATAATTACTTATAAATGACCTGTAAAATATATTTAATTTTCCATATACTTTATCAGGGGTACAGAAGACAACACAGATTACCTTTCATTTAGACTAAGAATGCTGTTGCAGAAGGTTAGAAAATTGGTCTTTTAGACAATTACCCATTATAAAAATCTGAACTACTTAGTGATATGAATAAATCGTAACATGATGTCTGGAGTTGCTAGCTAACCCGCGAGCAGAAGATAGTTTCTGATATATTTTAGCTCTAATGTTTAATAAGAACTTCATGCATTGCCTATTGTACAGAAGTTACAAGTTATTGCTAATAAAAGACATCGACATTGTACTAATTTGTATTTCCAACGATGTATACATATATCCGCTGAGTCATGATCCAAAGGGGGCCAAAATATATCGAACTGTAGTTAGCGTAGTCGATCACCACGCCATATGGGGTTCAGTCAGCCCTAAATTACTAATAACATTATTTAAATTGATGTATATATATATATTAAGCAGATTGATAAACTACGACACCGCTTGACTGGTTTCCATGAGAATTTATACAACTGTTATTTTTTTATAAAATAAGTTTTTTCTATCTTCCATCTTAATATAATTCTCCACTTGTTATTGTTCAATTTTATGATATAACGAGGACTAAAGCGCGGGCGATTAGTATTGTTACATATAACTAGAGATGGTAGAGCCACACTGAAGCTAGTACTGGTTTCTGTATGAATGGGTCGGCTCGCTCGGGGTAGTACCACCCTCTCGCAGAAAACCGACGTGAAGTAACAGTGTTTGCATTGTTACATTTCGTTCGGTCAGCGAGAGCGCCGGATAACTTATCTCCTCTCCCCCTCGCCCTTTCCTCACTCCCCCTCCCCTAAACACAGGGTGGCAACGCGCTTGCGACTCTTCTGGTGTTGCAAGTGTCTATGGACGGTGGTGATCACTTAACATCGGGTGACCCACATGTTCGTTGGCCTCCTATGATATAAAAATGCTATATAATTTCTTAAATATATAACTAACCGATAATTATGAAATTTTGCATACACATTCTTAGGGATACAAAAAAAGGATATATGCTACCTTACATCCACAAAAAAATGTCTTGTTCCCAAGATATAGATCAAATCAACACTGACAAGAGCGAAGCTGCAAGAAAATGCTAGTATATTACATATGAACAACTAGAGTTTCAAAGTCACATTAGTTTTTATTCTTTCTCAAATATTCTTTTCATTTTGGCACTATAACAGAGTCGCTATTGCTCGCCTGGATTTTTCTACATTTGTTTAAAATCAATTGCCAAAAACATACATATTGGTTATATTAATTCCACACTAAGGCTCAACTTATTGATATCTTGAGCCACATAATTACTTTACTTAATTTAAGAATAATATTATAAGTTTTAATTACAATACTTTTTATCTATATCTATAATAATATTATAAAGAGATAAAGTTTGTGAGTTTGTTACGTTGTAGTCGGTAATCTCAGGAACTACTGAGCCAATTTTCTTTTACCAATAGAAAGCCAGGTTATTTGTGAGTGTCATGGGCTATATATCATTACGGTAAGATCAATAGGAGCGGAGCAACAATGAAAAATGTTTTAAAATCGGGGTTTTTCTTCCTTTTGAGAGCATCCGCTGCGTCTTAGCCGAAAATAACTAATCCACGCGTACGAAGTCGCGGGCACTTGCTATTAACTAATTATATTATGTATATTAATATTATAAAGAAGTAAAGTTTGTGAGGTTGTAGGGGGTAATATCTGGGGAGTCGGAGATAAAACGGTCGAACGAAAACACCAGACTAGGCCCCCCTCTTAACGATGAGAGATATATGATTGAGTTCTAGAGAAAAGTTGTAGCTTGATAATGCCTATTACCGCCCAACGTACAAAATCTTACATCACTGCGACAACATTACACATATCACCTCCACACACGTGCACGCATACACGCTTATACATGCAGGTGGAAGGGTTTTATTTTTTCCCTTATCAAACTGAAATAATTTAGAATATTATCCGATACTATATATATAAGGGTTGTTGAGGTATGTATGCTTGGTACACATATATGTTTCAACAACTCATATATGTATGAATAGTTAGCTTAGCTTAGATTAGTTCAGATAGGTCGCGAATTGCATGTATCAGGCAACAGGCAAAGCCGAGGTGAGCCGCGCACCCTTGAGCTAGTTGTCAAAGTAAAATCGGCTGAGTGCCTTAAGCGCTCGCCTTAGTAGTCCGGTGAAGCTGTTAAGACCTTGCTTGGTCAATAGCGTAGTCAGTTCGAAAAAAAAAAAACCGCCCAATGAAGTGGTCACGGGTCAGCTAATCAGTTATAACCTGACACGAACTTATCTGATCTTATACCTGCAGTCGGTATC
This sequence comes from Antheraea pernyi, assembly GCA_015888305.1. Classification (NCBI taxonomy): domain Eukaryota; kingdom Metazoa; phylum Arthropoda; class Insecta; order Lepidoptera; family Saturniidae; genus Antheraea; species Antheraea pernyi. Next base: position 220,956 of record MU159109.1, on the reverse strand, counting down.
AACAAAAATCATTCTCAACACTAGAAATCAATATGTAACGTTAAAAAAATAACATTGAAATAAATTAACAAATAAATTTTAACAAAATAATAACAAATAAATTCTACATAAAACTCATTATGAAAAGAACATAACTAGTCTCGAATAATTGAAAAATCACTACAATAAAAATTAACATTCTTTTTGCAGACACTTTAACTGTTAAAATATCAAAGCAACCAGTAAAATGTACATTCTAGTAATTAGATATTTACATAATAAAAGTGATATATACCAAATAGCCCACATTTATAGCGTTACTAGCGTTGTTCTCTTTTCACATGCCTTAATATAGGTGAGATTTTTTACCCCAGAAACATTACTTTTTTTCTAAATTCCAAATTCTGCTCTACAGCCTTCTCTGTAGACCTAAGAACATATATATTCATCATAATCCGTTGAATGGCGTGAAACCTAAAGAAAAAAGCAATCAAACAAACTCACATTGGATTTTCAATTACATACAAAATGGTAAATAAGAAAGGAAAACATTATAATAAAAAAATTATGACCTAGTTTTATTGTATCTTAAATCTTTAACAAGAGAAATATGTAGGATTACTGTGAGATTCTCTCAGCTTTTTCTTCTAAATTACAGTAGCGAATGATATATTGCTTTCATAGAAACATTGTTTATTGTTACAAATATAACAATAACAACCCTTTGCCAATATCTGCCAACTACCCCTTTCCGGGCTGTTACAATTTTTGTTGAAATCACCCATAATTTATGGTAGCTTATACCCTTAGGTGGTCTATTTGGCTACAGTTTATTTTGCAAGTCATACAATTTTACTGTTCAGTTATTTTTACACTGTTACCGTAACGCCATCGTTAGACTATGTTTGTCAAACGTATGTGGGGATTGTGTATAAATTTAATATATCACTTATTATACAATAAATATGTAAATTATCACCGCGGTTTCAGTTGTGTTAAATTTGAATAATATCTGACTAGCACTCGTTTTTTTTTAAACTTTATTTTAGACAACCAATCTTTTAGATTATTACTGCCATTGTCGAGTATTACAAGTTAGTGTCGTGCGATGATTTCAATGTTTATGTTCCAACAAGATGTTGGCTGCCTTGTTACAACTTTCCAGGGAATTTTTGTGGCATCTCAGAATTCATGGTCCGTGGTATTATTTTCCATTCACTTCACTCATGCACAATAAACAAACTATATTACATTCACACCACCATTTTTATATAATAAATAGTCAAATAACACAAGATTATTGATACAATATAATGACCACTACAAATATGTTTTGTTTATGGGCTTTAGGGTTTGACCACGATCTCATCTGTTAAATGACGAGGTGGTCTGAGATTGTAAATACGCCAAACCTAATTTTAATTACATTGTATATGTTTTATATTGTATAAAATCTATGATTTTTTTATTGAAATAAAATACTGTTTCGAATTATATTTAGTACACAGGGTTAATCTACAAATAATGATACATTTTTTTTTAAATTTGATGCTGAACGTATCAGTAGGATATTCAGGCCCTTGTGGTGATATTTGTTATATATATGTAGACGAGCTTCAGTTTAAAATATTTCCAATATAACATATTTCTACGTACTGTATAAAATATGTTATAATTGTTTTATCCAATCGATCACTCCATTAAGTTATACATATCATGGCTGTGAGTTAATTTTCATTTGCTTTCGAAGCTTTGCCTATCTCTGAAGAGTACCTACAAAAGACATAAAATTCGTAAACACAACCGCTGACGTCACATCGCAAATTTCAATAGGTACGTTTCGGCGCCGAGAACGAAAAATTTGAGCATCGCTGGTACGAACTGCGTGGCATTCATTCCTGACAATGGCGCGCTAATGATCGTCTTAACATTCAAATCGCCCACGCGCGCCTTTTGTCTCCAAAAACGCCAAGTTTTTCATTCGGCAAGACTATTTTTCAAGCAGCACGATACTAAATAAAAATTGCCACGAAATGATTGAAAGATGTAGGTCAACGGGTTACATCTGAATGGTTCGGTTAGTTCTTGCGACACGAAAAACGTTTTAAAAGGGAGGTTGGACGGTTCACGGGCATTACGTTTCGTTGTTCTTTGCTACTGATTGTTAATTAGTCTCCTATAGTGTAACCCGTTTTGACGCAATTTCATATTAAATTGTTGTTGTAATATATATACCTACTATACGCAGCGTGTATGTAAGTAACATATTAGAAACGTTGAATGTAATAGATATTATGTAAGGTTTATATATTTTTAAGTATTAATTTATACTGTTATCGATTTAATATTGTTATAAGTTTAGTTAAGTAGCTTCACCTGATAGGTGAAGGCATATATGCGATAGCATATTCTGTCTGACTCAATAAATATATATAAGTATTTATGTATATATATAAGCCTGCTCACTTGTCTGGGCATTTTTTTATTGTATATCTTGTATGAAATTTAGAATTAATATAACATAAAAAATTTTTTTAAATCTAAGTCCGCCATTTTAAGTTATGTTAGTGTATTCATTAAAAATTCTGCAAAATGACCGGACAATTATTTACTTACACATCTTTATCGATTCAATAATATATTAATACTCAAAAACATATAAATCTTACATAATATATATAACGTTTAATCTATCATATGTTTTATTAAATGAGACGCTATGGATATCCATACAAACATAGGTTTGCAATAATTAATGAATATGAAATTGCTACAAAATTGGTAAGACTATAAAAAACAAATTAACAATCATCAACAAACAACAGCGTAACATTATGTTTATAAATTTGAAAATTACTTAAAAGTTACAGAAAATATCAGTGTATTAAGCTATGTAGTAAAATTAATGCATAACAATATTGAATAATATATAATCTATATATTAACAATAGAAAGTGAGACAATATAAGATGAGGAAACACAGATTCTATGAACTTATTCACAACTCTGGAGTCGCTTCCGTGTGGAATGTCTTAAAATAATAAGTTATGCTTCTGTGTAAAGACAGAACTGCGTGACGTCAGGACCATGTGACACTACCAAGTCTATTAATCACGGGCACAAGTCGTTTTATGTTCCGTTCTCTAAGGATAAACTAAAATAACGTTAGTTTATAAGTAAACAGGAATCACAACTTGGAAGTTCGATTCATTAACGAAATATGTTTACGGACTATCTAAAAATATATGAGTTTATTTATAAAATTTACATATCTGCCAAGAAACGTAGGTGACTCGCAACGTAATGATGTAACAAATTTACTACAAATGATTCCTCATCTTTTATGAATATGTATTTTCTTCTCAAAAGTCTTAATAAAAGTTAGGTACCTATATGTTTGCTAATATTATCGTATATTAAGTGGGAATTATAAATTAAACTTTATTTTGTATTACTTTTGTGATAAAAGATAGACGTAAATTTTTGTACTCCAGTGAAGCTCTTGAGGCGCTCCTAGGCCAATAGTGTAAGTCAGTTCGAAAAAAAAGAGAGATTTTTACATACAATTTCGTCTGTCATGTAGTGGATTTTTTTTTTCATAACCTTGTGTTACTTGACTCTATATTGTGTAAAATTGGTGGTGTTTTATGTAATATCGTTTGTTTATTGTGCATAAGTGAAGTGAATGGAAAATTATCCATGGACCATGAATTCTGAGATGCCACAAAAACTCCATGAAAAGTTCTAACAAGATGGCCACCATCTTGTTAGTTCAATGAAATTATATCAAGAAATTTGTAATATCGATACTCACTTGACAATGGCAGTAATAGTCTACTAGAAGACTGGTTGCCAAAAATGGAATGGAAGAATAACTTGTATTACAAGTATCTATTAACTACTCGACAATGGCAGTAATAATTTAAAAGATAGGTTGCCAAAAATAAAGTTAAAAAAAAAGAATTCGGTTCACTACCCATTGCTAAAAGTTTTGAATTAATAATTTAATTGTTTTTAACTGAAAATATTTTTTTTATAAACACGTATTAAATTGTTTGTGTTTTATGTAAAGAACTAATTGATTGAAACAAGAAACTCACAAGATTAAATTCGTTTAATATTTAACATTCGTTTCGAACGGAAAAAAACGATTTGAACAATTTCATAATTTTACCAGTAAAAATATAACAAATATTAAATAACAATCGTGGGAATATAGCAAAATCATTAATAATGTATACAAATGAAATGATATTATTGTTGTGAAAATGGAAAAACCTTTTGATGCGTTTGCACAAATCTATACAACGAAACAATTTCACGCGTCATAAAATAACGCTATTGCATTCGAGAATTTCAACATGAGATGAAAACGAATCGTACTGAAGGCATCCGTATCGAATAATATAAATCGATTTGTTTTCAAAAACGATGTCATTATCTTTGACAAGGGCTTGAAGGGGCTCTGATGACAGGCTGTTACGTCTCTGCCAAAAAGCTATAGGTAGATTTTGTGAAACTTTATTTCGAAAATGAACATATTTTACTGGTTAACTCTCACACTTTATTAATTTATTATTAAACTGGTATATAGAAACGTGACGATACATAATCGGAGTATTTAATGCAACGAAACAAGGTTCTAATCGTTTAATTGACATGAATTATAGATACGTTCTGTAATTATGAAGATATATATACACTTCTGCAGGTTGTACAGTGTAAGTTAGCTCTAATACCTATATATTTCATAAATTGGATATCATAGAAGAATCAATTTTTTTATTTCCTTCAAACTATTAAAATTTGCATGTGAACCGTATACGTTTCCTACTGCCATCAAATTACTATTTATTCATAATATCCTGGATTCGTACACGTATATTTTTTTTCACTTTAACGTCTATAGATTATCAATATCAACGTAGCTTTATAAGTCCCGTCTTACAAACAACTTTTATTCGAAGCCTTCACCACGCAACCATGCTGTCCCGTGGAGGTGGGTGACTAGTGGTGAAAGCAAAGAAGGACATGTGGGACGTGTAAAGTCAAATGAAACTCACAAGTGCTGATATAATACTGTATCATTTATTGGAGAGTACAAATATTTATAAGCATACAATTGGTATACATGGGTATGTATATCTACATTAAAGATGTATCAGATACCCTGGTAATCCAGTCGCGAAACTTGGCACATGAACATCTATCTTATTTGTATATTCGATCGTTATTAATCTGTACAACAATATACTCGTATGATGCGGTCATTTAATATTTCAACAACATACTTTATGTACAGAGTGGTAATAAGATATATAACCACATACCTTAACCCAATTCTTCACAACAAGAAAATAGACATCGCAGAACACGAATGTGTTTATAAAAATCGTATTTTGTTTAAATTTTTGTAACACCTACTGACTACGAAGTCGATCTAATAAAATTGATCAGAATCTAACCAGTTGTTTTTATGTGATACGCAAGCAGCGGCATACCGCTATCATTTTATTTATACGAGCACTTGCCCAGTGGTCGATTTCGACTATATAGAAAAAGAACTTTCCAAAAATTTTATAGATACCTAAAGTAGTAAAAGGCATCAGTAGTTACTAAATAAAAAAGAATGGATAAAATCGGATGAGAAATAGAGGAGGCAGATGTTCATAACCGTTTACCCTCTGCTTATATATATGTAGATAATAATAAGAAAATATAAGAATGTTTCAGTAAAGGTCATCGATGTTTATATCTCAATTCTCGAGAGCCGTGTGGTCATCTAGTTGCCCCTTTGTAATCCACTGGAGCTTGGCAATCAACACTCCCGTCAAAAGGGATGTGTGGCCCTTAGGGACGGAGGGATGAAATAAAAGGGAACTGGGGAGCAAAGAGAGGGAATCAAAATGGACGGACGTGAATTGTGAAGAACGCACAGGGACATTAAGGGCATATACCTATAGACACTCATTGCTTGTATACTTAAATCTTTTCAAAAACTGTTTCATGTACAAACTCTTATCATAGAGGTACCTAATAATCATTTACGCGTAAATTCATAGATTATGTGAAATACTTTACTTGTTATATTGCTTACTTTCACTGAGGCATGTAATTAATTAAATGCGAAGAACTGCTGTTGGAACAATATAGGAAACTCAAAATCAAAAAATATATTTTGCTTTATATATATAATGTTGATTCAACACTAAAAATAAAAGGATAAATTCTAATCCTTATTAATATTCTAGATACGAATGTAAGTTTGTTTGTTTGTTACTTTTTTTTTTTTTTTCTCGAACTGACTACGCTATTGACCCTGCAGGGTCTTTACAGCTTCACCGGACTACTAAGGCGAGCGCTTAAGGCACTCAGCCGATTTGGTTTTTAGGTAACATACACAAGGGCGCATGCGCACCTCTGCTAGGGATGTTACCTGGAAAAAGTCACGTCTGACCTAGCTAACTATTCTAAGCTATTCATACATATATACATTTGTAAACCATACAGTCGAAATTGCATGATTCACAAATGAATACGTGTATATCGGAATGAAACGAACTAAACTATTCGATTCAGTTCGATGAGGGAAAAAAAACAAAACCCTCCCACCATGTGTATATATGTGCACGTGTGTGAGAGAGATGATCTCATATGTGTGTTCAAGTGATGTAGATGAGTCACTGTATCGCGAAAATAATATCACGAGGGCTCCGCGCGGGGAGGTTGTTTGTTACGTTTTCTACCTTAACTACGTTACCGATCAGCATGAAATTTGTTTTTATTTAAAACCGAGTATCATTTATCCAAAAAAATTGGATGTGTCGTAAAGACACACGATAGAAGTGAAACTTTTATATTACAGGGAAACATTTTAGAATATAATGAAAAGCCAACGTCACGCAGTGTTCCGAAGAGGTAACCCATCCAAGTACCGATCATATCCGACGTTACTTAACTTCGGTGATCGGACGAGAACCGATGTTTTCAACACTCTACCCGATACAGTGTTTATCCCCACCACTCTTTGTCGCACAAAAAGGTTGCTGATCAGAAATTCAAGGCCTCCCACAGGAAGTTTCACTTCAAATATGTACGGTTTCCTAGGCATAGATTAAATTTATATTAAGACAAGTGAAACTAGTTTTTTTATGTCATAGGCGGGAAACGGACATATGGGTCATCTGATGTTAAGAGATCACCACCGTCCATAGACACTTACAACACCAGGAGAGTTGCAAGTGCGTTGCCAAACTGTCTTGCGGGAGATGGGGAGTAAGGGAAAGGGTGAGGGGAGGGGAGGTGGGCCTACGGCGCTCTTACTGACCGAAAGAAACGCAACAATGCAACACTATTACTTCACGTTGGTTTTCTGTGAGAGGGTGGTACTACCCCGGTCGAGCTGACCCATTCATGTTGAAACCATTATTAGCTTCAGCGTAGCTCTACCACCTACAAACGAAGGTAAGTCTAAAACTAATACAATAATATGTTCCTTAAATATAACGTAGATATTTCTTTGTTGTAATATCAATGTTTAGTAGGATTTATTTAGGTACTATGGTTAGTAAGAGCTTATTATGAAACTAGAAAATACTTTTATTTGGATATAAACATTCCATAACTGTCGATTCTCCAAATGTTTTTTTAAATAAATGCACTTGAAAATATCTGTCACAGCCATTTATATACATTACTATTTGTATGTTATTTAAATCATCTTATCCTTTCACTCACATAAGTATATAACCTTGTATGACAGAGGAAAATATTCTTCTCCTAAATTATTAATAGTTTCAGAGATAAATTAATACAATTTCGAATTTTAACTTGGCTTTTAATCTGTACATCAAATTGAACAGGTAATGAAAACTGGCCTTACGGACCCTTCAGTAAAGGTGTTAATTAATTGTAAAAGTATCCAGAGACTAACATAGTCCATTAGGCTTAAAACCTTAGCTTAACGCTGAGCATTGTTTTTCACGACCCTTCCGAATCCCTAAAGTCCAGTGGAACGTTGACAGAATCCAAAATATCATGGTCTATTCAATTAATTGTTGTTCGAGAAACGGTAGCTCTTGTATAAATGGACATACTGACCACAACTTTTGTTTAATTCATAGAGGCTTTGTTTGGTGAGTGGTGTCTTTAATTGGATAAAGGATATTATTCCAAATAAAAAGTCATTTGAGTCATTATAAGTTACAAGTAATTAGCAGTCGACATGCATTTAACTTTCAAATATTACTCCATAATTTTATTTTAAGTTATACAAGAACCAAATCATCATTACATAGCCCCTACCGCGTCTGTCTGTCTGTCTGTTCGCGATACACTCAAGAACTACGAAACGGATTTTCATGCGGTTTTCGCGTATGGATAGGGTGATTCATGAGGAACGTTTTAGTATATAATTTGTCAAGAATTTTTTTATAATCAGAACGGGAAAACGTCTGCCGGGCCCGCTAGTTTATTATGTTTAATCTTTATGGAACTGATAATACCTGATACAATATAATATTGGTAGGTGATTTTTTCATTAATCTACACTTTACTTGTTTTAAATAATACATCAATATCTTATTTATCTCATTTTTTAAATGTCATACGAAGCCTTTTCGCCTTTATAATATAACTAGCCTCTGCTAGCAACTTCGATCACGTGGAATAGTTACTTTGGGCTAACGCTCTCAAGAGGAAAAAACCCCGATTTTGAAACATTCTTCATTAGTACTCCGCTCCTATTGGTCTTAGCGTGCTAATATATACTAATATAATAATATACCCTAAAGCCTTCCTCGGTAAATGAGCTATTTAAAACTGAAAGATTTTTTCAAATCGGACCAGTAGTTCCCGAGATTAGCGCGTTCAAACAACCAACCAAACAAATATTTACAAGCTCTATATATTAAAAAAAGTATAGAGGGAAGAAATGTGTCAAAAACACATTTAAATAAATGTAGATTTTTATATACAGTTTTTTATACTTTACTGATTTTGGCGTATGACCTTGTCAATTAAATGAGGTTGTGGTATAAGATAGTAAACACGCTAAACCTATATGGGATTGACTGTCAAGTGTAGTTGCTGGAATACACCGATTTGGCGTTTGGCGATAGATTTTCAACTGAAGGACGATAGCTACCCAGTCGGGTTTAGAAAAAACCTACCACTATGAGAAAGTGCTATCATCATAAGAAAGACTCCTACAACTTTTATTAATAACGCAGTGTAGGTTGAGATGGACTGGTTGTAGAGTAGAGAAAATGTTGAGGCAGTCATAAGGACTGCCGACGGAAGTGAAAAATCAAAACAATGGAATGCCACTCCGAAAAGTAATTATATATTTTTTATACAGTTTATTACTACTACTACACTTAAAAAAATGATATAGGTAACACCGTATACATATAGCTCATGGGAAGTGTGCATTGACGATGACGCGAGTTTCATCACTTCAAAAACAACAAAAGGTAAGAATGGATTGTGTGAAGAATAAATATATCCATAAAAGGTGTGAATATTGAAATGACAGTTGACAGGGAATAGTGGAAGAAAAAATATTCTTTACTGACTTTAAAAAGTGTTTAAATAAGAGGAAGACAAAGGTATAATAATAAAATGCAGTATATTTTTCACCTAATATAACTCCGTGTCTTTCATTGATTTTGTGAAGCCTAAAATATAGTTGTCATTTTTTTTATATAAAAAAGGTGTAGCACTCGCTTCAAACTAACTAATGTAAGCATAATATTATTAATTAATACTGGTACCATTAATAACTTGCCGGTTGAAATTGATCTATGGTATTTAACTGCATCCGTTTCTTTGATTAAATTTTGCTTTAAAATTAATGCGTGTTAACAAAGGTCACGCCTTTCACACTTATGTGGAACAAGTTTCTATTCAACCAGTCCTTCAATGATGATCATTCGCAATACGTATTTATATGTACCTTGTTTTTATTATTTTATTAAATTATATCCCTTTATGAAATCAACACTTTGAATATTCATTAACAGACATTTATTATAAATTTCTTAAATTAATATAGGACTACAGAAATACAGAAAAAATAGGTGACAAACATATATCCCATTAAATTTCTTACAATAAACATGTTTTGAATCAAATCACTGAGAAAATAATATTTTTCAAGATTTGAGTATCGAATTTTTCATATTGAATTTTTTACGAATTATCGACACTAACTGGAAACTTCAACGAAGGCTTTATTTATAATTTTTAAATAGTACGGAATCATTGCTTAAGATATATATCATATGCCTCCATAATTTATTTTCTGTAATTATCCATAAGGCTCTTTAGATATCAGAAAACCAATTTAAATTATAATTTGTAAGTAATAGAAATGATAATATTGCCTACGATAGGGTAAAAGTATTATTTTTTAAGTATTTATATGTTACATAGACGTTACATACATTAGACCATATTTCCAACCGATATTAAATGATAATGCGGTCTAAGCTTATATACCAAGCCTGAAGGGTCTGACTTCCAAGTGCAACTGCTTGTACAAATTATCAAATCTAAAGTGATAAACATCAGACGGATATCGATCTATACTAATATTATGAAGATAGAGGGTTTGTTTGTTTGGTTGAACGTACTTACCTCCTACTGGTCCGATTTGAAAAATTCTTTCAGTGTTAGATAGCTCATTCATCGAGGAAGGTTTATTTTCTTGGCTTTTGAGAGCTTCTCGTTGCGTGTTAGTGTTAGCCCAAAGTAACTATTCGACGCGGACTAAGTCACGGGAAAGGCTAGTAAATAATACACACAAAGTCATTACTCGCATCTGTGTCTGTATATACAATTTGTTCCTGGAAACTACACAACGGATTTTGACTACGGATTCCACAAATTATTAAAATATACCTTCAGGAACCTTTATATATGTACATGTATATGATAGATAAATAAGTACATATAGTACATAATAACCAAATGTCGAGTATTGAAATCCTAAATATTTTGTCTCGTGCTAAAATTCCCAACGAAGGCTAATAAACCTTATGAGATATATAAAAAATAATGTATCTATAGAACTCTATATCTTACGAAGAACTACAGAAAAGTTCGGTATGGTATCTCCTAAGTAGGTATAACACACAATAAATATTCTTACCTTCTATGTGTTATAATTTATCTTTTTAAATATATCGACCCTTTTATTCGATTCTTTACTAAATAAAGCGTTGCCAATACATAGGTAGGTACCTAATTAAATATACTGAATATAAGCGGATATCGCCTCTTAGTGTTCGCATTGTATAATGATATAGATTATAATAACAGTCCACGGATAACGTCTGTCAATCAAAATTCTTTTAGGCGAGGCCTAGAAACTACATCTATGAGTATATGTAGTCAACCTATGTTGTACCAACAACATTTATTAGTAATTAATTTTTTAAGTCATATGTTAATATTTTAACTGTTTTTAACATTCAAGAAGACGGTAATATTTATATTTTTTGTACACTAAAAGCGTAAAACAGACATGCAGTTACTTCAGCTAATAACTATTTACGATTAACATCAGGAGAGGTCGCAGCACTGAAACTTGTTGTCAATAATAGATTGCTACTCCTTAAGCCTGAGTTGGAACATTTTGTATACACTCCTGCTTTGCGCCAAAGACGAATTTACCAAGGAGTTTGTGGAATATTTATAGATAGGTGCCTACTATATTTTTTCGTTTAGTTTTTTCTAAGTAAAATCATACTTATGCTATATTCTTAGTGTATGCATTTAAAGTAATATAGTGTTATCACGATCGACATAAGGTATCGGTATGAAGGAAAACATAGTAGTCAAACTATACCATAATGATAGGGTTGTTTCTAATGCTCGCCTGGAAACTAACCATACTATAGTTGAGAGTATTTACTTTAAAAAAATATGTTGTCAATAATAGATTGCTACTCCTTAAGACTGAGTTGGAACATTTTGTACAAACTCCTGCTTTGTGCCAAAGAAGAGTTTACCAGAGAGTTTGTGGAATATATATAGATTTATAGATTTATTTTCCTTTAATTCTTTCTATGTAAAATCATACTTTTGTTATATTCTTGGTGTATGCATTTAGAGTGATATAGTGACACCAAGATCGACATAAGATATTGATATGAAGGAAAACATAGTAGTCAAATCATATCATAATGATAAGGTTGTTTCTAATGGATGGAAACTAACCATACTATAGTCGAGATTCTGTAGTCAAAATTCTCCAAGTATACTTTTGTAGTTTCATTTTTATTGTAGCACGGCAACATGACTGATCTGTGTCTGATGGTAAGCACAGTATAATCTAAAAACAATGGCGACCACCGACTTCAGCTAATAACTATTTACTATTGACATCAGGAGAGGTCGCAGCACTGAAACTTGTTGTCAATAATAGATTGCTACTCCTTAAGCCTGAGTTGGAACATTTTGTATACACTCCTGCTTTGCGCCAAAGACGAATTTACCAAGGAGTTTGTGGAATATTTATAGATAGGTGCCTACTATATTTTTTCGTTTAGTTTTTTCTAAGTAAAATCATACTTATGCTATATTCTTAGTGTATGCATTTAAAGTAATATAGTGTTATCACGATCGACATAAGGTATCGGTATGAAGGAAAACATAGTAGTCAAACTATACCATAATGATAGGGTTGTTTCTAATGCTCGCCTGGAAACTAACCATACTATAGTTGAGAGTATTTACTTTAAAAAAATAGTAGTCAGGTGAAGCTGTTAAGATCTTGCATGGTCAATAGCGTAAACAGTTCGAAAAAAAAAAATTAGTCAAAATTCTCAAAATGTATTTTAGAAGTTTCATCTTAGAGCCAATCCCCCGCTACTCCTAACATCTTAAGTCACATCTTTATTTAATATCAAATGATATTGTGCAAAAAAGTGCAACGTTACTTAATCAGATTTAGTATTTACATTAATCTGTGTCCATTATTACATAAATAAATATACAACAATACTATGTGAGTACATAAACACGATGCATATCAGGCGGAAGGCAGTGCGGGGCGGCGCGGCGCGGCGATCTGCTCGCCAGGCGGCATGTCAAACAGCAGGAGATCCCTGGTCAAATAGAAAAACAATCTCCCACCATTTTCGCTCGTCGAACGTAATAAATCTATGTACAAAATTCCTACATGCTATTTTATGAAATCTATCAAACAGACGCGGACGGGCCGATCCCTTTGTTGTAGCAGCCATTGAAAAATATAAACACTGACAAATGTATTATTTATAATTGTAAAAATAATGCTATTTCTTACGCTCAATTTAAAAAGATAATTATAATTAGTGATAGATAAAAGGAAATGTTTTTTCTTGTTATTTTACTTATTTCAATATTTGATAATACAAAGCAGAATAACGCCCTTAGGATTACAATTTATTCAATAAGATCGAGTCTTTGAATCACAATAGGCTAATAACAACTGCAAATGACAACGAAGTTTTCTTGTAGATATGTTTATTAGTATAAATAACTACCACGTTTTTATTAAAAGGTTTTCTGTATAATATCTCCTTGACGTATTATGTTTGTAATTTGGCACAAATCATGACTATTCGCTATAGATGTAACGTAATCAGATATAAAAATAAACCTAAAATTTGTTCTGAAATTTTACATACATAATACGTATAAGCAGAAAATAATATTTGACTTCACTCTCGAATCAGTTTTAAAAAAGGTGGCATTTAAAAAAAAGTGTGTTTGTACTAATATGTACACGCGTTAGAAGTTATACTTCTTTTGGAGTAACAAGATTTAAATCTTTTCAAAATTTTTATCTTTCGCCTTATTCTACGTTTGTAGAAAAAGCGACACTACCAATAGAAAAAAAAGTATTTAATACATTGAAAGTTTTAATACAAAAAAATAGAAAGAAACAAAATGTTGACTATAGCTAACTTCAGGGTGTAAACATTTACTCTCATCATTTTTCCCTAACGCGTCAAAAGAAGTATAACTCCAAAAATATATTAATACTTTTTTTAATAAACTTGTTTTCAAAACACCCATTTCTTATTTCTCTTTCTTTTGAAATTTCATACAAAGCCTTTTGATCTTTATATTATATCTAATATTTATCAGAAAATACACAATTTTATAAAATATACACGTAGATTTAATTTCATATTGAATGAAGTTGTGGTCTAATACACTAAATCTACAGATTACAGTTGACTGGCTCTCAACTGCAACTACCGGAGAACATCAGTAAGTATTGGGCGACAGATTTGCAACTCGTGAATGATACCTTCCTAGGCGGGCTTAGAAAAAACCCCTAACCCCATAAGAAAGTACTTATATATAAAAATAAAATGATTACATATTGAATTGTGTTACTTTATAGACATCAACTATATTATCATAATGAAATAACGTTACCGAGTTTAAAATATAAATGATATTCAAATAACTGTGCCAGTTAGTGTACGTCGATACGATGTAACCATTGTGGGATTAATTGCATTAATCTTGCCGAATGACAGCTATTACATTTTTGGTGCTCGAGTTTTGGGCGTTAGGCTCACAACACGACCGAGTTTCATTTGAAACAATACAACAATATTCCATTTATTTTTCAATATACAATTACACTTGCGATTGTCTGTAGGTGTCAGAAATGTGTAAATTTTAAAGGGATATTTTTACTGTTGTGTTTTGATCGTATCAGACTTTTTACTGACTCGTCCGGTGGCAGTTTCAAAATAGTTTTTTTTTTATTTTTGAAGTTATACTTCTTTTGACGTTAGGGAAAAATGATGAGAGTACATTTATAACCATGCGCGCGCATACTCTCACGAAAAACCGAAACCCTGAAGTTAGCTATAGTCAACATTTTTTTTTCATTATATTAAAATGTTCAATGTATTAAATACCTTTTTTCTATTGTTAGTGTCGTTTTTTCTACAAACGTAGAATAACGCGAAAGACAAAATTTTTATCTTGTTACGCCAAAGAAGTATAACTTCTAATGTGTGTACATAAGTACACACACAATTTTTACTTTGTCTGCTACATCACGTTAAGTATATTGAGTTGACTTTGGTTCCTCATATATTTTACAGAAAATTGATTGATATAACACAAGAATACGTTTATAACAGAAAATTGCTTGATATAACACAAGATTACGTTTTAAAAGTTAGTTAATAAAGTGCATACTATAAATTTTAGTTTTTTTACTCTATATATAGGCTCTTAAATATATTGAATTCATTAGAGCAATTTTCTATACCGCGAAAGCAGTGTACTGGATAATCGATAAAGATATACATCGGAGTGTAGTAGTTAAAGTTTTCAATAAAAAAAAAACTATTTACTCTATGTTACTATGGATGGAATTGGAACTATACCATAGAAACAATTCTATAGCATATTCTATAGTTTCTAGTTGGGTACAGCGAAAAATTCATGTTCCTTGGTAATTTTTTAATTCACTATATTTGCTCGCAATGACAATATAACGTTACAGAATATAGTGTCATATAACGCAAGATTTAAGTTAAAATAAAAAAAATGCTACTTGGAATAATATGATCCCATCAAAAACACAATATTAACAACCAAACCCCAATAAGGTTAATAATACAGACACAGTTTATGTCTTATTACATTTAAACATTGCATACGTACGTATTTAGTTTACAAGTATATTCAAAATATTAATTCAGTATGTGACAATTAATAGATTTCGTTATAATACGTAACTACTTAAATCTCTCAAAACAAACAGTTTACAACTTCCCTTATTTCCACGTGATATAATGTTACATTCTAAAATTAGTATTTCGAGTTATAAAATCATATCCAAGTTCGTATTTTAAAGTTGAGAAATTAATAGTGAAACAAGAAATCGTATGGTATATATATTATAGATGCGCGCACACACACGATTGGATTCGCTGTATACGGAGTTAGTACGCAATCATCAATTACGGTCGATTGTAACGTGGATCAAAGAAGCCGATTACTCAGACCCAACTCGAATATAAATTGCATGAATAAAGGTGTTAAGAACGATGACAACTTTTAAATGTTCAAAATATAAAAACACTTTAATTTGTATTGAATACACCTACGCTATGAAATCATTCAAGAAAATACCAATACACATTTTGCAAATTATATATTATTACACGATATCTATAATATATTACATAATTATATAATTGCATTTATATAGTCATTATATAATGTATTAAATATTTATAAAATTAATTCTCACTTCTACCAAAGGAAAACTATAAGACTGACTGATCATCACGATAGTTGCACTGTATTGTATTTGTTTTATGTTATATATATATATATGTATTTATTTTATTATAATATTGTATACATGTATATATATATTTATCCATTTTCTTCTGTTTTGTTTATATAGTACCTACAAAAGTTTTTGCTTAACATCAATACCGCTGGAAGCTGGAAGAGAATGCCTCATGGCATTAAGCTCGCTAGTGTACAAATCAAAAGTGCAATAAAGAATTCATTCATTCATTCATAGTTGGTATACTTAAAGTTTTTTTCATTGAAAATATCCTAGGTGGCGCTATTATAAATATACTGACAAATGCTCGCGGCTTCGTCTGTGTTAAATTAATCATAGCCTTGAAATATATATATAATACATTCTTACCTACCTTTTTCTTCATGGTGCCTTCATACACCTTTTAGGGGGGTGGAGCAGGAACTATCGACTGGCACTGCGTCTACTCCGTCGACAGGTGTTAGCTCTCCAAGGGATCCTGACTGTGGTCTGAGGGGTCAAAGATGGTAGACCACTCAAAGGGGAGTGTGTATTAGTCCCCCCTGATGAACTTCAATAGTAAGAGTCGCATCAGCACAATGCTTCTCCACCACATGGGCCTGTGCAATTTAAACTGTCAGGGCAACGGACATGCCCGTTTCTATCGCAAAGGGTATATGAAACATACCCTAGCGCCACTTTGTAGCAAGTTATAGTAAAATGTATAGTACCCATTAAAACCTTTTCCACAAAAAAAAATCCTTAGGTGTGCCATTTTGATAAATGTCAGATACTTTTTAACTTCTAACATCATTACGGATTTCAATGATCAATAATATATAGTTTTAATGAATTAAATTCATCTATAGGCCAATTAAATATAGTACAGTAGGTAATTTTGCAAATATTGTTTCAAATATTAATTTCAAAATAAATTATAAATATTACGCAACATAATATATTCGTAATAATCAGATAAAGTAGGTTAATGAATCAAAAACTCATTCTTAACATTAACAAGGCCCAAGACAAAAGGTAAAGAGATTCGATCGTGAGGCACCAAGCTGATTTGATATATTCAGTGCTGCAGAATCGTGCGCACTAAAACGTTTACATTGATTTATTGACTGTCAATACGAGCGGAGAACTGAAAATATCTCGTTTCTATCTAGAGACGTCAAATAATAATGTAAGTAATGTAACACATTTGAAGAAATTTTTAAAATATATCCTTCATATATTTATTAAGCACGTTACTATAATGACAGCTAATAAATTCCTTATTTCTAACGCCTACATTATTCTTGATTGATTGATTATATATTCGCTCTTGAGTAACATATAATATTCGTATGTGTTACAGAATAAATCATATGTTAGAGTAATTGTTTCTAATTACATGAGCATTGCTTATTTATAGATCGGTGTGATTAAACCGAATGAATATTAAATACTAGTTGATACCAGCGACTTCGTCTGTGTCATTTGATAACTTAACAATGTACTTTGTGCGCAGTGGATAAAACATCAAAAAATTTAAAGCGTATTATTGTTTTAACAACGTAACCTTTGCTTACAATATTTCTTTGTTATTCCTTTACTTCCCTTCTTCTGTGCATGCGTGCTACACCGTTCGCATGACTTCTCTACAGCAACAACACATAGGTATATGTTGCGTATGAAAAATGAATGAATGTTAGAATGCATGAATGAATGCGTGGTGCTAATAAAACTTATCAAAACTAACTAATGTATTTTCTTAAAACTCTAACAACTTTATTTATTAATTAAATGATGCTATCATGACATTTCTTTTAAATAAGAATCAAGTGTCTACATAGAAGAATGATCGAAATACATCCAGTACTTTTAGCGTAATGCACACACAACCTCTATAATTTCATTTATATACAAAAATACAAACAGTAATGTGCTTAGTTTGAAATTTCTTAAAGTATCAAACAATGTAATGATATAATTTATTAACTCATCTAGCTTATCTTGACGAATGCACTAATATTTTATCGTCTATATATTTACCAACACCTGCGCGTCGGTCTGACAAACCTATCTGTATCGTGAACAGGTACATGCTTGAACATTAACGCTAATTTGTAGCTGGTAGAGCTAGTAGAGCTACACCCTCGCACAGAAACACCGACGTGAAATAACAGTGCTTGCATTGTTGTGTTTCGTTAGGTCAGTGAGAGCGCCAGAGGACCACCCCCCCCCACCCTTTCCCCCTTCCCTTACTACCCCTCTCCCCCAAGACAGGTTGGCAACGCACTTGCCACTCCCCTGGTGTTGGTGGACGGTGGTGATCAACTAACATTAGGTAACCTACCTGTCCGTTTGCCTCCTATGATATAAAAATAAACCATTTCAATATGGTATAATTATAAATTTGAATATATAATTCCATGAACTATGCAGTTAACAGAAATCTCAAATAGACAGCGTTTTGCATTAAAACAAAAACAAATGTATGTTCTCGGTCTCATTGACTAATGGGCTATACTAATAGGACCAAGTGGAAGGTTAAAAAATACTTCTCAAATGATATTAGAACGATTTTTAATTTTTTATAAAGCAAAAAGTGTATATTTAAAGTAAGCCCTATTTGCAACTGACAATTTGTGTATTGATTTTAATATATGTAGATTAATTTTTACTTACTTTGCAAGAGTGAGCAGGTTTAAGGGTAAAGTATGGTGGGCGAGTTGTTCCTTTAAAATTTAAAACTATAAAGCATAAGACTAAAAAAAGGAATTGACGTAACAAATAACAATCTAGTATTTATTATTGTTACTCCAAACTGCAATAGAAACTTAACTTATAAAAAAAACTACAATCACTTCCTGTTAGATGGTGCAGTACTGATATTTAATATACAGTACCTAATGCGCGCATTCTAAGCGCTTCCTTAATTTTTAAATGTTGTTAAATAGTAATTTGTCCAAAAATGTTATAACAACGGAACAGAACTCTTGACCCAATTATACGCGAGATGATGCGTGTCAAAAAACAAGTGAATGAAGGCTATGTTTACAAACATACTAACCTAGGCTAATGATGAACGACAGGGCGTGTTCAAAGGTAATCAGCGTGCCGTTGACCCCTGATAATGACTGCCCGATGACGATGCACGTAGCTCAACTCTCGCGCCTCACTGTGGCATCGTCACTTGCTGTGCTTTTAGCGATGAGGAATTTGACACATCGCGTTTCTTACAAGTTTATTAACAGTTACTTATTTTCATTTCATGTTGTACAATTACAATGCACTGATTTTAACATGCTTAGATTTTTGTAACAATGTAGGTATGTAATTGAAGCAATAGCGGTGTTTTTCCCAAAAAAATATTGTAGATAATTTTCTTATAATATAATCATTGTTTGTAACCAATACTTTCTATATAAACATACTAGCTTTTGCATTTGATCTATTTCTCGGGAACAGTATATCTTAATGATAGGTCCTTTTCCTTACCCCTGAGAAAATGTATGCAAAATTTCATGGAGATCGGAAAATCGGTTGGGCAATTAAGGCGTGAAAGTGTAAAAACAAAGGCACAATAATATAAGTGAGAATTATCCGTCTTAAACTAAATTTTTAAGTACATCTAACTGATAAACAAAATATGTTCTACGATTTTAATTCAGTTAGCAACGAGGATTTTGTTAGTTATTTAAATGTACAGCACACTTTTTGTTCCTCATAAGTACAAAATAAATCCTTTAACACCATTTTCTAATGTAATGAAATGTTATTTAGTAAATAATTAACATCGACACTAAAACTCTTAGTACAAGTAACGGGTACATACAATTACGATATAATATTGACTATAATTTGATGACGTCTTGATAATAGCCTAATATCTTTTAATCAATATATACTAGTACTTGATCACAAATGCACGTGACGTTAAGTGAAGATTTAGGCGACGATTGTAACATTTTCGACTTTTTTTTATTTTATAGTAGCACGGCAAAATGATTGCACTGTGCCTGATGGTAAGCACTGTACAATCCAAAAACAATGGCGACCACCGAGTGACACATTATCCATCGCCGGTCGCCACTGTCATGCCGGCCATCGAAAAGATGGATATGCAAAGGCTGATCCCGAAACGCGACCCGCAAAAGCGAATCACTATGACGGGCTTTTTTGCCATATACATGGTGGTTGCGACTCAGGCTGTAAAACCCTACCACCCCGCTTTCGCCATTACATCGTTCGTTATTCAGCAGGGTGCACCACGTGCAGGTGAGCTTGGCTTGGATGTCTCAAGTCTTAGATGTTATTTGACACCCCTTACTAAGGCTTACGATTCAGTAATTACTCTATTTGTCGCTGCGAAGTTTAATTTATGAGGAACAGTGCAGCGGCCAAAATTTCTTTACCCCTTACCATTACCTAGGTAGCATGTGCAGGGGAATGATAGGTACACTTGCTGTAGACGCAAGTAACAACTGCCCCACAAGCACGTTAAGTCTAGTAATAAAACTAACTATTAGCCGCCGAAACACACCGACTAAGCTTGGTGATCAGATGTTTATCCTTCACTAAAAAAGCTCCACTTTACCTGTTCGAAGCATCTCAACTTACGTCAATCAAACTGATACTATATAACGACATTTTCTGCGCTGAGAAGTTTAAAAAAAAGTTTGAATCACTAACCTCTATTAATTCTCAAACACGAGCCAGGTACCACCGCCATAACTATTTCTGCCATAAAACGTACAAAATTGATACAGAAGGCGGTCCAATTCATCTTTCAAGAACTGATTAAATGACTTCAGTTATCACTGTATACCTTTTTAAAGCTACTTATGTATAATTATAGACTCGAGAAACAAATAACAACTGGTGTTTGCTGCTTGATGGCGAAGTCAATTCACGATACAAATAGAGGATTTTACCGGTGGGCTACTGGTTTCATTAAAAAATATATACTTTTTACTTGTTGTACGAATAAGTTTATTAGACTCATTAACAAGCCATTCCGAAGAAGTCTATACGATAATGTAGTCCGGTGAAGCTTTTAAGACCTTGCTTGGTCAGTAGCGTAGTCAGTTCGAAAAAAAAAAAAAAAAAACTATACGATAATGACAGATTTCTGCTTCGCTTCCATTCACCAGTATTCAGACGTCAAACCAATTAAGACAAATGCTTCATACGATGACTCTCTAAAATAAAAGTGTTCATACGAAAATTGAATGAACGTGGGTAAAATCGAAAGAAGGAGTATAAACATAATTAGATATACTTCACACTCAATCAGTTTCGACATAGTATGAGTATTTCATATTATATGTTATAACAATTGTAATAAAGTATAATAAATTGTACTACAACTTCTTTATTGATATCTTCTATATGTATATATAAATAATTAAGAATGCAAATGTAACGTGTATATACTTTCTAGATTTTTGAGAAAAAACTTGTTGCTGGTGTCTAGGGATAAATAATAAAATACATTTCAATCATTTTTAGAACTATGTGTCTGTCTGTTTGTATGGCCACGCATCACTGCTAAAATTCACAATAAAACCTCACCAAAAAATCATAAAACATATCCTCGAATAACATTTAATCTTTGTTTAATAAAAATCGATTGACTCTACCAAAAGTTATTGTAATTTTAATAACGATACGACTTAAGTAAAGAGAAAAGTAGATAAATAAATGGATTTAATTTATTAATCACTGTGTTTTTTTACATAAGGATTCACACAGACGAAGTCGCGGGTACAGCTAGTAAACTATAAAAATATCAAATATAAAATAATTAAATTGATTATCATATCCTAGAGACAAAATATAGATAATACAATTTGTGAAATTAAGTACCGAAAGTTCGAGTAGCCGAGTAAAGTTCAATAAATTGTAGAACATATTACCTATCTCATAATAAAGTAGCTTTTGCTAACGACCGCACTCGTGTTAAAATCGATTTGACCTCAGGAACGGTACATTTTTTCTATGTCCGTTCCTTGTTCTATTATTTCTCTTTTATCCTATGTTCTTTTTTGTAGACCTGACATTATATATGTAAAACTTCATTTTCATCGATTATGTAGTTAAGACGTAAAAACATAACAAACAGAATCACTTTCGAATTTATAATATAAGTTAGGTTATTGCAAGCAAAAAAGGGAATTTAGTAATGTATTATTTTACTTGTCACTCATCACTCATATATATAAAGAGCTACGAAAGCATAGAATAACATTTAAACATGTACCTACACATGACCACAACAAGTACTCGTCGTTAATAGATTAAATTGACATGTCCGTCTTCATAACGAACGGACGGAAACCAGCGTATTTGGTACTCACCGACATACTGTTGCAATATCGTTTTTATATTTTTGTTTTCCATTTAAATACTCACAGCTAAGTACTAAAATAACTTAGTAGAAGACTTTAACTGATTTACCTACACATGACCGCAACAAGTACTTGTCGTTAATAGATTAAATTGTCATGTCCGTCTTCATAACGAACGGACGGAAACCAGCGTATTTGGTACTCACCGACACACTGTTGCTATATCGTTTTTATATTTCCATTTAAATACTCACAGTACTAAAATAACTTTGTAAAAAAACTTTAACTCATTGAAATAATTTATACAAAATATGAACTTCTAACTAATAAAATCTTGCATACCTACAAACGGAACTTGGGAGTTTATTTTCAGTTGTTTTCAATATTAAAAAATCAAACACGGTAAAACTCTTCATAACCAAACTTAAGGAACCAAATATCTTTTTCTTGTAAGCAGTTTACGTTCTAAAGACTTACACTATCACTTTTTGTATTTTGCTAGTCATGTTAACAATTTCAATGTTGACTTACGAGTGATAAAATAGGTGCCAGGTGTGAGACCAAAATTTCCTAGAGACAATGTAACCTAAGAGTATTGGAGCACGTGTTCTTTGCAAATAATAATAAGAAAATCAAGGAGGCTGTTTACGACCTTAGGTGTTTTTCCTAAAAAATTCGGCATATCAAAGATGTAGTTGGAGCCATTTGAAAACTGATAACATAAGCAATAATATTTACTATAAATTACGCACACATGTACACGTGTCTAAATTATGAACATATCTCTTCCTAATAAAGAATAGACGTTGCGCTATAAAGAATATTTCAATAACAAATGACGGTACGGAGAATGTATACCGTAGTTGTAAATAAAGTAAACATTATAAGTATATGTAGCTACATGATGACGTCATAATTAAAATATACATTTTATGAATCCCGTTATAATGACTGAATCCAAAGCTGTATACGATCATACTTCAAGATCAGCTAGGTTATATTTGGTAATTAAAGGCGGTATGTACTTCAGCGATGACTTGAAGATAGCTTCCATTTATGCACCATCGAAGCTCAATTCTACAATGATTTAAATTGTACTCTATATGGGTAACTAGTGAAAGTAATATGTCAACTGTTTAATACAATCCCAATATATTTACACTTCTTGAATATCGAAGCATTATTAAGGTTTCAGCATTATTAAAAAAGAATATCGAATTAATATTTATAAAACTCGCTACACTAAACACACAACACGGACCTGTCAGATATCAATTCCTCAGAACTACTGTCATAATGATAATTCAACTTTACATAACTTACTATAAGTTGTCACTCTAATACGACCTGATCCCATATTTCCATAATCGTATTTTCATAGTATTAATGGCGAGATGACTAGCATCAAAGTTAGACACAATCGGATATCAAGCGGCGCGACTGACATGTAAATCGTGATCGACCGAGGACTCGAACGCGCTACCACGGACTACCGGTGCCACTGCGATGACTCAGCTAATTTGGGCACACCTGCCAACTCCCATACTGGGCCTTTGGGTAGCATGAACGAATATTTAACCCTATTGTGCTGTGATAGAGACACTTCTGTTTTATTTTAAATAGTTATTATTATATTTTCATTAGAGAGATAACGATAATAATAATTGGAAGTATTATGATTAATTACAATGTAAGTTTTATTTTAAACTAGCTTCATGCTCTGGCTTTGCCTGAGTGTATATAAATAAGATCAAGTTTTCCCTTTACTGTACTACCATGTAATGCAATAAAATGCTAACTGAACAATGAATGACAATCCTGGTAATATTTTTGCAAATCTCTCTGTTGTATTCTGTCGCTCTCGATTTGAGAATTATATTTTTAACCCAAGTTTTTCAATTTTATTTATGTTTTTTAATACAAAATTTGCCTTGAAACATTGTTTAAACATAACAAAAAAAAATACTGAAAAAGGTGTAGCCGTTCTAAAGTAATGTGTTTACATACATTCGGAAGTTGATTTGTATTTATATAGATTAAATATACATAGATGCACATAATATATATGCAGATACATAGAAGATATTGTAATTATGTGCATATATAATAACAGTGTAAGGCTGTGAGAGTCCTACTGTTCTTTTTTTTTCGAACTGACTACGCTGTTCGCAGCAATGGCCTGACCTGCCTTCACAGCTTCGCCGAACTACTAAAGGGAGCGCTTAAGGCACTTCGCCGATTGGCAACAAGCTCGGTACCAGAGTGGCCGAACCTCGGTCGCAACACCGCGAATCTGTCTAAGCTAGCTATTCATACGTATAAGAATTCGTGAGACACATACGTACCGGCATGTGACCCTCACGAATTGAAACGCGTATTTCTTATCTGGCCCACTATTTGACAAAATGACAAAAAGTCAAATGTATAAGGAAAGTACGGGAGTAATCATCACGCCAACCCATGACATACTGGCGATTTCAAACTCCGAGAAATATTATTCTGAGAAAACTTGTTAAATTACTGAATACTTGTATACTAATTAATGATTCCCTCAGTAATTGCATTTACTCGGGCGTCCGTTTGCAACTTAGAATGTTAATTAAATTCATAAGATATATCACATATATTCTGCAGAGGAAACAATAAAAATATTTTAAGTAATATATACCTACTTACACTTATATGAAAATATAAACTGCTATAATACAC
Organism: Antheraea pernyi; assembly: GCA_015888305.1. Classification (NCBI taxonomy): domain Eukaryota; kingdom Metazoa; phylum Arthropoda; class Insecta; order Lepidoptera; family Saturniidae; genus Antheraea; species Antheraea pernyi. Next base: position 195,624 of record MU159109.1, on the reverse strand, counting down.
AATACATATTTACAAAATATTTCCCACTGAGCGTTCGACCTTCGTCAAAACTTTATCTAACGTATCCTTATAATCATACGCCTGTTTCTCTTTTTTTTCCACAAAAAATAAAATAAAAATATAATTCCTTGATCCTCTTAATGCTAAAAAAATAAAGATGGTGTTTTTAATCTATAGTTCTACAAACGAATCACCAAATGTGTCAGTGCGTTCTAATGATATTTCGTTTACTTGCACGTCTCTTGGATTTTTAACTCAATTAACAAACATATCATTTATTATTCGTTAAATATAATTATTTCATTTAAAAATATGTTGTATTAAAAGAAATAAATCTAATCGAGTTTTCGACTATTGAGATACTTTGCGAACCGGTGGTATTTAAGCTCAGGAGTCCCTTCTTAATAGAAAGTCGTTTTGATCTTTCAATAACTGGTATTAATTAGGTTACTAAGACTTAAATTGTATTTGAGTTTGTTTACCAATCTTACACACAGTTTGAACAAATAAATTCTCTTTATAAAACTAGAGTTAAAACCTTTGTTACCAAACAAAAAAATATCATTATTTCCCTAGAAACCAAAATTTTTAATTTTAAAATGCATGTTAGTAGACGCTTTAACTGGTTAACAAATTGCCAGAAAATGGTGGCGTCGTTTTTAAGATAAGTTTGCTGGACTGTAGGGATGTTTTTAATCTAACATTTGAAAGATTGACAGGTCGGTTCGTTCAAGCCGCATCCCGCCGCGCTCCACCTACCCTCGGCCGCTATCAGGTAAAAACTTTGATTAAAAATATTTCAGCGAAACCTTGCAAGCAACCGGAACGTTATCGGGCACTGTTGATCTTTATTTACAGCTTTCATATATATATATATATTTTCGAACTATCTACGCTAATTTCCCAGCAAGGTTTTAACAGCTTCACCGGACTACTAAGGTGAGCGCTTAAGGCACTCAGCTGGTTTTATTTGACAGCTAGCTCAAGGGTGCACGGCACACCTCGGCTTGGGCTGTTTCCTGATACATGCAATTCGAGCTAACCTAAGCTAAGCTAACTATTCATGCATATATGAGTTGTTGAAACATATATGTGTACCAAGCATACATACCTCAACAACTCTTATATATATTTTGTATCGGATAATTAAACTGTCATATATAAGAATACTAGCAGGCTCGTCAGACGTTGTCCCGCCTTGATTAAAAAAAAATTGACAAATTATATACCAAAACGTTCCTCCAAAACTTTATCCACTGGTGAAAACCGCATGGAAATCCGTTCAGTAGTTTTTGAGTTTATCGCGAACAGACAGACAGACAGACAGACGCGGTAAGGGACTTTATACTATGTAATGATATTACCAAAACATCAATTAAACGATAATTGTTAAAATTATATCAAAAGGATGTAAACCATTATCCTCCATTCAGTGGACTCGAATCACAAATTATGATATCAATCTCTAAAGGTCCGACTACTAGGCCGTTTCCCAAATGAAGACATACGACGTTATACCAAGGCTTATTGGCAATTCCTATTGATATAGAATCAGTAACATTTCCTACTAAAAGTTCGCACTATTTTTATACCTTATAGGTTTCAGGTGTGACCGCAATCTCATCTGATATTAACAACTAACAATGTTATATAAGATGGTAATCACACTAAACCCAGGGCTGGCTCACAGGTGCAGCTGCCGGAACACATAACAGGTGCTTGACGACAGATTTTCCTACTACCATGCCATGGCTTCATTACGAACCAACGTCCATCGACGCGGTGTTCGAACACCCTATGAACTAAGATGCAGTACGATAATATTCCTCAAGCATTCAGGTTTGCAACCTATTTCGAAAACTATATATTTAGAGTGTCCCGAAACTATGGATTTCGGATATATTAAACTATTCCGACATCACGATATTTCAACTGATTGTTGATTTGTTACTTTAGAATAAGTAGATTTAATATAGGTAGTTAATATTAATTTATTTTTACATTAAACACAGATAACAATAGCGAAGTTGCAGGTGATGTGTTACTTTCTTGTATTTTTATAAGCTTTTATTTTGTAAACATCTTAACATAAAGAAAATGCACTCAACGTGGCAGCCATTTCTCAAATTGAACGCGCGATTGCATCCAACAGAAGGCCGTTCGACCCTCAGAAAAAATATCGAACTACAGCCATCCCCTAAAATTATTTTAGTGAAAAGAAAGGAACTTAATACACTCCCCTCTATAGCGCGAGGCGCACCCCTCGATATGGCTGCGCTTGTGTTAGTTTGGGATATACGAACGGTTATGTGTGAGTGCCCTCGGAAAGAAGCGGCTGACAGCTGAGTACGGCTGAGAGAAAATGTTGTTTATTTTTTAATATATGACGACAAATTTAACTATTTTACGCACAACGTTTCGTGGTACCTTTAACGCAGTTATTGAGCAAAATTATTAAAACATAAATCACAATAAATCCTGGAAATGAACAGGCCACTAGTGTATATCAAAATTTGAAAAATAATTCAAATAACTAATAATACTCTTCATGTAGATACTGGAAATAACGATCATATCATACTTCTTGTTCACTATTAAATAAATTTCATAAAATATTTTACGAATAGAAAAGTTTAGTTTATCACAGATATAATACTATTATCTTGTTGTTATAGAAGCAATTAAAAATACAAAATATTTTACAAATTATAAATGAATCTATCTGTATTACAAATTGTAATAAAATAAATATTATTGACACCCAGTACAAAAATAAAAAATCAGCGATAGTACTTTCTTCCGTCCGCACAACACGAAACCGTACGGGGCAAGCGCGGTGCGGCGGCGCGGCTTCGGGAAATCAACACACACATCAACGTTACGAATACTACATATATAATTATATGTACCCCCATAGGAGGACACAAAAGCGTGCCCGACTGACTACTGACAGCTAGTGTGATATATTATACAGACGTAGGTACGTTTATATACCAACCAATCGCGGTAAAGTGAGATTGGAAAACATTTTATTAAAAAAATCGTCTAAGGAAATTTATGTTTTGATTTGGATCAATAATAATAATTATATCAGCTTATAAATAACCCACAACTGAGTAAAAGTCTATTTTCGAGGGAAAGTACGAGATTATTCATTAGAAGTTCTCCACAGTGTAGTGATTATAAATAACGGAATGTAGATTTGATGTAACGTGATGTAATGTTGACGTTACTGGAGAACTTCTATTGGTTTACTCACACTGGTGTATTTGAATCTACTCATTCACAATATCTATGTTATTTTACTTAGAACAAATTACTGAAAAGCTTTCTTGTTAAAAGTTTCTTGTGAAAAGCTACTTACATTATTATCTTTTGTTTACTCGAACTGACTACGCTATTAACCTAGCAAGGTCTTAACAGCTTCACCGGACTACTAAGGCGAGCGCTTAAGGCAGTCAGCCGATAAAATACATTACTTACTGTTTTCTGAATTTGTTTATATCAGTAGCAAAGTGTGCTATATATATAATAGTTTTCGTAGATAAATGTAACAATTAGAATAAACAACAGAGGTCAAGTTTGCGTTTTGAACGTTTAATACTTATTTAGTTGATTTGTAGTAGGTCTAGACTTATTGAAATTATTTTTGAAATCTGAGGTTAACTACGAATGATAACAGAAGCTACGAGTAGCTTCATGTATACTCGTCGGACATAATTATTAAAAAAAAAACAAACATTCTTAGAAGATTTACAATCATAAAGATCTTCTAAATATTCAATCTTATAAAATCCAACAATAACAACACAAGGCCTCCGCAGTTCCCTCATATCCTGTCACGTACATTTCTACAGTTCTCAGATCGACTCAAGTATGGATTATAACCGTCCGACGACTTGGAGCCCCCTATATCAATTTTATTCGGGAACAAGTTAAAAGATGAAGAGTTTATTGATAAAACTGAAACTTAAAATAATAATTTTAGTAGGTGGTATAGCCACGCTGAAGCTATTACTGGTTTCAGCATGAATGGGTCGGCTTGCCCGGAGTAGTTCCATCCTCTTACAGAAAACCGACGTAACAGGGCTAGCATTGTTGCATTTCGTTCGCTCAGGGAGAGCGTCGGAGGTTGATCTCCTCTTCACCCTCACAAATCCCCTTCCGACCCCCCGAAACACAAGCTGGCAACGCACCTACGACTTTATTTAGCACAATTTCTCGAAATTTGAAATCGCAAACATGTCGTGAGGTGACGTGGTGATTATGGCTATACCATTCTTCGGGAAGAGGCCTATGGCCGTGCAGTAAGTCTCTTAGCAAATGAAGATTCAGTGTAACAAATGATCGTAGCCTCAATAAGAAGATATAGTTTATATATATCCATCACAAACGATGATATAATTTCCTAACGAATCATTATTCATTATCATTCAGACGGACCTCATCACTATGAAGTATAAATAGTCAGAAAGAGTTCAGTTTTTAAAACTTTATACTACTTTCAATGCACTTCGCTGACATAAGCATCGACAGTTTCTCAGTAATGCTTGGTTCTTGTCAGGCGACAAACACGCCCTCTGCAGCCGATAACCAGCGCTGCACTACACGACACACCCGCACCACTACCTCGTTCTCATTAGCGTATTTTTTTTAACCCAGACTTTGTATGATAAGTGCTCCACTCCGATGCGTCATAGCGTGGTATTGGATTGGCTGTAACTTTAATAAATATACTATAACATCTAAAACATTCTTTTCAAATCTGATCGATAGTTTCACAGATTAGCTTTATAATATCTTTACTCTAAAGTCCTATATCAACCAGGTCATTAAAAAGCATAAATTTAATTGTTCTGCATCCAAATCACTTATATTTAATTCAAATTAATAGTTTATTATGTTCATTCTAGAAATAAATGTCATTGTTGAGTTAAATACTGGTTGAATTTCTTTTCTAAGATATAAAATGTACAAATCGCTTACCATTGGTTCTTTGTACCGCATCCAAATATGTGCTATATTTATATAGGGGGAATACTCACAGTACCCCTGTATAACGTAAGGTCCTTAGACGTAGTGCCTATTGAAATTTGTCGTTTCAGCGCTACGACTTTAATATTCAGCCCTTCGTAGTGAGAGGGTGGAAAAGTTGTTTACCACTGACATAAATAAGAAAGCTATATGATTATTTTATCAAATATATATCTTTAGTTAGAAACACAATTAATATCGCAGTAATGTGGTCGATAGCTTTAGTCTGCATACTTCTTACGGAATAGCTTTGAAGTTCTGATCTGCATCGTTTTTGCGTGACGAAAAGTGAGTGTTTCTCACACTGTGTCGGATTGAGTGGAAGCAGAGTCTTGCTTGCATTTGGGCATTGAAGAACACTGAAACACGCTCTTCTCGCTTTATTTTTGAAACCTTTCACTTCTATTGCATTTCAGCCATACTCCATTTGTTTTATATGATAATCCGCGACCCGTCCCAGATTCGCACGTATGCTATGTACTACTCTGTTATAGATGTTAAAATAATTTCGAACAATTTTTCATAGCTTTGATATTCACAATTCACTCAAACAGAAAGTACGCAAGAATCTTCACACAACAAATTTTTTAACTCTTAATTTTAAATCTGTAATATTTTCTAGTATATCCATTGGAATGATACGCTGTAAAGGGTTCTAATCTAGATTAAATATGCAGCATGACTAAAATATTTAATCGGATAGTTATATGTATATTAGTTAAAATAACGTCGCAAATAACGAATTATTTATTAATAACATATAAAAGATAAAAATCATTACTGTGGGTTACCGTTTAACAGACAGCCATATACAACTCGGAACTTTAGGTATTTTTATGATATCTATATAATTCTGTACTACATTATTATTATATATCTCATAAAGTTTACCCAGCGTTTCCTATTTAACCATTTCGAGACTCTTGGTACATCATACGAACCAGTAAATGTTTCAACAGACTAAATGTTTTTAAAGATTTCATTCGGTTCACATCGATACCACGTAGTCCTCGGAAAACGTAAACAAAGTACTGCGGTTGCGCAAATTCCTACCGCGATTCGGTTCCATCGTTTTTACTCAATTTAAAATAGTCTACAAAAAGATTTTGACTTCTTCTTATAACAAATTATCTTTTTTTTTGAACTGACTACGCTATTGGTCTAGCAAGGCCTTAAAAGCTTCATCGCACTACTAAGGCGAGCGCTTAAGGGGCTCAACCAGCTTTATTTTGACAAATAGTTCGAGGGTGCACGGCACATCTTGGGATTGGGCTGTTGGCTGACTCATGCAATTCGCAACCTAACTTTTTTTTTTATCATGGGGAAATCACTTATGGATACACCACCCTCTCGGGGGAGATCGATGTCCAAGGACACCGCCAATATTCTTTCGCCCTGAGAGGTCGCCTCCATGGAGACCTGTTTTAGGAGGGTCAGGGCGTCTAGCGTGGAACGCCCTGACCGGAAGCCGAATTGCGCGCTCGACAGGTTCGGTCCCACTTCCTCAAGATGCCGGACGACCCGGGAGGCAACGATCCAAAGCAGTTATAAACTGTAATGACTATATTAGATGAACTGCATGTCTGTTAGCTACTTTATAAGTGTCCATAATATCAATAAAACTTTTTAGATAAATAATTACAATTTGGTAAACTTTTTTATTTTTATATCAGTGGGAATATAATTTATAACACAAATAACATTTTTTGAATGACTTACATTACAACAATAATTTAACAATGTATGTTATGAGCGTAACATTTCGAGCAGCGGGTCGTTTCCAACCACTGCAGGAGGTGTTTTTACGTATTCATTCGCGCAGATTTTTATTAATACCTACAGTTTTAAAGCACTTAAACAGTGAACGGAAATAAACAATTTGTAAATGTCTTGCATTATGCCGAATATACGGTTCCCGTAAAGTAAGTTTCAGCTTTCATACACTTTGATTGTTATTAAATATAAAAAATGTTCTCAGAGTGAAATAAACTTTATTTTTACTTTACTATTATTTCGCTATTTGTCGTGCTCGTCTATAACACTATGGCACACGGTATTAGATTTCATAAATCTGCATCGTACGAAATATAATAAAGTAATCATAAACGATAAAAAACGAATTCATACTTGATTTACAGCAAAAATTAATGTTACATAATCAAACGGCATCTGTTATAACCAGTATCGTTGGATCAATTCGGTTACTCTTTTATAAGAATATAATATTAACTGTTAGTGAATACTATTAAATACTAACGCTTAAAGTATGAAATTGAATTACAAAATTTAAACAATATGTTTGTACAATAACATTTATTTAATCAAAATATTTATCCTTGTTGTCTATGCAATAGTTCCGCCTAATCAATTGAACCTTTGCGATAGAAATCTGCGGACCTGAACTCTATAAACTGTGTTTTATACTGCCTCCAAAAAAACTCTTTTCATGCAAAATATTTTCCAAATCACAGAGCGATGTCTGGCGTTTATGAAGGATGATGGATGGCTTCTCACTACAGGTTATGAAGTTTTAAAATTAGTTCTCAAGTAACATAAGGTATTGCGTTATTATGTAGCAATAATGGTGAAGATCGATTGACGAGTCGGGGCTGTTTTACTGTGAGTTTGACTATCATTATTTGGATTTCTGCACAGTGGACATATTCTATTATTGCTTGACCGGATCTGGGGATCTTCGAAACTAATTAAACCGTGAGGTAACCACCAATAGTTACCATTACCTATTGGTAAAGTTAGCTTAAAGGCGTCGTTGTGCCGTCTGACTTTGGATCATGAATAGTGTTATTCGCCATAAGGAAATCCGCATGGATACGCCGCCCTCCCGGGGAAGAAGGTGGGTTATGTACGACTCGCATGGACTAATACCCCACGGTGTACCGACAGACCGTGATTGTTGGGGCGGCAAGGGATCGTACAATGCTAATTAACCTTGTAGAGCCGCCCCAACGGTACGCCCGGCGGAGGGTCATCGCCGGGTTCCTACCTATAGAGAGGCAGACTGGGTACAAACCACTTGCCTCCCTTCGTCTGCCGGACCTGTGCAATGAGGAGAGCAGCAGCGGAGTGGTTCGCATTAGTCTGGAGATAGCTGCTGTGGATGTAGTCCATTGACTATCCCACGACAGCTACCTCCATATTCGCCACCTTAAATAGGGGCGCCTTCCCTTTCACATGGGGGGGTCGACAATCACCCCCCCCCATAACGTGGTCCGCCGGCTTGCCAGCTTCTGCGCAGACAGCGCAACGCGGTTTAGCGACGGAACAGCTATCTGCGCAGTGACCCTCCTCTCCGCATCGGAAGCAGGCCGTCTTCCTGTCTATGGCCGTTGGGCACATCGGCCGGGTGTGGCCTAGGCCCATGCACTTGAAGCACCTAAGCGGCCTGTTTTCCAAGTGCTGGACCCGAGCCACACTCCAACCGATCAAGATTCGGCCTGCTTCCACCAGCTTCCGTGCTGCGTCCACGGGGAGGGAAATATACAGCGAGCTGCTCGCTCCACCCCGGGGACGCAGTTCCCCGACCCTCATCTGGTTAAGGGGACAGCCAGCAACCTTCGTGATGGCCTCCACAGCCTCGTCCCAAGATACCGAGTCCTCAATTCCGAGAACTCGGTTATCTGTCTTTTTAACGGGCCGCACCACGGTGGCCAACCTAACTTTTTTTTTTTTTTTTAACAAGCCCTCTTTTATGTTGAAATAAAATAATATTTAAAAAAAGTGTATGTGTACTTATGTACACGCGTTAGAAGTTATACTTCTTTGGCGTAACAAGTAAAAATCTTTTCAAATATTTTATCTTTCTCCTTATTCTACGTTTGTAGAAAAAACGACACTAACAATAGAAAAAAGGTATGAAATACATTGAAAGTTTTAATATAAAGAAATACAAACAACAAATACAAAGAAACAAATTGTTGACTATAGCTAACTTCAGGGTGTCGGTTTTTGTGAAAACGTAGAATAAGGAGAAAGATAAAATATTTGAAAAGATTTTTACTTGTTACGCCAAAGAAGTATAACTTCTAACGCGTGTACATAAGTACACATACACTTTTTTTAAATATTATTTTATTTCAACATAAAAGAGGGTAAATTAAAAATAATATGTATTTTTTTATGTGATAGAAGGCAAACGGACAGGTGGGTCACCTGGTGTTAAGTAATCACCACCGTCCATAGAGACTTGCAACACCAAGGGAGTCGCAAGTGCGTTGGCAACGTGTGTTGGAGGGGGAGGAAGGGAAGCGGAAGGGGAGAGGAGGAAGTGGAAGAGAGGTGAGCCTCCGTTACTCTCACTGACCGAATGAAACGCAGCAATGCAAGCATTGTTACTTCAGGTTGGTTTTCTGTGAGAGGGTGGTACTACCCCGGGCGAGCCGACCCATTCATCCTGAAATTAGTAGTAGCTTCAGCGTGATTCTACCACCTACCAAAACCTATGTATAGAATAACTTAGATATAGCTATAGCTTAGCGCAACACTGGCTGTATAATAGCCATATATAGCTGTATAAGCCATAATTATGAAAGCGCCTGTTATAGACACATGTATTCAAGATAGCGTCAGTTCCAAGACATATGTCTACGTTTATCGTTGATTTTCATTATTTACGGTGAAATTTCAATATCATAATGGTTAATAAAATGAAGTGCGTGCACGTGTGTGGAAGTGATATGTGGCACAACATTAAAGAATATTCAGTTAAAACTGTAATATTAAATACCATATTAAATAACTAATATGTTTTACTTATACCTATTGTGAGATGCCATGAAAATATATTATTAAACGGATATCTGTAATACATTTTTAATTCTATCCATACAACTCTAAAACAATCGTGTACGGTAATCTATTGAAGTAGACATTTCCGCGAGTCACCGGGACTACGGAGGCAACTGCACTTCCTAAACAGTCCCCCGGGGCACCCCTAGTACTCGCCCGAGACTCACCTGCCGAATGATCTCTAGATTGAGATGCCTTTTACTTTACCGACGAAACTTTTGTTTAGTTACAACGATTGTATTTTATTAAAAGATCTCCACATAATTTTACTTCTAGGAATTTCAGCAGAATATTTAACTTTATACTTAATACTCTATTTAAATATATTGTACTTGGGATGCTTTAACCAACTTTTCATTGATAAACATAGATCATTAATTAAATAAATATTTAATGTAATATCAAGTTTCCGTCCAACTATTATAGATAAGATCAATAATTATAACTATTAAAGTATAGAACCTACGCCTTCTGTGTTATACAATGTCACAAATCTTTAAATTTGCTTCTAAAGGGTTTTTTTCACTCCTTTTCCAATAAACATTATATAAGTAATACACAGAATAATACAATACAATTAAATAACTGAATTAAAATCAATTATTGCTTATAGTTAACTAAAATATAGATATTAGACTTCGACGTTATATAGAGAAAGCATTTTATTGTAAACCATGTCTTTGTGCAAGGGTTAGTTTAATGCCTTTGCCAAATGAAGAATATGTGATAAGTTTAATATTTGCATTGATTACGTCATTTTTTAATATCATTTTTAGTTTTTTTTTAATTATAAATGTACGCCGAAATTATGTTTTCGTTAACCAATTATATTGCACTTTTAAAAGTACCATTAAATACGTCTAATGGCCTAAACGATTAAAATCATAATTATACCTTATACCCAACTTAGAAAAAAAATCATATCGTCCTAACAGATAACAGTAAACAAGCTACTAAACTGCAATACTAAAAACTGCCATCTAATACTGACAAAAGAGTCTCAAGGGAAATCAAAAATATCAAACATTTTACAATGCGACCGTCACAGAGGACGGTAGCTAAATCTTGTTATTTGCATACAAATCCTTCAACAATGATCACTTTTGTTTAGTCGTAAATAATATCTGCAAAAATTTTAACTCTTTGACGGACCCGCGCAAAAACGTTTTGTTATATTCTAATGACGCCACGTTGCCTTTTAAAAATCTTCTTAAAATTAACAATGGCTTTACGTATAATTGGTCAGTTTTTGCTCAGTCATTTAAAAGTTTTTTTTTACCAGCAGCTGGTTTTTGTAATTTAAAATAACTAATTTTTGGCGAGTTTTTGGCGGGATCTTGGAATGCCGTGTACTGGACGTGTTCTATATCTCTATATTATATACTAGATGTGCCCGCGACTTCGTCCGCGTTCAATCTTATATAAAAAAAAACAGTGATTAATTAAGTCATCTTGTATTAAATCCATTTACTTATCTAATTTTCTCTCGTACTTACGCCGCACGGTCATTAAAATTATAATAACTTTTGTTAGATTGGATCGGTTTTAATGAAACAAAAACTAAGTTATTCTCGAAGACATGCTTTATGATTTTATTTGTGATGTTCTATTGTGAACTCAGTACTTTAGCAGTGACGCGTGTTCATAGAAACAGACGGGCAGATAGCATCAATCTTTTCACGGCATTGGACCAGTACAGACATGTTAGATTTATAATCTTGTTATATGTATAGATATTGGTGGTGTTTTTACGTAATATAGTTTGGTTAGTATGTAGAAGTGAAGTGGATCGGAAATAATAGCATGGATTCTGATTTACCACAAAAACTCCCTGGAAAGTTCTAACAAGGGAGCCACCATCTTCTTAGTTCATTGAAATGATCTCAAGAGATTTGTAATATTACCTACTTAGCAATAGCAGTAATAATCTACTAGAAGATTGGTTGCCAAAAATAAAAAAATTAAAAAAAAAACTAGTTCTTGAAACGTCACACTACGTACATGTTTGCGTTACGATTTAGAATTTTCTTGTTGTAAAAGTTGTATAATTAATTTAATTCCTAAAACTACAACTAAAAGCTTGATTTTATATGAAGTGTTCTGATAAAACCGCCGTCGGTGTCAAAGCCGGTGTAGAGAATAAGTTGGAGATGCATTGCGTGCCGGCCACACAATAAGCCGATGACATTGATTGATGAACTCGCATTGAACGAATACATTACGATTTTTGCTTTCTTTCCTTCGATACTAATGTCACGAGGTTATGATATCGATGCGTTGGTTACGAATGATCGGTGTGTGAGCGTGGGTGAGGCGCTTTGTGGAATTATTGAACCATAAACCGGAGTTTCAATTGAAAATATGTTTTTTTGTAAACATATCTGCATATACTATTAGTGCGTATTAATTTCTGACAGAGGTTAGAGTTGTATTTTAGACAGTTTTTAATAGAACTGAAGAAAATATTTATGGTGTTTTGGTAAACTGAGTATGCTTGAATTTGTTTTTTATTCATTAACTATATTATTCCTTACATAAGTTAAGCATTGGTAATATAAATTAGTGTATTTATTGTTTGTTTCTTCTTACCCTTATCCCACATAAGTAGGGTCGGTACAACATGTTTCTCATGTTGTGCGTATTAATTTCTGACAGAGGTTACAGTTGTATTTTAGACAGTTTTTAATAGAACTGAAGAAAATATTACATAACTTACATAAGTTAAGCATTGGTAATATAAATTAGTGTATTTATTATAGGATAAAATGATACTCGCGGCTTCGTATACTTATGATTTTTAATACCTTCTATACCTATAGAAGAAAAAAACAAAAATGGAAACCAAAAATATACTTTGCATAGAAACTTTCTTTAATCTTTGACAGATATTGTCAAGTTTATGGGCCGCTTAACAAAATAATGTATTATGGATTAAAGTTTTGCGAATGTAATTAAAAGCCTTTAACGACGAATGTTTAAAAAATTGTACCTAGATGCAAATAAAATGAAATGTCAATGTCAAATTGTCTAATTTGTTTTATAGGATTTAATTTAATCTAATTTTTTTTTTATAAATTAGTGTATTTATTATAGATAAAATCATACTCACGGCTTCGTATACTTATAGAAGAAAAAAAACAAAAATGGAAAGCAAAAATATACTTTGCATAGAAAATTTCTTTAATCTTTGATCCTATTTTTTTTATACCTATAGTTCTAGTTTACACCCACTCAACTTGATTACATTTAGAATTCTAAATATACACTTATAATCACCCATATATTATAATTTACTAAGTATATGCTCGTAAAAATTAATTAATGAACTGACAGAACATTAGGAAAAATATTTAGAATTAAAGAATAGTTTACATATGTAAGCATATAACAGTAACGAGTACCGTGTGGCCATGTCAAGAGGTAGTTGCGTGTTTTGAATAAAAGCCATGGTGAATAATGTATGCGGCAACCTCGTACAGTCAGGTGTGTTAATTAATGTGCATAATAATCTACGTGCACGGGTGTGAGCTTCCTTTTTCTTTATGATTAATAGAGCCTAGTAATTTAGTTCGAAATAAATCTTAATTCTATTTATATATAAGTGGATACAGCTACTACACTCATTAATTTTACCATACCGCGTTCAGAGGGAACTGTGAAGTAATATTATTGGCAAACTAGAATTGAAATTAGATCTATTTTTAATTTAGAATTTAAAATTAATGATGGTGTAGGATGCTACATATTTCATACATTAAAAAAAAGTACTATACACTAGAAAGTATTATATTTCCCACTAAATGAACAAATGTTAATTTCATCAGGTGAAGGCTTGGAAATGAGACCAAAACAGTACATTAATACCTAAATAGGCCTAAGAATAGTGAGTGCAACTGTGTCTAACTCGATGAAGGAATAAAGTGCTTAATTTTAATTAATTCAAAATTTACTCTTGAGATTGACTATGTGATTAATGTTGCGATGTTATACGCAAATAGTCGACGATTAAACATTTAATTTTATTATATTAAGAGCTCGCCTTAGTAGTCCGGTGAAGCTGTTAAGATATTGCTAGGTCAATAGCATAGTCAGTTCGAAAAAAAAAGAACAGTAGACTGCACTGTAGATACCGCTTCGAAGAAAGAATACCTATTCAAACACTTGATGGGTAAAAATTTAATGTTATATTTTAATAGTGAGAATGGCAAATATAAATTAAGCTTTCTTTTCATACAAAATATCAATTTAACTACTGCATTACATGTACATTACTTACACAGTTTCCTATGCCGTATTTATTAAAAATGCATTAATTGTTAAGCTTTCTTTTCATACAAAATATCAATTTAACTACTGCATTACATGTACATTACTTACACAGTTTCCTATGCCGTATTTATTAAAAATGCATTAATTGTGCAGAGGTTAAAAACCAAGTAGTAACTTAAAATTTTGACAGATCAGTAGATGTCTTAATATCTAATTAAATGAAAATAACATGGTAACTTTAAATGTTTTTTTTTCTAAATTTATATTATCAAATCATAGTTAGCTATTAAAAGCAAAAAATATAAAGAGGAAGTGACAATGAATATTAAAAAATGTATAATAAATACATCAACAAGCCTTGACAATGACTTAAAAGATAATATACAAAATTCGGAAACAGTTACTCTTAAATAATAATCAATAATAAATCACACTTTGACATTGTAAAGTTTCCAGCATCGGAACATCAATCTTGACTGTTAAATCTAAATTTACGTATACAACTTAAAAATAAACCTTAAATTAAAAATCACTTTATTACACCTTATCGCCACAAAAGGAATGGTAAGAATTACATTACAATGAAAATATAGTATCTCCTTTACACATCTAAAGATTATAAGGCGGTTAGACCGTAGTCTGATTTGATGACTGGTTGGTTAGGAATACCTGTACCACAACCGGCGGTACCAACGGGGGAGCCGTGCGTTGATAGGTTTGCGACCATACCCGGGTCCAATGCTCCGTGCATTCCCATCATGTGCAAATGGTGCGGAGTCATGTGACCGGGGTTGATATTACTGTGATGAGACATCGGGCTAATCGCCGGATCGTGCGACAGATTCTGTTGCGCACCGACGCAGTGCAAGTCATTCATAATATTGTCCGTAACATTCTCTATGCTATCAGGTCGCCCGTTATTATTCGATTTCTTTTTGTCATTGTTATTTGTATTCTTATTCGATCTATTCTTTGGTGTAGCTCCCTTAGTCGTTGTCGTCGTCACTCCAGCTGGGTTCGTTTTTCTTCTAACGTTTTTGGTGTTCGGAAGTTTGTTGTCCTTCTTCCATTTCATCCGTCGGTTTTGGAACCAAATTTTAATTTGCCTTTCTGATAAGACTAGAGTGTGGGCTATTTCTATTCTTCTTCTTCTAGTTAAATACCTGTTGTAATGAAATTCTTTCTCAAGCTCTAATATTTGGTGTCTCGTGTAAGCTGTACGTTGACGCTTCGGTTCCATTCCGGGTTGAAAGGAGCCATTAGCTGTAAAAGGAAGAATATTGTTAGTATATGTCATGAATGACCTTCCATATAAAGGGTTACAAGTGAACCAACTATAGATATTGTCAAGTTTATGGGCCGCTTAACAAAATAATGTATTATGGATTAAAGTTTTGCGAATGTAATTAAAAGCCTTTAACGACGAATGTTTAAAAAATTGTACCTATATTTTTTTTATACCTATAGTTCTAGTTTACATCCACTCAACTTGATTACATTTAGAATTCCAAATATACACTTATAAACACCCATATATTATAATTTACTAAGTATATGCTCGTAAAAATTAATTAATGAACTGACAGAACATTAGGAAAAATATTTAGAATTAAAGAATAGTTTACATATGTAAGCATATAACAGTAACGAGTACCGTGTGGCCATGTCAAGAGGTAGTTGCGTGTTTTGAATAAAAGCCATGGTGAATAATGTATGCGGCAACCTCGTACAGTCAGGTGTGTTAATTAATGTGCATAATAATCTACGTGCACGGGTGTGAGCTTCCTTTTTCTTTATGATTAATAGAGCCTAGTAGTTTAGTTCGAAATAAATCTTAATTATATTTATATATAAGTGGATACAGCTACTACACTCATTAATTTTACCATACCGCGTTCAGAGGGAACTGTGAAGTAATATTATTGGCAAACTAGAATTGAAATTAGATCTATTTTTAATTTAGAATTTAAAATTAATGATGGTGTAGGATGCTACATATTTCATACATTAAAAAAAAGTACTATACACTAGAAAGTATTATATTTCCCACTAAATGAACAAATGTTAATTTCATCAGGTGAAGGCTTGGAAATGAGACCAAAACAGTACATTAATACCTAAATAGGCCTAAGAATAGTGAGTGCAACTGTGTCTAACTCGATGAAGGAATAAAGTGCTTAATTTTAATTAATTCAAAATTTACTCTTGAGATTGACTATGTGATTAATGTTGCGATGTTATACGCAAATAGTCGACGATTAAACATTTAATTTTATTATATTATACCATACGAATGGTTTGTTATATTCTTAATTTTCAAACACAGCTGAATCGCCTTTAAAAATCATTTTCAAATAATTATAATCTTACATGTTTATACCCTTTAGGTCCTTTTGTAAATAAAATAAAAAACATTTTCCCGCAATTCCCCAATTTATTGGTTGTTAATTAAAAAACTGGAGTAAAACCTAAACGCTTAAAAAACATTCTCAACCTTAGGCAAATGATAGTATATAGTGAAAAAACACAAAATTGTAAATTAAATGCCTAAATTATTGTGAACTTGTGTGATGTATTCTTTTGTCAAGAGATCTTTTTTTTTCGAACTGACAACGCTATTGACCTAGGAAGGTCTTAACAGCTTCACCGGACTACCTTTATCAAGATACCTCTACCCAATAGTGAGATGTTAATAAAACTAGTATATAAATGTCCACTAGTTGGTGTAAGTAAAATACATGTTTACTGTTATGGTGGTAGAGCCACGTTGAAACTATTACTGGCTTCAGCATGAATGGGTCGGCTCGTCCGGGGTAGTACCAAATGATAGTGTATAGTGAAAAAACACAAAATTGTAAATTAAATGCCTAAATTATTGTGAACTTGTGTGATGTATTCTTTAATCAAGAGATCTTTTTTTTTCGAACTGACAACGCTATTGTCCTAGGAAGGTCTTAACAGCTTCACCGGACTACCTTTATCAAGATACCTTTACCCAATAGTGAGACGTTAATAAAACTATTATATAAATGTCCACTAGTTGGTATAAGTAAAATACATACTTATTAATAGTCACTCCACTTTTTAACGTATTGAGTACTAGATTATGCCCGCTACTTTAATTGGTCATAGCGATGATTAGCTTTATGATAATGTGTAACTTATATACTCCCTCGATATATGAGCTATCTAAAACTGAGAAAATTTTCAAATCGGATCAGTAGTTCCAGAGATTAGCGAGTTCAATAAAACAAACAAACTCTCCAGCTTTATAATATTAGTATAGATCTGAGAAGGAGAAACTTGCAATTTTGTATTTACACACATCGCGGTGATTTGAGAACGTATTTAAAATGTTCGGGCTTCTTAAAAATGTTCGGCGTTCTTTGTAATGTTTTCGCTTGTCATCAACCAAAAAGATAATTGAATAATTTAACAATAGTTAATGAATATTCTTTGATAGATATCGAAGTACGAATTAAAAGCACGGACATCATATAAATTTCTCCTAGATCTTAGCCACTTGATCAATTCAGTTTGATTTACTTAAATACACATATTTAGGTACGTACATACAATACTAATATTATATTATATTTGGGATTCGAAAGTCTTTGTCTATTTAATATCTTCTACGAGTAAATTTCTCAGTCGAACTAATTTAAATTTAGCATAGATATAACTGCAGCAAGAAAGAGATTTGCGGGAAACTTGTTATTTTGTATTATAATTTAGATTTTGATACTATAATGGTATATCAGAATATAAAAAAATCGGTGCATTTTCTTGCAATATGCTAAATTATCTGTTAAATACAAATAATCACTAGATATTATAAAACAATACATATATCCTCTACGTGGGCCTGTCTGTCTGTTCGCGATAAACTAAAAAAATATTAGATATAAAAATTATTCACAATAACTCTAAAAGGTTGCAAAATGTTATTTAAAAAAAATGGGAGAATTATTACTCTACACTTTTAATTATTCGTCAAATTACATCAATATATTCTCACAACGAATAGTTAATTCCAAGTTAATACTTATATAACGATAAACTATTTAATACCATTACCTAGTTAAACCACTAATAAGTATTCTGCCAGTTTATCTAGTATCTATTATCTAGTATCAGATTAATTTGCGGGAAACTTGTTATTTTGTATTATAATTTAGATTTTGATACTATAATGGTATATCAGAATATAAAAAAATCGGTGCATTTTCTTGCAATATGCTAAATTATCTGTTAAATACAAATAATCACTAGATATTATAAAACAATACATATATCCTCTACGTGGGCCCGTCTGGCTGTTCGCGATAAACTAAAAAAATATTAGATATAAAAATTATTCACAATAACTCTAAAATTTTGCAAAATGTTATTTAAAAAAAATGGGAGAATTATTACTCTACACTTTTAATTATTCGTCAAATTACATCAATATATTCTTACAACGAATAGTTAATTCCAAGTTAATACTTGTATAACTATAAACTATTTAATACCATTACCTAGTTAAACCACTAATAAGTCCTAACATGTAAATAACTAGCTATTGCCCACGGCTTCGTTTGCGTTAATAAAGATTTCGGAAACAGTATAATTTTGTTGGATCAAAGGTACGTCCTCTCAGTACCCCTGGCAACACGTATGCAAAATTTCTTGATGATAATCGATTTAGTAGTTGAGACATGAAAGCGTAATAAATAAACTCATTTTCGTATTTATAGTATTAGTTTGAATAGCCTGAAATTGTTATAAAATCTACGCAAAGAAACACACTATTGATCGGTGTATTACGACAATTACAGTTAAAACTTAATCTTCTAGGCTTATTAGATTATATATCAAGTATCATCAAATTCTAACTTATCATCATAAGCAAAATTGTTCATACATTAACATTCTATAATAAAAAACCAAACAAGATTTAATATGTGTTACAGGTATGGTTCACATGAAATATAGGATTTCTTGAAATATATTTCCTTTATTTATAAGGAATTAGGTCTACCTAAATCGTCTACATATTTCACTGTGAGTGTAAATAACTAATGGAACCTATATATACTTTACTATATAGATTCACGCCCTCGCTAGAAAAGGACAACAGTAAATAACATCGTTCGTCAAGGAATTCTTTGAAGAATCTGCCCGGTTTGGGCGAGGTCGGTATGTGCGGTCGTTGGGTACGCGCCTGAGATTTTCATAGTGGTCGGACGGAGGCACATTGATGCGGGTTCAGGCATCTGCTGTTACTTCACCTATTGTATATAAATAAGCAATAGCATTTTAAAATTGATACTATATTGCTAACTGATAACTTTTTTTTGAAATTACACGCACATTATTAAATGAAAAACAACTGACGTTAACGTAAATAAAATTGGCTGCCCGTTTTGCTGTGCATAAAAAAACTTTTAATTAAAACGGGACGGGTAATGGATTCCAAAAAATAAATAGCCTAGAATCATCTATGCAAAATTCCGCATCGAATGTTTATACTCCTATGCCGACACGTTCATAAATGGTACGTTATTGAGCATCAAATGGAATGTATTTTCATTATATGTATATCTAACAAGCATCTGCTTGCGACTTCGTTCGCCCACGTGGAATAGTTACCTTGGGCTAACGCTAACACACAGCGGAAGCTCTCAAAAGAAAAAAAAGACTCTGAAACATTCTTGATTGGTGCTCTGCTCCTATTGGTCTTAGCGTGATGATATATAGCCTATAGTATCAAATTGGACCAGTAGTTCCAGTAGTTGGACCAGTAAATTAGCACGTTCAACCAAATAAACAAACCCTCCAGCTTCATAATATACTAGCCGACCCGTGCCCACTTCGTTGGGCGGTAATAGGCATTATCAAGCTACAACTTTTTTGTAGAACTCAATCATATATCTCTCATCGTTCGTAAGAAATGTTTTCGTTCGACCATTTGCCCGTGACTTCGTACGCGTAATAGTTATTTTAGGCTAAGACGCAGCGGAAGCTCTCAAAAGAAAAAATACCCCGATATTAAAACATTTTTCATTGTTGCTCCACTCTTAGTGGTCTTAGCGTGATGATATGTATAGCAATCACAAATAACGTGGCTTTATATTGGTAAAAGAATGTTCAAAATCGGTTCAGTAGTTCCTGAGATTACTCCTTACAACGTCAAAAACTCACAAACTTTACCTCTTTATAATATTAGTATAGAAGTATACATAGATATGTAGTCTAGGTGAATGCCAGGGACTTTGGTCTCGTGAAAATTGTCTTATTATTTCATGGGAACTATATGTTTATTTGATGTTCAGTTGTCATTTTATTTGATTGCATGGTCGTACTGAAAAGTTTGGTTATTTTTTCATTAGGAAACCCGTGCGAAGCCGGAGTGGGTTGTTAGTTTACAAATAATCAAATAGTTACAATAAGATATCAAATACTGTGATGTTAAATACAGTTTTAATGACAATATTTCGTTTATCTCTAAGTCTTGGTGGTGAGATTATTTAGTCTGTTGGCATATTGATTTGTGGTCCGCAGGCTTGATTCTTGCCATGTAGCAATAAATTTTCAAAATTTATATTACGTTACTAATTCACATTGATAAGATTAAGGGTGAAAACCGAAAGAGAATATCGTGAAGAAAAGGTAAACCGTACGCAATTCTTGTGTAGTTCGTAACACCTAATATGTAGATACCATCACTGCACATTTTTCCATTTTTGCTTAACTCGACGGTTAAAGTGGACCACCACTGTGTGCTTCCTTTTAAGAAGACGTTTATACCAAGTAGTACAATTATTAAAGAATACTATTACTATCATTAGTGAACGATTGCCTTTAGAATATCTGTTACAAATATTTAATATGATTATTCGTTCTAAAAACCTCCAGTTCAGATAAGATATAAAGATATGATAGATTCGGAATTGCTTTAACACATTACATTTCTATTACTTTCCATTGGCTTTATATTGCAAAGCAGATACGATTTAATACATTTAAACATGCACATGATTTCAAGCTTAAACAATAATTATAGGTTTTGATTCGATTTTGAAATAACTGCTTTACTTAGATTAAATAATACACATAAAGTTTAATAATCACATTTAATTCCTACTTTAAAAAGATGTTGAATACAAATTTAAATACTTATTTCACATTCTCGAATGCTAAAGCAAGTTTTTATTGAGTTCACAACACAAAGTTAAGCCTTTGAAGTCAAGCAAGTTGCACAAACGCTATTATTCATATGAACGTTATTTAGACCTCTTTGTTGCTTATCATCGTGTAATAAATACCGTAACGAAATTTTAATGAATGTAAACGAGAGAAATATAATATCAAATTCATCTCTGAATGCAAAACAGTTAGAGAGCTACCGGACAAGCCGTTCCATCTTCGCTTCGTTAGCCGTATCACATCATCGGGACGATGACAATCGAAGTTGAATTACGGGCTACCTGCGACGAACGTGTGGTCTCATAACCAATCTGTTAATCTCGAGTCGATCTCGCGACGCATGCGCTATCGTACCGGCCCGGTGGTCCCGCCTCATTACGTCGAACTTACGACCGATCTAAAGCCTCTTTGTCCCACTATTGTGTCGCTCGTGAAAAATGTTCACCCAATGACAGGTGTCGATAAGAAAAGTCCAAGCACTCTTTATACTTTTTCGTAAATTTTTGCGCGTTTTTAATACTAGCAGTTTCCTCGGCGATCAATCAGTGGAACCTGTTTTAGTGTACGGCCTAACATACTGATACGAATGCCTTGACGCTTTATCATTTTAACAAAGGTCTCGGATTTAATGTGTCATTGACCTACAATATCGGTGTTATTTTTATTGCAATCAGAATTAAAAAGCTCGCTTCAAAAATTTTGTACTACTCCGAAATGCGGTAACCAAAAAGTTGTCATCGTGATTTTCCCAAAATTATCGGTGTATCTTTCAAAAGACGCTGTTCTGGAAACCAGTATGAGCCAGTATAACCAGTATCATGAGTAAAATGTGTTATATGAATTTAGTCAGTATCGATATTTCTGGAATGTAGGTAAATTTGACCAAAATGGATACACTTATCCGCACCTGGGTTCTGTGATTTTATGGAAAGTAATATTATTGTTTCATTGAAAAAAATTAAAGCGACCTCAAAAATATCCTTTCTTGTAATAATGAAATTGTATTCATAATATTTACACAACAACAAATAATCTAAAACATAGTTTAATTTTTGTTTCTGTCTACAACGTAATGCGGGGAATCGAAATGTAAAATACGTACATACTTTGATGTTATGAGAGCGAGATTAAATAAAATTATTATTTCTATTATGAAAAAAAGTAATTAATGATCTGAAGGTTTTGATCCAAATAGTTTTATTAAGGAACTAAAAACCGCCTTGCCTCTCGGGTATTTAATTTTTTTCCCGCCAAGGAGTTATCCAAATTCTGGAAAAAGTAGTAGTCTGTAGGCGCAAGGTCTGGTGCGTAGGGCGGATGACGAAGAACTTCCAACCCCAGTTCTTGCAACTTGGAGATCGTCTGCTGTGCAGTATAAGGCCGCGCGTTGTCGCGCAGGAGCAGCGGAGCTGAACGATTGACCAATGCTGGTTGGAGCCAGCTTCTCCATCATTGCGTTCAGTTCTTCAGACCACTGTGTTAATTTAAATCTAGTAAAATGTAACAGAAACATTTCTCTGTATTATAGCGATTTTAACATCATAATAAAATAAAACTTATTTTATTAATACTGTACACAAGCGAATATAATCTACGATACAATAAAATAAACACATTTTTAACACTATTTAAACTTTGATTAAGTAACTCACTAGTTTGCTATGTATGTACTGTCATTCAAAATATGACGTATTATTAAAAATTATGAAGTCACACAGACACCATAGTTTATCTATCTCGCTCACTCTTTACTAGAATAATATCAGCATGAGTGAGATTAAAAGTCTATGACTCTAAGGCCTCTATTCCATAGAGAATCAACTTTTTATCTATCTCGCTCACTCTTTACTAGAATAATATCAGCATGAGTGAGATTAAAAGTCTATGACTCTAAGGCCTCTATTCCATAGAGAATCAACTTTTTTTTAAATATGTCTAAAACTTAGTAGTTTGTTTAAATACTTATAGGTCTTAGAATAATATATAAGTTTAGTTTTAAATTTAGTTATGAATCAATTTCGTTATGAATAATGTTTTGCGTGAAGTTAGACAAGTGTCCAAGCCATTCAGAGACATGTCTTATCTGATCGATTTCTTGGGGCTTTGACATTGACAGTAAAAGTCAATTAAGCTGCATAAGCATCATAACACTAGCAAGTTTATTTTTTGCTACACGTAATTTTAATCTTGTGATAGCTTCTACAACATTCATAAAATTATATACAATAGACGATTCTTAGTATACATGAAATGCCTAAAGTAATTATATATATTGATCATAATAGCTTCACAAGTAATCCATTTTTTAGATATATTAGGTCTTTACCTATGAAATTGCCGTTTTGTATGAAAAAATTTAAACGAATTTTTTCATGTATTTTTTCTTGTATTTTTTATTTGTATTAATCGACGTAATCACCCATGCATGCATTGCGTCTTTGCCAACGCAGTGGCAGTTTATTAATGCCCTTCTTAAAGAAATCAGCTGGACGCAACAAATTCTTCAAAGGCATTTTGTACTGCCTCTCGGGTATTGAATTTTTTTCCCGCCAAGGAGTTATCCAAATTCTGGAAAAAGTAGTAGTCTGTAGGCGCAAGGTCTGGTGAGTAGGGCGGATGACGGAGAACTTCCAACCCCAGTTCTTGCAACTTGGAGACCGTCTGCTGTGCAGTATGAGGTCGCGCGTTGTCGTGCAGGAGCAGCGGAGACGAGCGATTGACCAATGCTGGTTGGAGATGTGCCAGCTTCTCCATCATTGTGTTCAGTTCTTCACAGTACACATCTGCAGTAATGCTCACCCCGTTTGGTAAGAAGCTGTGATGAATCACACCGGCGCTAGACCACCAAACAGTGACCATCACTTTTCTAGGGGTAAGTTTTCGTTTAGGGCATTGTTTAGGTGCTGAACCAGGATCCAACCAACTTGCTGAGCGCTTGCGGTTATCAAACAGAATCCATTTTTCATCGCAGGTAACAATGCGGTTCAAAATTCCTTCATTTGTGTGTCTGTTGAGCAGTGCAAGGCACGTCTCGACGCGTACTTCGCGCTGGCGATCATTGAGTTCGTGGGGCACCCATTTGTCAAGCTTTTTTACCTTGCCAATTTGACGCAAATGGACCAATATTGTTTTGATGCTAACGTCGAAAGCTGCTGCTAATTCAGCCGTAGATTGTGTATCATCAGCTTCCACAATCGCCTTTAATTCGTCATTGTCGACCAAAGTCTTCGGACGACCGCGAGGTTCATTTTTCAGGTCGAAATTCCCAGAACGGAAGCGAGCAAACCAATAACAGGTGGTGCGTTGGTTTGTAGTGTTAGCTACGTAAACGTCGTTGATGTTGCGTGCCGCTTGTGCCGCGTTGCTGCCACGACGGTACTCATATTCCATAATTACTCGAATTTTTAACGTATCCATGATGACAAAAAAGATTGAAATGCGATGAAAATGTAACACTAATCAATAAACAAATGACTACTTTTGGAAAAAGAATTCCATGTTTTTAAAATAAAATTTATTTGAAATTAGAATTCTTAGCCAAAGAAAAAATATTTTGATTTGAAATGGCCAGTACTGCCCACTTTGACACATGTGTCCTCCCATTACTAGTTGCAGTACAGTCGCATTCAGAATAGTTTTGATGTTGTTAATTACATCTTATTGCTATTTTCGTTGGCTTCTTTATCTTGTATATTTGTCATTATTACAAGACCCATTCCCTTCATGTGCTTTGGGACCTTATAAGACCTAAAACTATTACCTAAAAAGCCTTATTATTGGTTTTAATTACCCTGAAACATGAGATGGCCAATTTGTTATTGTTTCTAATATTTAACTTATCTGACGTTATTTTGATTATAGTCTGGCGATAATTAGAAAATTGTCAAACACTTAACTGTAGTACCTTACTCAACTATAGTTACAACACGTTTTATCCCTTCAAAGTTATAATACATAATTTTATAAGCACAAACTGGATTTTGCTCACGGTTATGCTTAATTTTTGATAATAAAATACTGTCCATCTTACTCTCTAATAATGTAAATTTCTACAGATAAAAGTATATTTCATTTCTAATAAGTAATTATATACTTTATCCATAATATAAAAAAAAAACAAATCTTTTCCCTTTAATATCGCATAGATGTTATAGATATTGGTATAGATTAGAGAAATAAGTAAACATGAGACACGAATTTTGACAATATCGATGAAAATACATGTTTGTAGGTGCTCAAACGTGCGTACATCGTAATGATATTCCATCGGCTTGAAGCACTTAATGATTATACTTCCTATATTATCTAAATAGATCGGTTACCAGACACCATTTCAATTGACATACCTAAATGTTTCTTTTACGAAAAAGATATAAATGAAATCTATTGTACTATTGTCACTAGATGGTGTTGTAGTGCATCAACATCTACACCTTTCTGTCGATTACCATGAAAATTTGGTTTGTGTAGTAGATATTAGAAATCTCAAAATATTCATTTTTTTTAACTCAGCTATACATTTTACTAAACAATGATAGTAAAGATTAATAACAACGCGTATAAAGTCGCGGGTAGAGATAGTTAATTGTGTATACCTATTAAATTACAAGAGACCACAAAATTTTTACAAATATAATTATTACCTCTAATAACAACTCTAAAATATTAGCCGAATCTTCACAGATATATTTCTTTACAAGAGTACACGAATAAAAAAAAATATATATTGATAATCAGTCCAACGAATGCAGAACCACAGACCTCTATTTAAAAGCTATAAAAATAACGATGCTCATTAACATGAGTGTAGAGTCCTATTGTGGTTTAACAAAAGTCTTAGCGTCTTAACAGGACCCGGTTAATGACATCGCATTAGTAAAATGTCAAAACACATCAAAGGACACAGGCCTTGAGGATCTCGAACACATTTTCAAGTATTATTAATCGCAAGTGATTTGTTAATTCTTTTCATTTAACGCACCGCAAAGTTGAATCTCTTTGAAGCTTGTTTTGCACTTATGTTGCAACGTAATGTTATGAAAAAAAAATGTAAAATTAATGCGTTCGTATTAATCTTGTCTGTTATTGTTAACTTTGTCGCTTCATCGTATTATATTTAAACTCTATTTTGATTTCAATTCCGATTGCTGTATTCAATTCATATTCATTGTTATTGTAATATGAATACCTTATACTTTTCTATACTTAGAACCTTCAAAATAGTTTTTTTATTTTTTTTTTATTGGAAAAACTTCTAACACAAAAAACAATATATATAAACATATAAACTATTAATAATTTAAAAGAAGTTGTGGATCCATTATCCACATTAAGGCTCAAAGCTTATTATTCTATCGTACATATACATATGGTACATATAAATGTAATCTAATATATAAAAATCTCGTGTTACGGTGTTAGTGTTTGGAATCCTCCGAAACGGTTGGACCGATTTTTATGAAATTTTAAATGTATATTTGTTAAGTAAAGTATATTTTATACCTCAAGGTGATTATTTAGATTTTTTTTTCAATTTTTTTGAATAATTTTATTTTTCGTTAAATAAAAATATCTATAACCACAAATTTTTACCTTCCTAACCCCACTTTCCCATTTTTTATTCACAATTTTAGTATTTTTGCATAAACAATATACAAATGACTCAACGGTCGGACGTTGCTGAATGACAAATGGCGTTATGTCTGCCTCTTAGAAATTTCTTCCACTAAACCAACTAGGTATGTATTTGAGTGAGTGGGAAACGGTGGGTGTCACTGTAATAGAGTTTCTAGGCTTTTAAAATTTTTCAAGCTTGGAAATACAATTGAAACCGGTAGGTAACCGATTTCGCGCAGACGAAGTTGCGCGAGTCAGCTAGTGTATGTATAAGTTTGTAAAACATTTCAGTTTATATTCTTTTAAAATATTTTATAAAATGTATACGTTATAAAATTTCAAACATACAAATGTAATACAGTCCTAACGCTAAAGAAGTCATTAATAGTTACCATACAAATAAATTACTATCATTCTAGTGTAGAACGTTCTCCTTGTATTTATTTATTAAAAATTGAGAAATTAAGATATAATAGAAATCCGTGTCTAGTCGTTTTAATACTTTGCACTTCAAACTAAGAAATTCATCAATTAATACGCTGTACGTATCGATTTTGATAATATTTTATACACAGCAAGAAAACTTATGCCATACATAATTAGAAGGAACATAAGAACTCTAGATAATACATTTGTCAATAAAAGATGTGTCTAAAATAATTACTGGAGCGAAAAGCATGGAACCGCGAGCACAGACTAATGAAATTTTGCACATGTAGAGTATAAGTTCATTGTAAAATTCTTAAAACAAAAGAGTATGGATAATTCTTCCAAAACTTTTCAAATAGTTTTTTTTTCAACCGATGTTCAGTGATTAAACGTGATTCTTATTACGAGTTAATTATTTATATTTTATACACTATCTATAAATATAGGTATACATATACTGACAGGCTAAGTAAAAACGAGTCATACCTACTAGATAAGTATTTAATTACGCTAATTCAGATGCAAAAACAAAGCTATTAAAAATTACTAGTATTTTGCATAATAACCATCAAAAATAAGTTTATTACATGCTTCGTTGGTTCGGAAACATGGAATAAAATGCAAAAGCAACAAACACCCATTTCGTAAATAGATGTGAATGACCAAATTACCATATGAATAAAGAAATATATACCTAATACTTCGTTTTCTTAATAGGTCATGCTTTTAGTCCAACTATAATTTAAAACCAATGAGCAGTAATAAACCTATTCTCTAGATTACTTAACATTTAGGCACATGTTTTGCGTAATATTTCGGTAAAATATTAACGATATTAGTGAGTAATGAGTCGAATCGAATCGACTTTATAAATGAATATAAATTGGTTTACTCCATCGGCCATCATGCTTCGAGCTATGTGCTCTGTCCCTTTGCCACTTTAGATGTGCTATTCGGTGAGCTACATCGGCAATTTAGTTCTCCTACGGGTCTTATTATTTCTGATTCAATCGTGTAGAGAAACCTCGAAATCAGCTCTTTTCATGTCTCTATGAGTGACCTTGAGCTATCTTATGAGGTCCATAATCCACGAACGCTGCCCAACTGAGTTGGATTTGGCGCACTTCTTTTCTGCACCTGCGTATTTGAATTTTCTTTTATTTATAACTAGCTGCTTATCCGCATTCGCACGGGTTTTCTTGTACACCCATGTAATTAAATACAAGGGTAACTGAGGAACGGAACGGCGAAATGATCTTTGAAGGCCTTTCTACTATCGCTATTGTCTACTCGATAATTTTAAATGGAGTTTTGTTATCGAAAATTGTCATTTTCCCGTATACGTTTTCAAACATTCTCTTTTATACAACTTTGAACTGATAGTTGCAAATACACCCAAAAAGAATTAGCTAAATAGCAGGCGTTCTAAAGCGATATGTTTAAATACAATACAATCGATTTTTATTTCTCTAGATTATAACCCTATAATATAAATTGCGTTAAAATCAATGTATTTTAAATCCTACAGACAATATTTACATAATATTAAGTTTAAATTTAAATAACAGTATGACTTTCTCTAACGATTAGTAAGTTATTATTTTATCGACAAAACTTAATGAAAATTGAATAAATAGAAATAAAGAACATTTTACATCATGACTTCTATTACATAAGACACCATAATTATTTTCAAAGTATGATATTGAAGTTTTTTTGGTGCGTTTAGGAGAATCGATGGTGGATTTTTACGATGCGTGCACACACCGACATGCCACGACACCTAAAATGACACCATGAAGTTAGTTGGTAATTGCCTGTCAAGTTTTCTCGAGAACTGATAACTATGTTCAAGATAATTATTCGAATATATATGAATCTACAACAGGAGTTTTTTTATATCAGTGCAGATTAAAAAAATCGTATATGAAGATGTACATTTGTGTGAGATTTTTAATTATATATGACGGCGAATGAAAATTTATTGTAAGTATTTGTGATGAAAGGGTTTTTATTTATGTCATAATTTTTTTTAAGCGGGTTTACAGATTGAGGTAAGCTTCCGGTATGCGTTCTTTTTATTTGATTATAATATAAATGATTACCGTTACATTATTATCTATACATATAATAAAACTGTAAACTAGGCCAAATCTGTACATTAAATATTTTTTCTGGTTCTCCAGGATAACGGACGAAAGTCAAAAAATTGAAATTAATGAAATCCTTTACGGATTTTGGTAACTTTTTTGTGTGCTATAGCAGACAGGTTAACTATAAATTTATTGTATATTTCATCTTTCTATGCTTCTTAAAAAAACGATCACTAAGTTCCAAACCGATGCCTTCGGTCCGTATAATGCTCCTACGTTATAATTGAGATACGGCAACGTGACGTTTCTTTACGTGATTATTGAACCAGTTGAATTAGAAGCATATCATCTAATAAGTAGACTAAATCGTATTAATGTATGTAGTTCTCTTTGTTATAAACATCTTTCTCATGTGTTTTCAACGATTTTCAAACCAAAACATATGTTGTTACATTTATTTTATTGTATAAAAATGTTTCCCTATGTATTTTGTGTACGTAAAAGCTATTTATTTATAAACTTGAAATTTTGAGATGCATATTTCTGTCATACACCATCTCATCTTCATATTTTATGTTCTTGACATATAGTACCAAAATAATCTGTATGGTGCACAGCGCGGCGGCTGCTAAAAATGAAGGCATGTTTCATTTCAAAAATGTAACTAGAGATGGCATTACTAAACAAAGGTGACAAGATTGTTTCTTAAAACATAAACCTAGATAATAGTTACATTGCATTTTAGAAGATGAATCTCAATTAGAGTTCTGTCATTACGTGTGTTGTTTCGATATTTGATACAATTAATTTTGTAAATATTTTTGAGTCTTGGAATAGTTGGGTTCAGGTTTGTGAATCTACGATTAAAATAATTAGTTGCGGTGTTTGGAATTACCAAACTATATTATATCTATACTAATATTATAAAGAGAGGTTAAGTTTTGTGTTCGGGGAATCCCTGGTACTACTGATCCGATTTTGAAAATGCTTTCATTTTTCTTCCTCAGTGCTATATACAATTCTTTTTATTTGGCAAATATATATTTTCAGTAATTAATCATAAATTTTTTATTGAAATCGGTAAAAAATCTATAATATGGCGTGCACTGCTGAAGCAGTTCGAAATAAAAGAATAAAATTTATAGCAAAAATATTCATTACTTTTACAAAAAAATCCGCGATATCAAATATCTAAGTTTAATATCTGAGCCCAAAAGAAGGTTTATATGTTAAAAGTAAAATAAATTTGACAAGATTAAGTTTGGATGCAGATTTCACGTATACTTTACAAATTCTCATAAAACAAACAACTAAATAAAAAAGAAAATATGTTGTAGATAAAGCTTATTATTTACAGTATGTTGATTTATGAAGTTAGTCAGAAATAAGATAATGCGAAATAAAAAGTATAAGACGGCAAAATTATTGCGTTGTCGCTGCCGCTGGCTCTACGCGAATAGTGAACGCGCGCGGAGGTGAGTAGTGCAGAAGCAACTCAAAGGAAAACATTTATCGACAATATATGTAGGTTACTTTTTATTAATTGGACCCAATAGGTGATGCTGCGAACGCGTTCTAGGCTTATTTTAAAAGATCTCTCGCATACGAACTGGATATATTTTTGAGTTAGTCCCTTGATATGGATTCACAATTATTAGAAACGGTAAGTCTCGCTGCAATCGGGTTTTAGGTTTTTTAAGATTTTCACGTTTCAAAATACAATTGAAACCGGTAGTAACCAATTTGGTGCAGCCGAAGTTGCACTGGTCAGCTAGTTTGATATAAAGCTTATTCTACTTCTATTTGCTGTCTTAGATTTTAAATTTAATTATAATTTAGTCATTAAAACGTCATCAATTGGGTCGAATGTCTTTTATTAAGCTAAAGAAATATTACTTCTTACGTGCGTACATAAGTACACACATACGTAGTCCATAGACACTCAGTCACCTCGAACAATTTTAGGAATTAAAATAGTAGACATAGAATAGAATGCGTATTAGCTAATATAATATATGCACAAGTTTGTTTGCTTATTATATTTCCACGCCTTAACAATTTCAGTCATGAAATTTAGAATACACGTTGCAAAAGAACAAAAAAGGACATGGGGTAAATTTTATCCAGAAAAAAATTCTCCAGAGGCATAGTATATGCACAAGTTTGTTTGCTTATTATATTTTCACGCCTTAACAATTTCAATCATGAAATACACGTTGCGAAAGAACAAAAAAGGAACATAGGGTAAATTTAAAAATTAGGCATAGTCAAATCTACATTAATGCAAACAGAGAAGGAGATGTAGGCAAAAGCTAGTACCTACTTACTATACATCATTACTGATGCATATATCGTAGCTATGAGTTAATACGAAAACACATTCCGCGGGTTAAGAGTTCTAACCAAATAAAACCTAGAAGTACGCGCTGCTTTTTACTCAACTATTTAACACATTGAAAGAATTGAAAGCTTCAGTTTAAGGAAACCAAAATTTTGATACATATGATGAATTTTGATTTTTTTTTATTGTCTTATAATTTATATTAAGGTCTTAATAACTTCACCGGACTACTAAGGCGAGCACTAAAGGCACTCAGCCGTACTAAGGCGAGCGCTTAAGGCACTCAGCCGATTTTATTTGGGCAACTATCTCAAGGGTGCACGACACACCTCAGCTTGGCCTGTTGCCTGATACATGCAATTCGCGACCTATCTGAGCTAATCTAAGCTAACTATTAATATATATATGAGTTGTTGAATCATATATGTGTACCAAGCATACATACCTCAACAACTCTTATATATATTTCGTATCGGATGGATTTCGAAAACTTATTCTAAACTCCTACGATAATACAAAGTTGTTAATGCTATTTTGATACATATGATGAATTTTGATTTTTTTTTATTGTCTTATAATTTATATTAAGGTCTTAATAACTTCACCGGACTACTAAGGCGAGCACTAAAGGCACTCAGCCGATTTTATTTGGGCAACTATCTCAAGGTTGCACGACACAGCTCAGCTTGGCCTGTTGCCTGATACATGCAATTCGCGACCTATCTGAGCTAAGCTAAGCTAACTATTCATACATATATGAGTTGTTGAAACATATATGTGTACCAAACATACATACCTCAACAACTCTTATATATTTTTCGTATCGGATGGATTTTGAAAACTTATTCTAAACTCCGTTGTAAATGCGTGTAGTTTGGTTTAGCGAAAACTCAACTACACAGTGCAAATATGTAAAATATTTGTTTATTAGAAAGCAGAATTATTCCTAACTAGTGCATCGTCCAGATGCAGGAATGAATTAACGTAAACCGAGTTAAAGGGACAACAACAATAATATCATGTCGATACCAACTTCGGGAGATGATGGGCATAAGTCATTTTAAAACTTGAATAATTATGTTCTTAATTTAGACGGTAAGAATACTTACACACTCCAGCAACGTGTATCTTCTTCATCCAAGGATAAATAACCCTATCTGTGTTATCCGAACATATTGAGGAGTCATCGTCTTCCATCGGAGGACTATCAAGTAGAAGTCTTTCATCATCCATTTCAGAGACAGGCGAGCCCTCGCGCCCTAATGCGTGTAGTTTTCGACCAGCCGGAGCGGCCTCTTCGATGTGCCTTTCTAATCGCAAACCGAGTTCAGCTAATCCTGGTGCCACTTCTGTGCTATGGGTTGGAACGTACCCGTGGTCGGCGTCAGAAGGATGCGACGGCTCCGGCGGTCGAGGCGGTGGAGCCACAGGTGGATGTTGAGGTAACGGGTGGTAGTAACCCCCGTACCCATACCCCGTTCCGATTTGTACCGGTGCGTACTGATGCTGATAACCATATTGCAAGTGCTGATGTTGGTAGTACTCTCCTGGTGGTATGTAGTCAGCCTGGCTGTATTCTTCCGATGGCGGGAATTTCGGGTCCGGCTGCGGTTGATACCCACCGTTCATGAGGAAGGAACTCATGGTGGGCGTGGCTGAGTGCGAGCATCACCTCAGACACAAGCTTGTTAATATGGCCGCCATTTATAATCCCGACAATTATAGTTTTTTAAATATTTTTATTGTCTTTAATTTACAATGATGATAACCACAACATAAGAATTAAGGTTTAGCGGTAGAATTTTAACTAATAGTTAAATTAGTTGATATATTATTTCAATGTTAAATAATGATGGAATCGAATCAGAATAACATAATTTTATGATTATTCCAAGTTACATTTATTATCAACGTAATTATGGAATGGGTATTTAAAGATGATCACATAGAAATATTGCCAAAGAAAAGGTAAAATTTAGTTTATTGAATAAATTTCATAGGAATATTTTTTTGTTTAATACTTTGATCTCTTTTATTGACAAGACATTGAAAATAATTAGAAGTGAATACGTAATTAGTCCGATATTTTAAGCCACTCACGTCTCCCGTTTCCTCTTTATTATGTTGTGATTATCACTTTACTTCTACAGATATCACGTTCCTCACTTCAGTCCACTGGGAATTATTGAAATCACTACACTTGAAGAGTTAATTTCTTAATTGTATTAAACAGCGTGCATTTTATTGGTGAAACATTATTGCGAAGTCATTCGATTTATCACTTTTTGATAATAAACAATGGAACCAAAGGCGCGCTATCCTGCAACGACATTTTGAGACAATATACACTGCCCAACACGCCAGCGCACTCTGTCACTTTAAGAACTCCTATACATGTTCATCAATTTTTACATACCACCTTCCATTTTTAAGGCGGAGCTGTTTGCCGACAATCTCATTAAAAATTTTACTTGCAAACTACAACCTTAACATTATAAACTAAAAGACTAAAATTACTTGCACTTATATCAGAAAGCGACAATTGCAAAAGCAATCATCTCTTTTCCACGCCTTAATAATTCCATGTGTGCGAACGAAATAGCTTTTTAAATCACCCTCAACGGACCAGCTCTTATATGTTGCTATCTCTTTCTAGCGTTAGAGGTTTTACGTTCGAGGGGATGAGAGGTAAGTTTAGTGTAAGCTCGCTGCGTGCTTTAAGAAGCTGGTAAGTAATAGCGCGTAGCGTATATGGCTTCAGTTCTAAACGACACGGGTGCTTTAAATATTTAATATGCAATTTCCTTTATCAAAATAATAATATATTTCATTATCGTAATGGACGACAAGTGATATATAATTAGGCATAAATTAATAGTTTATGGAACGACCATATCAGGACATCATACGGTAATTTGCATAGAATATTAATCTTTTAATCTTTCACTACCTAATACTTTTCACTGTAAGTATAAACACTTTAAAGTAAAAATAATTTTCTTTTATATCATTATTTTTGTTTATTTACAATTACTATTTACCATCCATCGAAAACCAGCATCATATGTAGCCTAAAGTTGGGGTCTACATGTCTCTGAAAGCGGAATTCTAACAGTAGTCCGGTGAAGTTGTAAAGACCTTACCAGATCAATAGCGTAGTCAGTTCGGAATAAAAAGGAATTCTAATTGATTCAATAGTTTACAAAATATGCGCGTTTTAACACGAAGTTGTAA
Source organism: Antheraea pernyi (assembly GCA_015888305.1). NCBI lineage: Eukaryota > Metazoa > Arthropoda > Insecta > Lepidoptera > Saturniidae > Antheraea > Antheraea pernyi. The sequence goes on along the minus strand of MU159109.1, from coordinate 160,611 downwards.
TTATATTTCTTTATGAGTAACGGAAAAAGGTCATTTACAATTTTTTTCTTAAATAGAACTAGCTGCTGCCCGCGGCTTCGTTCGCGTGGAATAGTTACTTTGCGCTAACACTAACACGCAGAAGAAGCTCTCAAGAGGAAACCCCACCCGATTTTGAAACATTTTTCCTTGATGCTCCGCTCCAATTGGTCTCATTTATTTATTTTAGGATCGTCAACATGACAATACATTTTTTTTATATTATAAGAGGCAAATGAACAGACGGGTCATCCGATGGTAAGTGATCACCGCCGTCCATAGACACTAGCAACACCAGGGGAGTCACAAGTGCGTTGCCGGCCTTTTATAGAAGTATACGCTCGTTTCTTAAAGGTTTGCATTTCATAATTGTTTGGAAATACCGCCGCTGGGAGTCGATTCCACAAGGTCGAAGTACGAGGCAGAAACGACCTTGAAAACCTCATCGTGGAAGACCTCATTAGTAAGTATATAAAAAATATGACTATTGTGATACATTTTAAACGTAGTCATATTTTGAGACAACCACGGCATGCTCCTACAATAAATTAAATTAATTTATATATAATTAAACTATTTTACATATAAAAAAAATAACATGATAATACAAAAACAAGGAAATTGAAACAGAAAGCGAGAAAAAAGAAGTACTGAAACAATTATAACTGTCTTTTGTGAATAGACTGATATGTCTCTATCGCTATTTTGAAATGATATACAGCGTCTTAGCGTGATATATAGCCCTCGATAAATGAGCTATCTAACACTGAAATTATCAAATCGGACCAGTTGTTCCCGAGATTAGTGCGTTCAACCAAAAGTAATATATCAAAAAAATTAAGACACAAAAGCAAAACTTACTGGTAGAAATCTGTCCATAGACTTTGTTCAAGAGAAGATATACTGGTGTACAATAAGACTACATATTATTCCTATAATTAAATTGTTTGCACAATTTTTTCAAATATGTCTCATAATTTAAAATTACTTTAAACCAGAACTTCTTTTTTTTCTTGTTTTGGCTCCGCAGAAGCACTTGCCAGTGTCAATGTTTTATGTCAATGGAGATTACAACATTTTTACACGATAAGTGTTGTGTGAATAATTTCAATGTTCCAACAAGATGGTGGCACTCTTGTTAGAACTTTCCAGGGAGTTTTTGTGATATCTCAGAATACATGGTCCGTGGTATTATTTTCCATTCATTTCACTTATGCACAATAACCGAACTGTATTACATAAAACACCACCAATTTCACAAAATATAGAGTCAAGTAACACAAGATTATGAATAAAATATAAAATCCACTACATGACAGACCAAAAATCCCGCCAAAAACTCAAAACCAGAACTTTGTATTTAACCTCTTTTAAGTCTAGACGCTTAATAAAAAGTTTTTATTTAAAAACATTGTCAAGTCATTGTCAACATCGACTATGTTTCTTTGCTTAGAAATTTCATTTTATTAAACCTTACAATAAACGTATACTGTAGGCAATTACGTAATTAGTGTAACGATCTTACTATATTCCTTTGTTAAACAACTAACCACATACCCAGAAAAAAATAATGAATTTAAAAAGAACACATATTTATTCAAATTTATAAACAAGATAAACATGACACTACCGTGTAATCTCCATGACAACTTCACTGTAACCCGTCCCAGCTAACTAACCAATAAAACAAAAGATACAAGTCACGCAGCCTTATCATACGGAATAAGCCGATAATACCACACTCCGAGTGCCCGACAAGAGTACCGACAAATAAACAAAAATGTCCAAGGATTTTATTGAATTAGGAGCACACAATAGTATGATAGCGGTCATCCGAGATTCCGCTGAATCATGCCGTACCGTCAGCAGCGGCTTCCAACCGCTGCGGTTACAAAAGGTGGTAACAGTCGATCAATGGATGTTTGATCAATAAATAGACGGGTATCTTTTGGTATCTGGACGGATGAACGACACGAACAGATGGGGTATTTCTCATCCGGTAACGCTTTAAAGACTGCTCCCAAACAAACGGCTTATGATTAAGCATTAAATATATATACATAATACATGTTATACCTTTCATTGGTTGAGAAAAAGGTTTTACGTTTCTTCCACAGTAGCGCGAATTACCGACCGGAATTTTTGAATTTACATGATATATCGTTGAAGAAGTATATACCACGCAAAGAGGTTATATTTCAGTCAAAGACACCTATGACTTAGCTATATGAGACACTCTTTTGTAGACAAAAAATGATTAAAAGCATAAACTTTGCAAAAAACTATTTTCATAAATAGGTACTTGTATCTCGTTTCCTCTTTACATAAAATAACAAATGAATACTTTTTTATAACTTTTTCTTTAATATCTAGGTAATCATCCAAAAAAATATTGAAAACCTTACACATAGCTAAGACATTGTAGTCAGTATTATTGCAATTGTAGTCCGGTGAAGCTGTTAAGACCTCGCTTGGTCGAAAGCGTAGCCAGTTCGAACTTTAATATCTAGGTAATCATCCAAAAAAATATTGAAAACCTTACACATAGCTAAGACATTGTAGTCAGTATTATTGCAATTGTAGTCCGGTGAAGCTGTTAAGACCTCGCTTGGTCGAAAGCGTAGCCAGTTCGAAAAAAAATAAAAAATTATTGCAATTGAATTGAAAGTGGGTAAAATTTATCAGGCCATTTCGATCGGAATTACGCACTTTACTTTTTTCTTTGTTAACTAGATAATTTATATTAAACAATCTCATACATCCGGTATACGTTGTGGAAACGACTCTGGTTACTAGAACCTCATGCCTGTAATATCAAATTCTCCAAATAAATTATGAAAGGATATTAGGTGGAAGACCTCATTAGTAAGTATATAAAAAATATGACTATTGTGATACATTTTAAACGTAGTCATATTTTGAGACAACCACGGCATGCTCCTACAATAAATTAAATTAATTTATATATAATTAAACTATTTTACATATAAAAAAAATAACATGATAATACAAAAACAAGGAAATTGAAACAGAAAGCGAGAAAAAAGAAGTACTGAAACAATTATAACTGTCTTTTGTGAATAGACTGATACGTCTCTATCGCTATTTTGAAATGATATACAGCGTCTTAGCGTGATATATAGCCCTCGATAAATGAGCTATCTAACACTGAAATTATCAAATCGGACCAGTTGTTCCCGAGATTAGTGCGTTCAACCAAAAGTAATATATCAAAAAAATTAAGACACAAAAGCAAAACTTACTGGTAGAAATCTGTCCATAAATTTTGTTTAAGAGAAGATATACTGGTGTACAATAAGTCTACATATTAATCCTATAATTAAATTGTTTGCACAATTTTTTCAAATATGTCTCATAATTTAAAATTACTTTAAACCAGAACTTCTTTTTTTTCTTGTTTTGGCTCCGCAGAAGCACTTGCCAGTGTCAATGTTTTATGTCAATGGAGATTACAACATTTTTACACGATAAGTGTTGTGTGAATAATTTCAATGTTCCAACAAGATGGTGGCACTCTTGTTAGAACTTTCCAGGGAGTTTTTGTGATATCTCAGAATACATGGTCCGTGGTATTATTTTCCATTCATTTCACTTATGCACAATAACCGAACTGTATTACATAAAACACCACCAATTTCACAAAATATAGAGTCAAGTAACACAAGATTATGAATAAAATATAAAATCCACTACATGACAGACCAAAAATCCCGCCAAAAACTCAAAACCAGAACTTTGTATTTAACCTCTTTTAAGTCTAGACGCTTAATAAAAAGTTTTTATTTAAAAACATTGTCAAGTCATTGTCAACATCGACTATGTTTCTTTGCTTAGAAATTTCATTTTATTAAACCTTACAATAAACGTATACTGTAGGCAATTACGTAATTAGTGTAACGATCTTACTATATTCCTTTGTTAAACAACTAACCACATACCCAGAAAAAAATAATGAATTTAAAAAGAACACATATTTATTCAAATTTATAAACAAGATAAACATGACACTACCGTGTAATCTCCATGACAACTTCACTGTAACCCGTCCCAGCTAACTAACCAATAAAACAAAAGATACAAGTCACGCAGCCTTATCATACGGAATAAGCCGATAATACCACACTCCGAGTGCCCGACAAGAGTACCGACAAATAAACAAAAATGTCCAAGGATTTTATTGAATTAGGAGCACACAATAGTATGATAGCGGTCATCCGAGATTCCGCTGAATCATGCCGTACCGTCAGCAGCGGCTTCCAACCGCTGCGGTTACAAAAGGTGGTAACAGTCGATCAATGGATGTTTGATCAATAAATAGACGGGTATCTTTTGGTATCTGGACGGATGAACGACACGAACAGATGGGGTATTTCTCATCCGGTAACGCTTTAAAGACTGCTCCCAAACAAACGGCTTATGATTAAGCATTAAATATATATACATAATACATGATATACCTTTCATTGGTTGAGAAAAAGGTTTTACGTTTCTTCCACAGTAGCGCGAATTACCGACCGGAATTTTTGAATTTACATGATATATCGTTGAAGAAGTATATACCACGCAAAGAGGTTATATTTCAGTCAAAGACACCTATGACTTAGCTATATGAGACACTATTTTGTATACAAAAAATGATTAGCAGCATAAAGTTTGCAAAAAATTATTTTAATAAATAGGTACTTGTATCTTGTTTCCTCTTTACATAAAATACCAAATGAATACTTTTTTATAACTTTTTCTATAATATCTAGGTAATCATCCAAAAAAAATATTGAAAACCTTACACATAGCTAAGACATTGTAGTCAGTATTATGCAATTGTAGTCCGGTGAAGCTGTTAAGACCTCGCTTGGTCGAAAGCGTAGCCAGTTCGAAAAAAAATAAAAAATTATTGCAATTGAATTGAAAGTGGGTAAAATTTATCAGGCCATTTCGATCGGAATTACGCACTTTACTTTTTTCTTTGTTAACTAGATAATTTATATTAAACAATCTCATACATCCGGTACACATTCTGGAAACAACTCTGGTTACTACAACCTCATGCCTGTAATATCAAATTCTCCAAATAAATTATGAAAGGATATTAGGAAGACCTAATCTCGTCGCTGCCGTGTAATCACTGCCCACAACACCTGTACCTATATATTATTAATGGAAATTATTTTGTAAAGTTAATTTGTAAAATGATTTAAATACATTATTGTAATTTCCATTCTCATCCAATGAAGACATTTCTAACTGGACGAAACTTTGTTTAGAAACTTACTCCCTCTTCCTATTGTATTTTTTCCTTGTGACGCTAACTGCCTGCCAGCTCGTTTTACCCAGCGCAAACTTAATCCAAGTTTAATGAACAATACGACAGGCCCTTAATCAAACTTTTGGATTTCCTAACTTCGTTGCTAAAGCATTTAACACTTTATAAACCAGTATTCTTGAGTTCAAACTGTATTGTACGTGTTGTGACAGTTACGATGTTTCGGTTATCGCCTTCTCAGCTGGAGAAAAACCTATTTAGCTGACTTGATCGAATTATTTGTTTCTTGTTTTACTTTTAGTTACTCAGATGTCGTCTAAAGTTACTTATTTGAATATTATATAGGGATATAGTAAATTTACTCATAAATATCCTTTCTATGTTATTTTCTATAAGACTTCAGAATATGTAGTGGGTTTAATACAATTTTTCTTATAACTACCATACAAAAAACACAGTTTTAAACTTCGCAGTAAGCCGAGGCGTGCGTTGTGGGAAGGGGATCGTCGAGCCAATTTTCTGTAATGGCGGGTTGCGTTTCCTACTCGTATCTTTGTTGCGTCAAGTGCCGACGTTTTTTTACTGTTTCGCCCCTCCCATGGTGAGGGCTGGGTAGGATTCAAAAATTTATGAGATACATTATATTGTACGCATGCATGCCTACATCGTTATATTTATTTTTAAAGCTAAACTGATTCCTAAAAAGATATACTAAATTTTTTTTTTATTAAGAATTAAGATATATGATTATACAAAGAAAATGTGGTAATTAATAAACAGATAATTAACTATAGAATATTCAATGGTTACTTTGTAACAAACCGGTCGAAAAAGAATATAAAATTACGGGTCGTATTTCAAATTGTCTATTGAAACAAAAAAAAAATGGGCAAAATTGCTAATTACTATAAAAAGAGTAAATACCGATAAAAAGTCAAGTACCTAATAACCTAAACATCTACGAGGTTCATATAAATCATTGTAAAGATTCCATTGTATATAGGAAAATGTACAGCGAAAACGAAGTTCTCAGAGCAAAAGCAAGTTTCAGACGCCAGTACATCATCGTACGTCAGAGATTTGACAGGCAACACCGCCACTGTGCCCTTCATGTTTCAAACATACCTCCCTATACAACATAACCATCTAGACATATTTTACTAATGATTTACTGATATAATGAAATCGTAACGAACGTTAGCTTGTAGTAAATTTGCAGTTCTGAAAATATTTATGTTTGAATATTCTTGAAATATTGTTACTTGAATAAGAATTAGTTAACTTACGGGATTTACTTTATATGGATATTCTTCGATATATTAAAAAAAAAAACGAACAAAGGATTCTAGCTACCTAGGTATCTAACTCGATCCTTTGCACCGGAGTTGAAAATAGTTGGAAAACCATTAATATCTGTCGGTACGGTTCCTTGTTAAATGCATACAATACTTGAAGCCTTTAAAAGAGTCACAATAGAGTCTTGGCTAAATTAAAAGTTTTTCGATACAGCCGCGAGCGCGACATTGCACGGAACTGGAGGACGGGTAATTATTGTTTGGCAGATATACTGTCAGCATAAAAAGCTATTACTACATAATATTTCAAATATTATATTTGTACCATTACATACTAGAACTAGGCAACTGGTAAAAATTAACTTACTAGATTAAATTAAATCCCATATAAAACCTATATGTGAAATGAGAGCCAAGTTCAATATTATGATATAATATGCCTTGGTTGTTTTGACTTTAATGACAAAAGAAGTGAGGTCTAAATGGGTGTTAAGTTCAATGGCCAGTTCTGAAATTAATTTTTAATAACATACAGTATGTTATAACAACTTAAAATGTAATTTCTATTTATAGCAAATAAATGGGACTTATATATATTTTAGAAAACGAGAGTTAATTTATATTCAAATGTTAATCATACAATTTGGACTTAATTTTATATTCCAAAATTGTACATATTCTTTAAATGTGTTATATTTTAATTAAAAGATATAAAAAAAACTGAAGGGTACGGTAAAATTATTGGTAAAATATTTTTTGGTATTTACACAGATGAATGTAATTTTGTCCGGCCCGCCTAGTCAAAGCTGAGAATTAAAATATTATTGGCATCTTTTTTTTTCAAACTGACTCCGCTATTTACCTAGAAAGGTCTTAACAGCTTCACCGGACTACTTATTGGCATCTGTGGTAACACTGTCACTCAATATAAGGTAAGATTTTGAAAAAAGGCTGAACCTATAAAGTACTAAAGTAAATAGGCAGTCACGTTTCTTAACTAATATTACAAATGCGATGGATAATATGTTTGTTACGTTCTCACGCCTTAATTACTCAATCGTCATGAAACGTCGCATACACGTTGTCAGGGATATAGAATAGGACATAAGGTACCTCTCATCTAATAATAAAGGTACCGTATCTACTCGCGAGGTGAGTCAAATCTATATAAAGGCGAGTGAAGCCATGAGCAAAGGCCAGTACATAATAGACCCATTCAATAGGGAACATTACTTTTATCATCAATATATTTGTTACGTTCTCACGCCTTAATTACTGAATCATCATGAAACGTCTCATACACGTTGTCAGGGGTATAGAAAAGGACATAAGGTACTTTTCATTTAATAAAAAAGGTACTGTACCCGAGAGATAAGTCAAATCTATATAAGGCGAGTGAAGCCAAGAGCAAAGGCCATTATATAATACACCAATTCAATACGGAAGGAAACATTACTGTGACCATCAAAACTTATTTAATTAATTTACGCAATTAGAATTTTACTATAAATAATATTAACGGTGATTATGCAGACCGTACAAAGTTGGTACGTCAACTGACACACAGGTCTGTAAAGACACATTTAAGCGGAAAAAAATCAAAATTAATGATATCGGTGGCAGCCAGTAGGGCACATGGTTGAATGCTCTTTTTCATAGTCCTATTACGCATTGGTACGTTTTGTCATTTCCTCACTACCTACGATATTGTACATTCTTTATTATTAATTGCAATAAAAATCATTGTAATAAGAAATTTCCAATAACTTAAAACCAAAAATTAAGCAAATACAATAAAATTCTTACATGCATTACGGGTATATTACGTCTTTATAAATAAGTATTTAATAAATAAATTCAAAATTTTTGGCTGTAGCCGAACTTTATAATTGAAATAATTTAGCCGTAATCTATATCTATACTAATATATAAAGCTGAAGAGTTTGTTTGTTTGTTTGTTTGTTTGTTTGGTTGAACGCTATGATCTCAGGAACTACCAGTCCGATTTGAGAAAGTCTTTCGGTTTTAGATAGCTCATTTATCGAGGAAGGCTATAGGCTATATAT
>MU159109.1:132546-148942 GCA_015888305.1 Antheraea pernyi | reverse complement strand
ATTGCTAATTACTATAAAAAGAGTAAATACCGATAAAAAGTCAAGTACCTAATAACCTAAACATCTATGAGGTTCATATAAATCATTGTAAAGATTCCATTGTATATAGGAAAATTTACAGCGAAAACAAAGTTCTCAAAGCAAAAGCAAGTTTCAGACGCCAGTACATCATCGTACGTCAGAGATTTGACAGGCAACACCGCCACTGTGCCCTTCATGTTTCAAACATACCTCCCTATACAACATAACCATCTAGACATATTTTACTAATGATTTACTGATATAATGAAATCGTAACGAACGTTAACTTGTAGTAAATTTGCGGCTCTGAAAATATTTATGCTTGAATATTCTTGAAATATTGTTACTTAAATAAGAATTAGATAACTTACGGGATTTATAATTTATTACAATGAATCAGTACCCATCAGTATATTTATTCGACGTTTTCCTGATTAAAAAATCCACACAACAGAATTAGGCTAAAAAATATGTGTGCGATTTCTACATCTTATTATAAATATGGAATATTGATATAAATTTTCATATTCAGGCATATAACAACCCAAGTAGAGGGTCTCCCAAGAATATAGTATTATACATTAAGATTATATTTTGCCATTTTATGTGTATTATTCGTTTCACAAAAACCGTCAAATGTTACCAGTGCCGAGGGGAAACGTTTGGTATTCTTGAGCTATTTTCTCCAAAAGTCTCACATTCGAGACTTTCTCAATTTATTTTGAACCTTATACTATATATTTAAGATTGCGTGTTGCTTAATAGTATTACGGTTGTTAATACTATTTCCAGCTGAGTGAACAAGTCTTTCATTAATCAGCGAGCAGTCGCGACAGTGCAGCAGCGCTGGCGTCGCGTCGCGGGTCGCGGCTCAGGTTTTTTTCCTATTTCACCCTTAGATTGGATATTGGACATGATTTCCTGGGAAGGTCGGCAATGTACGGAAACTGGGTGGTCGTTATAGTATATAGAAAATATTTAATGAAGTTCAATGGCCAGTTCTGAAATTAATTTTTAATAACATACAGTATGTTATAACAACTTAAAATGTAATTTCTATTTATAACAAATAAATGGAACGTATGTATATTTTAGAAAACGAGAGTTAATTTATATTCAAATGTTAATCATACAATTTGGACTTAATTTTATATTCCAAAATTGTACATATTCTTTAAATGTGTTATATTTTAATTAAAAGATATAAAAAAAACTGAAGGGTACGGTAAAATTATTGGTAAAATATTTTTTGGTATTTACACAGATGAATGTAATTTTGTCCGGCCCGCCTAGTCAAAGCTGAGAATTAAAATATTATTGGCATCTTTTTTTTTCAAACTGACTCCGCTATTTACCTAGAAAGGTCTTAACAGCTTCACCGGACTACTTATTGGCATCTGTGGTAACACTGTCACTCAATATAAGGTAAGATTTTGAAAAAAGGCTGAACCTATAAAGTACTAAAGTAAATAGGCAGTCACGTTCGAAATCACTATTTACCTCATAAAAAGATAGAAAGGTAAGCATTAAATAGTTAGTTTTCTGAATCCATTTGCATTTTTTATATTTATTTTTATATTGACGTAACATATTTCAATATCTTTCTAACACTGAATCAGCCGTATTCTGTATTTGTATACCTTACTACGTTTGGTAATTATAAACCGAGAGACAAACAGAACAAAAAAACGAAAACGAAGCGGTCATGAAACGTCGCATACACGTTGTCAGGGATATAGAATAGGACATAAGGTACCTCTCATCTAATAATAAAGGTACCGTATCTACTCGCGAGGTGAGTCAAATCTATATAAAGGCGAGTGAAGCCATGAGCAAAGGCCAGTACATAATAGACCCATCCAATACGGAAACATTACTTTTACCGTCAAAACTTATTTAATTAATTTACAAAATTACAATTTTGTAAATTAATAATATTAACAATGATTATGCAGACCGTATAAAGTTGGTACGTCAACTGACACACAGGTCTGTAAAGACACATTTAAGCGGAAAAAAATCAAAATTAATGATATCGGTGGCAGCCAGTAGGGCACATGGTTGAATGCTCTTTTTCATAGTCCTATTACGCATTGGTACGTTTTGTCATTTCCTCACTACCTACGATATTGTACATTCTTTATTATTAATTGCAATAAAAATCATTGTAATAAGAAATTTCCAATAACTTAAAACCAAAAATTAAGCAAATACAATAAAATTCTTACATGCATTACGGGTATATTACGTCTTTATAAATAAGTATTTAATAAATAAATTCAAAATTTTTGGCTGTAGCCGAACTTTATAATTGAAATAATTTAGCCGTAATCTATATCTATACTAATATATAAAGCTGAAGAGTTTGTTTGTTTGTTTGTTTGTTTGTTTGGTTGAACGCTATGATCTCAGGAACTACCAGTCCGATTTGAGAAAGTCTTTCGGTTTTAGATAGCTCATTTATCGAGGAAGGCTATAGGCTATATATAATCACGCTAAGACCAATAGAAGCAGAGCACCAATGATATCCAGCTTTTCGCAGGCCGGCATGACAGCGGCGACCGGCGATGGACAGTATGTACTCGTTCGTCGCCATTGTTTTTGGATTGTACTATGCTTACCATCAGGCATAGAGCAGTCACTTTGCCGTGCTACTATAAAAAAAAAATATATATATATATATAAATATTTATTATATATATAAATAAATTATATATAAATAATAAACATGTAGAGCGTTAATTCAAGGTATTTTCATAGCGTCTACATCCTTATTGTATGAATTAGTTATAAATAATGTAAGTTACTTTAAATTAATATTCATTAATGGAAATCAAACTGAAACTAGTGACGTACGATTGAGGTGTGACCGAATAATCTCAGCCAAAACTTAATTAGAGAGACGTGATCACCTCTACATACGAGTAGAACCCAATAAGACTCGGTATGCAAGGCGATTCCGATGGTGCCATTTTAGTGAAGAGCCCGAGTTCTTCGTATCGACTTCTTATTGGTAGTCTGCGTGTTGCAGTTGTTATCTATAGGTATATATATTATATAATAATTATGTAAATCTAACCTGTCTGTACTATTTCGATAATCGTAAAAAAAAATCATTACTGGTGTCTAGGAAGTAAGTAACGGAATACATTTCAATCATTTTTAGAAATGTCTGTCTGTCTGTTTGTATGAACACGCCGCATCACTGCTATAGTACTGGGTTCACAATAAAACCTCGTATAAGGAAATCATAAAGCATATTCTTTAGAGTAACTTAGTATTTGTTTCATTAAAATCGGTCCACTCTATCAAAAGTTATTATAATTTTAATGGCGTCGCGACTTAAGTATGACAGAAAAGTAGATAAGCGAATGGACTAAATACGTTCAGATGACTTCTTTAGTCATTGTTTTGTACATCAGGTTTCACGTGTACGAAGTCGCGGGCACAGTTAGTACTTAATAAAAATAAATACTGTAATCCGCTGATTTCGTCCATTAAAACGTAACAAATTCGTAAATTATGTTACTATTGAAATATCTGGTATCTTTTATCTTTTTACCTGGTACATAATCAGAGGGAAAATGTTGATTCGTAGGTTTGCTGGCTGTAGTGATGAAGTTAAAATCCAACTATTCAAAGCGTTTTGTCAATGTTTTTATACGAGCAGCCTATGAATCAGCTTCAGTAAGAGGACTATGAACGCTTTGTGTGTCCAATGTAATAATATTTTCAGAATGATATTCGTAATTTTGTAACGCTTCTGGGATGTTGGCAAATGCTAGGGTTGATGATTTCTATGCTATAATCTGTAAAAAAATAGCATTCTTCCTGGGTAAACTTCGCGATAGTCCCAATAATATAATGAGAACAATGGTAGACACGTACGATAGTCCTTTCATGAAGCACTGGATATCTGTTGTAATATAATAGTGTGGTGTTCACCTTTTCATCCTATTTCATATTCATTTGTATATAAAACAATGAAATGAATGAATGTTTTATATATGAAATGTATTCATATATAAAACATATTAATATAGTTACTTAATTTTATTTTTAAATTTACTACCAATTTATGTATTAGTATATAATTTGTTTTTGTTTTTGTGGGTTTTTGTTGTCTATAATAATCTATTCCAATATTAAACGAGGATGTTGCCAAAAGTAATAAACGGCTAAGTCTGGAGGGACGAACTCTCAAATGCAACTACCAGAATGCAGGTTAAATTGAAAAATAACCAACCTTTTTCAAAATTTTTGATAAATGATTCCTTCTTGTTGAAATACAAGATTGAAATATTTTACAGATATTTGTAATAGAAAATCTTTTCAGCATTGCAAGTGAATTACTCCAAAATTGTTTTTATTATAACAAACTGACTAACATTAAAAACGTCCATAATTTCATTGATACATATACCCATATATTATTTCATATATAGTTATATATATATAGTTTATGAATTATGTTTTGTAATATTTATATCAAATCTGCTACAAAAAGTTTATTGGCAAATATCTCTTTCCGATCAATCATTATTAACAGTACCATTATTCTTAAACAAACTTCAATTTCACGCGTCCAACACATTCTACTTTCTAATACAGACAAACGGTGTGATCGATTGACCGGAAAATCGTACCGAATCACCGTAAATATTTTGACACAATCCGAGCATCGTATGACGAGACAATCGCTTTCCAATACCGAGTTTCATTTGGAGGGGAAATTATCAAAAACTTTATACTGTTCAGACGTTTGATGGATCGCTCTCGAGGGTGTTCCAAGCTGCACGGTAGCCGATATGACGTTCGTAACAATGCTCTTGTTACGGAGTTCCAATTTAGAAGTAATAAAGAAGTATTGAGTTAGAACTTTGTCAGCCATTTCTATTTATATAAATCTATTTTTTTTTTAATTCAACAAATTGTACATGGTATATATACTAATATTATAATGTAAAAATGAGTATATTTGTTTGTTACACTTTCAAATATTGCATATATGTTGTCACGGGTACGGAAAATGATATAGAGCGCCTTTTATCCAGAAAAAATGTACTGTTTCTCAGGAACAGGTCAAATCTATATTACACAAACGAGGCAACGAATAAAAGCTAGTGTGAGATAAATATTTAGTGGTGTTTTTGCATGCTTTTTGTATGTGTTTACTTAATTCTTTTAGTTGCCATCATATTGAATAGTAAATGAAATCATTAATTTAAAAATAACTTATTATGAAATAGTAATTATAGGTACTTTAAATGCAAAGTTATGAAAGTTTCAAGAGACCACGCTATTTATAAGCAATACGCGTTTAACGATGAGTGTTTTTTTACCGTTGAGAAGTGGGGCAAGCAGAGTGGCCCTCATACGCAAGAGAGAATATATAAACAAAGAGTTAACATTATTTACAAAGAAATGTATTTATTTGCTTTCAATTTGTTTATACATACTTTATCCTCTGCGCAAGAATTACATTGTTTAGGTAATAAACAGCGTAGACAAAGTCGTGGTTATCAGCTTGTTTTTATCATAAAATTATATTAATTATTATATCTGAATATTACAACAATCATTAATCACAATTTATTATTTTAGACGACAGTATTCTTAGAAATGATTCACAAATGCATATAACTTCTAAGCTTGGTTGCATTGGATTCCTATCCGCAAAAAGCATCGTTTCTCCGCACCGCCCCGCACCACGCGCCTCTAAAACATCGTGGTACAGAATGACTAATGATCCCACGAAGACATTTCGAAAACTATCTTTTCCCTACGTCGCCTCTGAAGGATAGCAAATACATTTTTTAAATTGTAATTTGAGGTTTCCGGAAAATGAAATACTACAACGTACCTAATTATGATAGAACGTAACTTTTCATTAAGCTTCTAATCAACATAAATTGTGTCTTATCAAATTTACATAACCTTCTTTACAGTAAATAGACTTATGATTAAATCGGTGTCCAAAACAATTACCTTCTTATTACGTATTTCGCAAAAACGAAGCAATAGCATAAATAATTAAATATTAAACCTAATTGTGTCAATTATCATATTTATTTTTCGCTATAAAGTTACTTGTTTTAGTATTACGTATATAGAAGCGGTGTTGCCGTTGCGTCAGTAAGGCTTACTCATGGCTAGTACATAGATTATTAATAAACTATATTTACTTACGTATTTAGCAAAAGGAGAAGAGTCCATAGAGAACCGTATACGCTTTAGCTTATATAATAGCGAGTACAGAATCCAAACTCGCTATTTTTTAAAAGCTATGATAAATTATTACTAGCGATATCAAATTTTTACTATGACTTTGTTCTTGAGAAATATGTAATTATGGAGCTAAACGAGTAATCGTCAAGAGATGTATAAGCTGGTTAAGTAAATTTGAAAAGCAACCTCTTTTGTTTTATATGGATATTCTTCGATATATTAAAAAAACGAACAAAGGATTCTAGCTACCTAGGTATCTAACTCGATCCTTTGCACCGGAGTTGAAAATAGTTGGAAAACCATTAATATCTGTCGGTACGGTTCCTTGTTAAATGCATACAATACTTGAAGCCTTTAAAAGAGTCACAATAGAGTCTTGGCTAAATTAAAACTTTTTCGATACAGCCGCGAGCGCGACATTGCACGGAACTGGAGGACGGGTAATTATTGTTTGGCAGATATACTGTCAGCATAAAAAGCTATTACTACATAATATTTGAAATATTATATTTGTACTATTACATACTAGAACTAGCCAATTGGTAAAAATTAACTTACTAGATTAAATGAAATCCCATAAAAAACCAATATGTGAAATGAGAGCCAAGTTCAATATTATGATATAATATGCCTTGGTTGTTGACTTTAACGACAAAAGAAGTGAGGTTAAATGGGTGTCAAGTTCAATGGCCAGTTCTGAAATTAATTTTTAATAACATACAGTATGTTATAACAACTTAAAATGTAATTTCTATTTATAACAAATAAATGGAACGTATGTATATTTTAGAAAACGAGAGTTAATTTATATTCAAATGTTAATCATACAATTTGGACTTAATTTTATATTCCAAAATTGTACATATTCTTTAAATGTGTTTATATTTTAATTAAAAGATATAAAAAAAACTGGTTTGGTATTTACATAGATGAACGTAATTTTGTCCGGCACACCTGGTCAAAGCTGAGAACTAAAATAATATTGGCATCTGTGGTAACACTGTCGCTCAATATAAGGTAGGATTTTGAAAAAGGTTGAACCTATAAAGTAATAAAGTAAATAGGCAGTCACTTATCTTAACTAATATTACAAATGCGATGGATAATATGTTTGTTACATTCTCACGCCTTAATTACTGAATCATCATGAAACGTCTCATACACGTTGTCAGGGGTATAGAAAAGGACATAAGGTACTTTTCATTTAATAAAAAAGGTACTGTACCCGAGAGATAAGTCAAATCTATATAAGGCGAGTGAAGCCAAGAGCAAAGGCCATTATATAATACACCAATTCAATACGGAAGGAAACATTACTGTGACCATCAAAACTTATTTAATTAATTTACGCAATTAGAATTTTACTATAAATAATATTAACGGTGATTATGCAGACCGTACAAAGTTGGTACGTCAACTGACACACAGGTCTGTAAAGACACATTTAAGCGGAAAAAAATCAAAATTAATGATATCGGTGGCAGCCAGTAGGGCACATGGTTGAATGCTCTTTTTCATAGTCCTATTACGCATTGGTACGTTTTGTCATTTCCTCACTACCTACGATATTGTAAATTCTTTATTATTAATTGCAATAATAATAATTGTAATAAGAAATTTTCAATAACTTAAAACCAAAAATTAAGTAAATACAATAAAATATTCTTACATGCATTACGGGTATTACGTCTTTATAAATAAGTATTTTATAAATAAATTCAAAATTTTTGGCTGTAGCCGAATGTTCAAAATAACTTAAAACCAAAAATTAAGTAAATACAATAAAATATTCTTACATGCATTACGGGTATTACGTCTTTATAAATAAGTATTTTATAAATAAATTCAAAATTTTTGGCTGTAGCCGAATGTTCAAGTTAGTATTAATCATTGAGGTACCTACTTTATAATTGAAATAATTTAGCCGTAATTCTGTTATATATCCGTGCTGATTAAACTGTGTGTTAGAGTGTCTATACCCGAATGACTTGCTACCACCATCATATAATTTGTAATATATAGTATTTAATAAAGCTAGAGTGGAATTTCAAATGGGAACCGGCATTTGGTTAAGTAAAGCGAATCTAAAAGAGACAATAGACGAGATAAACAAATTCATATAATTATTTTATTATATAACTAGCTGACCCGTGCGACTTCGTCTGCACCAAATCGGTTATTACCGGTTTCGATTGTACTTTTAAACGCGGAAAATCTAAATACATCTCAAAACCCGATTGCAGTGATACCTGCTGTTGCAAATTGTGAATCCCAACTATCCAGGGACTCACTCAAACATATACCCAGTTGGTATGTGAGAAATATTTTAAAATATGCTTAGAACCCGTTCGCAGCATCACCTACCAGGTCCAATTAAGATAACAAATAACCTACATATATTGCCGATAAATGTCTTCCCAGTACGTTGTCCCAGTACCTTCTGTCCCAATAAGCCTACAACCAGTTCCTAACATCATCTACCGGGTTCAATTAAAATAAAAACTAACCTACGTATATTGGCGGTAATGTAAAAAAAGCTTGAGAGGTCCATGGACCTCCAGTTGGAACGTAGTTCCTTTCCCTTTTTTGTAGGCGTTTACTATACGCTCAGTATAGTTTACATTATAAAATATCAAGTTGATAAAGTTAAATTGTAATTTAAACGTTAAAATATATTCAAAAAATAAATAATGATAAATTAAACACTGAATGACATAATAACTATTTTCAACTTGTATTAAAAAATTTTCACACTACATTGTATTAAAGAAAAACATAAATATTAAAAAGATATAAGCAACATGTGTCATCTGTCACTTGCCTGTGACTATTTGTCTAAGAGCTAGGCAACGGTTTCGACAGCGAATTGGCTGCCGGTAAACCTGTACAGGCAAAAATATTGAACTTTATATAATTTTAGAATGTTTTGTTTTTCACTAACTTTTAAACGCTACTAAAACGTGAATTTATTATTGCCAGACATTTTTGATATTAACAATAATGTGCCCGATGCAATTTTTTGTAAATAAAGAAGTATGTTCAAACCATGTTAAGATATCTGTAATTTTATTGAAGTTATATTTCTTTTGGCGCGTTAGGGAAAAATGATGAGAGTAAATTTTTACGATGAACGCGCACACCGTAACAAAAAAATGATGAGAGTAAAATTTTACGTTGCGCGCACACACCGTCACGAAAAACCGACACCCTGAAGTTAGCTATAGTCAACATTTTGTTTCTTTGTATTTGTTGTTTGTATTTCTTTATATTAAAACTTTCATTGTATTAAATACCTTTTTTTTATTGTTAGTGTCGTTTTTTCTACAAACGTAGAATAAGGCGCAAGATAAAATTTTTGAAAAGATTTTTACTTGTTACGCCAAAGAAGTATAACTTCTAATGCGTGTACATAAGTACACACACACACTTTTTTTTAATATTATTTTATTTCAACATAAAAAAGGGTAAATTAAAAATATAATGTATTTTTTTATGTCATAGGAGGCAAACGGACAGGTGGGTCACCTGGTGTTAAGTAATAACTACCGTCCATAGACACTTGCAACACCAGGAGAGTCGTAAGTGCCTTGCCAACCTGTGTTGGAGGGGGAGGAAGCGGAAGGGGAGAGGAGGAAGGGGAAGAGAGGTGGGCCTCTCCGGTGCTCTCACTAATCGAACGAAACGCACTAATGCAAGCATTGTTACTTCCCGTCGGCTTTTTGTTAGAGGGTGGTACTACCCCGGGCGAGCCGACCCATTCATCCTGAAACCAGTAATAGCTTCAGCGTGGCTCTACCCCCTACCAAAACCTATGTATAGAATAACTTAGTTATAACTCTAGCTTAGCGCAACACTGGCTGTATAATAAAGATAGCCATAATTGTGGAAGAGCCTGGTTAACAAAATGAAATATGTTCTTTGCAAGGGAAAAAATAAAATGGTTTGAAATGAATTATTTTGTTTATAAAGAATATCACCAGGCACATTATTGTCAATAACAAAATTGTCTGGCAGTGAAAAATTCATGTTTTTAATAACGTATAAACGTTAAACTTATAAAAGTTACTGACAAAAAATGTTCCTTAAATTATTTATAAATCAAAATGTTGATCTGTAAAGGTGTAATTCGCATTAAAAAATACAACGTTAACCGGCTACCAGGTATCCTGAATCGTGTTTGGAAGGGCATAATATATCTTCATATTAAAGAACCAACTTTTCTCAAATTCTCGTTCTTCCAACGTTGCTGGCTCTTATACTAAAGTGTCGCAAAAAAGTCTAGTTACATTAACTAATTTCTTTTCTTTAGTTATCATGGAGAACCCCTTGCGTTTTATGGGTCAAAAAGTATCCTAAATGTAACCTTGTAATGTACAGATTTGGCTTTGTTACAGTTTTATTATAGTATAGATAAATAAATAAATCTTGTCACCTTTGTTTAGCAAAAATTTTTTTATACAATGAAATAAATGTAACAACATAAGTGACAGTTTCGTCTACATAAATGTTTCATAAGTGGTCGATAATTACGTACAGAAATGTCATGTAGGCGTAGCTCAGTTGTAACGTACGGGGCTTTATATGTTTCGACGGAGCCGACGGTTCGAATCACGGTGGTCGTTTTTTTTGGTATATTTTTTTTTGAAGTAGCATATGGAAATATAGCTTAATTTTTTAGCTAATCTGTCTGCTATATATAGCACAAAGAAAATTTACCAAAATTCGTCAAGAATATCATGAACTACATTTTTTTTACTTTCGTCCGTTATCCTGGAGAATCCCTTGCGTTTTATAAGATAAAAAGTATCCTAGATGTAACCTTGTAATATTGGTTATTACTGTGCCAAATTTCGTCTAAATTGGTTCAGTACTTTCAGAGTAATACGTGTTTAAAGGGACAGACAAACAGGCAGATCCTGGAGAATCCCTTGCGTTTTATGAGAAAAAAAATATCCTAAATGTAATCTCGTAACATTAGTTATCACTGTGCCAAGTTTCGTCAAAATCGGTTCAGTACTTTCAGAGTGATGCGCGTTCACAGGGACAGACAGACAGACAGAAAGACAGACAGACAGACAGACAAAAATTTTAAAAGGGTTATTTTTGGCTTCTATATCGACAACAAAGTCTACCCCTATCAAAATTTTCAAAAAATATTTAATGTACAGATTTGGCCCTTCTACAGTTTTATTATAATATAGAAGATATAGATATAGATAGATAGATATAGATAGATAGATATAAACGACCGAAAACAAAAATTTTCTAAAAAAATCACCAGGACATCTTTGCCCACAGCTAGTATTGGCTTGTCATAAACTTACCATTACCTCAATCAATATACATTTTATATTCGATTTTGAGAAGTTCCCAGGCGTATCTTCAGAATTCAATGCACAATGCTAACGTAATGGAACAACCTTGAAAATATAGTTTTTCGTATAAAAAAAAAGTAATTTTCCAAATCAGTTAATAAACGACGAAATTCAGAGGTTATAAACATAAAAAAAAACAACCACATTGAAAGTCGGATAATAAGTAACATGTCGGAGTTATTGGCGGAATCTTGGAATGTTATATAGTGGTCTTTACATTTTATCCATAATCTTGTGTTACTTGGCTCTATATTGTGTAATGTTCGTGGTTCTTTACGTAATATAGTTTGGTTATTGTGCATAAGTGAAGTGGATCGGAAATAATACCACGGAGCATCGATTCTGACTTGCCACAAAAACTCCCAGGAAAGTTCTAACAAGATGGCCACCATCTTGTTAGTTCATTGAAATTATATCAAGAAACTTGTAATATCGATACTCACTTGACAATGGCAGTAATAGTCTACTAGAAGACTGGGTACCAAAAATAAAATAGAAGAAGTAAAAGGTCATAAAATAAGTAATAAGTATGAAGTAAATAAGTGTAAGTTATAGAAGATAAGTATAGATGTAATGTATTAGTGTATTTTTAGTAATATTGCGTAATTTAAGCACTTGTAAAATGTAATGCATGTATATTATAGGTTATGTATCTTGCTTCTTTTAACAGGCAAATAATATTGTGATTATGTTATAAAAGTAATTAAAATCTCTCACCATAAATCACGACGACTTCGGTAAAAAAATCCATCACATGGTGATATATACACGGCACAGTGGATTTCTTTTAGTTGTGTTTTGCAATCTTCTAATATATATCTAGCTGCCTAGATTTGCAGGTCGGCATGACAACGATTGCACTATAATTACTATTAGACAAAGTGCTGCAACTTCGTCAAGAAAAATGTACTGAAGTGTTTTGTTAATTTTAATTAAGTTTTATTGCTGAAGTAACAAATTCATATAATTATTTTATTATATAATAGATATAACCGACTTAAAAAATCGCCAATACGTTATGGGCTGACATGGTGATTACGCCCACACCTTTCTTCGAGATGAGGTTTATAGTCTTGCTGTGGGTCTCTTACAGGCTGGTAATTATGAGTTTATTGAAAATTAATCACGCTTCTTACATCTAACACAGTAATAATGCAACATAACGATAGCCATATTAATAAATATTAAGGCATTGGTTATTTCGACATTAGAATAAACACAATAGAAATGACTCTTGGAAAGAATTATACGTAAATAGCAATCACCGGTGTCTGAATAAAGGATCACAATAAAGTTGCCCCAAATCTAAAGATCTGAATGGCACCTTGATTGACTTATCATTCGGATCAGTTACCGCAAGTTTCACGCGGGGGCGCTTCCTCCGCTTCATCAGCTGATAACATCTTTAACTGACGAAGTGACGTGTCTATATCATTGCTTTTTTATCATCGTTATATGGCAAAATAAAAGCACTGTAGGTACTTGAGGGTCAACAACAATCAACAACGGCGCCCATCGATATATCTACATTGCATCGCTAGTCGCCGCTGTTGTATCAAACTAAGCAGTATTAAACCTCCAGATTTACAGGTGTCTAAGTTACTGGATATTTATTGACTACTTCTGAAACGGGATAAACCAAAAGAGAGTCACTATGCTTAACACCAGCTCAGTTGATATAATAATCTGTAGGTGGTAGAGCCACGCTGAAGCTATTACTGGTTTCAGCATGAAATGGTCAGCTCGCCCGGGGTAGTACGACCCTCTCGCAGAAAACCGACGTGAAGTAACAGTGCTTGCATAGTTGCGTTTCATTCGGTCATCTAGCGTCGTATAACCCACCTCTCTTCCCCTCGCCCCTTCCCCACTCCCCCACCCCTAAACACTGGGTGGCAACGCAGTAGCGACTCTTCTGGTGTTGCAAGTGTCTGTGGACGGTGGTGATCACTTAACATCAGATGCCCCGCCTGTTCGTTTTCCTCGTTTAAATATGATATTTAAAAAAACACGTTTTTTAAAAAAAAAAATATTGTAGCTCGGCAAAATGACAGCACTATGGCTGATGGTAAGCACAATCCAAAAGCAATGGCGACCACCGAGTGACGCACTATCCATCGCCGGTCGCCGCTGTTATGCCGGCCTGCGAAAAATTTGATATGCACAGGCTGATCCCGAAACGCGACCCACAGAAGGGAATCACTATGACGGGCTTTTTCGCCATATATATGGTGGTTGCAGTCAGGCTGTGAAAGCCTACCACTCCGCTTTTACCATTGCCTCATTCGTTACTCAGCAGGGTGCACCACGTGCAGGTGAGGTTGGCTTGGGTGTCTCAAGTCTTATGATGTTATTCGACACCCCTTACATCCCTAAATTACGTTTATGTTGGTCGCGATCTACTCCGGTAGGTATTAATCTTTACCAATGCGACTGTATATACTCCGATTGAAACCAGTAGTGAAATATGAGTAATAAAATAAAAAATATTGATTTTTTTGTGCAAACTATACATATGATAACGTGGCACTTGTATTAAATGGGCATAATGCTGTTAACTCTATAGCATGAACAGGATTATTTGAAAGTAGACACGGAAAGTAGAGGTGAGTCTTTAGTGTTGCAAGAATTAACTACAGGGATCTATAGCATAACAAAGCGTCGAATTATACTAATTCTAATGATCATCTAGTAATCGAAATTTGAGCATAATTCACGATTTTTTTTTAATGCCAGTATTAAAGAGAGAGAAAAGTCTGTTAATTTGCCAAAAACGCTAAAACTTCTCAATTGCTACTAAACAAAAAGGAAAAGAAAAAATTTGTAGACAAACTGATTTATCAAAATATATAGATTATACTGAAGAATGTTAAGTATTATACATAGTTTACCAGTCATATATACCTAGGTAATTGAGAGAGCATCAAGTAAAATATAGAAGTTTATAGAAACATACTTATCTGCTATGATATCTTTCTATCCGATTAAATTAATGTAAAAAATGTAGATAAAACTATCATCATCTCTATCTCAATCATCTACATATTGTGTAATCTGAATAGATATCATAACTCAGTATATTATAAAAAAATTACACTCAAATATTTAATTCTACTCGTAAGACTGAATGGAGGTTGCTCTCCAGACAGCTGTGTATCGAAATCGATCTTCATAATTTTAATCACTCAAACTGTGAGTGCCGAAGTAATCGTGAAGATACCCCGTGACCCATTTTAAAAGTTTTATTCGAATGGACGATCGCAGAGGCACAAACGAGGGGAGTGATAAATGAACAACATCAATCAGATGAATTTAACTCTTGCAAATTTTCACCCGCATCGAGGAGTGAGTGGGTAATCGTTATTAAAGAAATCCAGTTTGTTTTCAAATATATATTTATTGAGAGTTCAATCAAGTAATAATGTTTCATTATTCTTGTTATTTAATGAACTAAACATTTATAAAATTATAGTATGGTTCAGTATATGAAATGACTTCTTATTCTAATATTTTATCCACCGTTTTTTTTTTCTGTCCTACATGATGCGATAATATTAATTTGTTTGGATAATTACAGTTGTCAATTACCAAGGCAGTTGGTTAGGTATTATAAATTGTAACAGTATGTAGGCTATAATCAATAATTATTAATAACTTCTTTTTCTTTCGGCAATATCTACTACGACCTAATTATTTAGAAAATATTTTAAAAGTTTTAATAATTTGCTTGTTTTTAACCGACTTCGAAAAAGGAGGAGGTTACTTCGTTCGGTTGTATGTTTTATTTTTTATTGTTAATCGATATCTCCGTCAATTATGAACCGATTTTAATGATTCTTTTTTATTTGAATTGGTTATAAAGGGGTGAAATATCGTTTATTTGATTTTCACCCACTTCGTCTCTATGTATTTTCGTAAAATTGGAACCGATTTATTATACCCATTAGAAACCAGATATATTTATGAATACTAAAAATGGAGAATGGAGAACCGCCTTCGATGTGAAAAACTAATAAGGCACTAAAAACCGAAAAATAACGGAATTATTAAATTGACCAACTTAAATAAAAAATATTGATATTGGCGCTACCTAATAATATATTTGAAGTCGATTTTGATGAATAATATTTTAATGAGATCCAAAATTAACAAGGTTGTACCCACTGCTTTAATATTGTTTATTGTAAGCCAGGTATATGGTATTATATGATATAGGTCATTGAATTATACCATAATGGTTATATATGTAATAATTTATTCTTTGTGTTCTTAACTATGCATACTAATTCTATTGATGTTCAGTAGAATGATAAAGATGTTGATGTACTAAACTTTTATGTACAGCCACCTAGTTATAATAGGTATAGGTAGTTAATAGTATGAAACTTTTGTCATGAAAACACGGTTCAGTTTACCAACGTTCTTGGTGCTTGAAGAAACGACGTTGGAGCTTATATACCTTGCATATAATAGGTATTTACCTATGAAATTGCCGTTTTGTATGAAAAAATTTAATCGATTTTTTTAAATAGATATATAATTTATATTTATTTTTTTAATATAATAACTGCCATTTATATATGAGGCATATAAAATCAAAAACAGCTAAGTGCATAGAGACCAAATTTGCAGGAAACGAAAAAAATGTTTATCTATTCTCAGAGTTGGAGTTTTACTTATATTCAAAGTTTCAATTTTAGGGAGTGGCATAGGCTATTGATTTTGCCTGCCTATGGCCATCAGCTCTAAAAGAGAAGTTCAAGAAATAAAAAAAA
>MU159109.1:119266-132490 GCA_015888305.1 Antheraea pernyi | reverse complement strand
CACCAGGGGAGTCGCAAGTGCGTTGCCAGCCTGTGTACGTGGGAGGGGGAGGGGAAGGAGAAAGGGGAAGGGAAAGGGGGAATTATAACGTATAGAGACCTTATGAATGAAGTTTATGCAGACGACTTGTTTATGGTATGAAAAAATAAGTAGCATATTCCAATTTTAAGATTAATAATGCTAAACCTCATCGATAGCTACTGAGCAACAAAAAATTACGAAAATCGGTCATGAATCAGAGGCAGAAAAATACTGAAAGGTTTCGTCTTCACCTATCCATATATAAATGTATAGAGCAGTCGAATCCAATAACTTTCATTAATGCATAGTTCTCAACTTGTCATGTTACTAGGCATACTCAGGCTTCTCACAAAGAATTATATCAAATCTTTTGCCTCATTAAGAGGGATACATTTATCTAAATAAACAGAGATAAAAATTATTTAACTTCATCAAAACACGAGAGCCGAATGGGTTGGCATCAATTATACTTTATCAGTTGCGTCGACTACCGATCAGCTACCGTGGAGACATAACCCAATGTCCACTTCCTGGGATACCTATAGAGTTGTTAATAACGAATATTTATTTTATTAACACCTATAAACTCTGTAATGGTTTATTTGAATGAGTTACTCATAAAGTAAGACAAGTTGACACACTTCGACAGTTTTATTGTATTGAATATATTATTTTGATCATCTATAGTTGATATCTAAACATTTTATAAAACGATTTCTTTTCGCATCTGTTTATATATTCTGTTAGTTCTTATAAACTACGCAATGGATTTTGATACGGATTTTACGATCTTTTAGAGAATTCATTGTAAAAGATGTCTAGGTATTAAACGTGTATTATATTATCTTCTATACATATAATAGAATGTAAATCTAAAGTATCTGTACTTTTCCATTTTTGTGAAAAAAATTGTTATAGGTGTCTAGAAATAAGTAATAGATTAGATTTCAATCATTTTTAGAAATGTCTGTCTGTCTCTCTGTCTGACCGTTTGTATGAACACGCGTCACTGCTAAAGTATTGTGTTTACAACAAAACCACACCAATAATATCATGAAGGATATCTTTGAGAAGAACTTAGTCTGCGTTTCATTAAAATCGGTCTAATCTATCAAAAGTTATTCTAATTTTAATGACGACGCGGCGTAAGTACGAGAGAAAAGTGAGATGAGTAAATGGGCTTAATACATTCGGATGACTCTATTAATCACTGTTTCTTACATAAGTTTCCACGGGGACGAAGTCGTCTATTCTAATTTTTTTATCTAATTTAATCTAATCGCGTTAGTAATGTTGATTCAACTCTATCATCAAAATATTTTTTATACCATCACAAAAAAGTTAAATACGTATTGAATACTTGCTTTAAAAAGGTCTCGCAGTAAATGCACCGCGGTCGCTGAATGCTCGCCATCTTGATCTTTTGTCTCGCTTTGGTTACGTTAGACTTGCGAAAAAGGATAACGCGAACTCCCCTCGGACGAGCGCGGTGCATGTAATACGAAACCCTTTTAAAGCAAGTGTTCAATACGTATTTAACTTTTTTGTAATAACACCGCATAGGTTTAAGCTTTTGACCACAATCTCATGTGACGTTAAATAAGGATGTAGTCTGAGAGGTTAAGAATGCTAAGCCTAGAGAGGATTGGCTCTTAAGTGTAGCTATCGAAACACACCAACCGGAGCTTGGCGACAGATTTCCAATTTGAAGGTCGTAGCTATTTTCTCTTCAAACTGGTTCGGCAAAATGACTGCACTGTACCTGATGGAAAGTACAGTACAGTCTATAAATAACGGAGACTGTCACTGTTAAATAGCAATGGTAGTCATCGCTATCATGCCGACCTGCAAAAGTGCTTTTCACGCCTCGTTTGAAGGACCCCATGTCAGAAGAGGAAGGGAACAGACTGGCTGGGAGACGATTCCACACCTTCAGGACGGACTTAGAAAAGGGCCTACTATAAAAATATATGATAGCTTTTTGTCACAACCTTTTATCTTTTATATATAATTAAACAATCATTCATTATTCGCGACACTATTTTATTCAATTTACTATTGATTCTTATCCATTTAGTAACATTAGCCATTTAAAGTATATCCAAATGACCTTTTACAGCATATAATGTCAATGAATATCTTAGAAATTATGACGGTTTTAAAATTACAAAAAAGGCTATTCTATATAAGGCTATCTAATGAATCTTACGTAGCTTCTATAATTTTGATGAATTAAAGCGTCCAGAAACTAATCAAAATTGTTTCACCACTTATGATTATATAGTTAATATTTTTTTTTTATTTAAGTAGTAAACGGAGACACAGTCCAGATGATATTAAATAATACCAGTTATAACAGCTTGTTACTCCTAAGGACTAGGTGGAATCACCTCGTGTGTCAATATAGTTATGCTGCTAACCACAGCCTTTGAACCAATATATATTTGCAAGCATTTTCGCATTGTGGTAGAAATAGGTGTGTCGTTGGTGCTCCTAGAATCGAAACTTGTATAAGCTCTCCCTAAAAATGTAGTCATTTATTGACAAAAGATTTGTGTACTTAAAATATGTAAGGGGTAATAGTTTTTATTTTCCTATTAATTCCGAATTGAAAACATAGGTGGCTCTTTAGACTAACATTCTCCAGTGGGTCCTGCTATACCTAACTACACAATATTATCGATCCACGCTACTATGAAATGTAGATTTTTATTTCTCCTGCAATTATATTAACATAATGTACGGAAATGTTTGGTTATATATTGAAATAATTGATTATCAATATAATTATCATATAAGAAAAGGGTCCAATCAAAGCAATAAGTCAAGCTTTTCTTATTCATAAACATTATATTCACCAAATTTGTAATTGCCAAAATAATACTATTCAAACATATTCCATTATTTCACAACTCACATCTCAATACAATTGACTTTCTATGACATATGTAGTCTAGATAGGAGACAGTTTTAGGTAACTATTAAAAGAATAACCCTGTCACAAGCTATTAATCAATGTTCGATAACGCAGCTCAAAATGGGCGGTCTGTGTTGTAAGCCAGGTGATTTATTTTATAAGTCGAATGGCGATTGAAAGACTTGACTTACCAGTTTAACTTGATCTCTCTCTTAATGAACAAATACATTTGTATCGTCTTAACACTTTGGTTTTAGGGAAGCGGGGGAGGTTTTTTATAATGGCCGGGTTATATTGGCGATGAACGATAGCGGCCGTTGTATTGACAACGTTCTCAGGACAATAGGCAATACATTTATCGTAGCATCACTAGGATTTATGCGTAGGTTCGAATGTTGATTTCGATTATAATAAATAGATAGAACACAAGGCTAAAAAAGTCACATTTTGTTTAATGTTACATTTAAAATACAGACTTAATGGTTTATAATCAATAATAGTTTTAACAAAAACCGTTTTTAATTACCGTGAATAATTTATTCATACTAATTATTAGTATTATTAGTTTTCTGTTTACCTAATTAATAGTCAGTAAAATGCAATGTATAATATCGAAAATATATATGTGCCACAAAGTATTATATGTAGGTATATGTCGTTAAAAAGTGCATCAGCCAAAATGAACAATGACGTATTTAAAAGTAAAATTAATAAACAATTAGGGCGTTAACAAACAGCTTAAAATTTTAATGAAGAAATAATTATCGACAGATTATTTAATTTCAGTAAATGTCTTCCCAGAATGCCATCTGGTGAATGTTCAAAGGTTGGAATTTTAATATAAAAAAGGAAACATAGCTAAAGTGCCATCTATTGACGGATAGTGAACAATAATCAACCGTTAATTTTTTAATTTTATAGCAACCGCTTGAAACTTCGTACGCGTGAATTACTATACAAAAATGAATGCAGTAATTTTCTATCAATGAACTTTTCGGAATTGAATTAATAGTTCAGGATATTGGTTCCTACAAAGAAACAAACCATACGTCTTTTTATTCTTAACTAGTACTATAAATGCGAAAAAGTTTTTTTATTACGGTTCCACGCTTTGACTAGACAATCGATTATTATGAAATTTTGTATACAATTTATCAGAGATGCAGAAAAATATATAAGGTATCTTTTATTCGGAAAGATTTATTGTTTCTGAGGAATATGTCAAAATTACATTAAAGATAGCAAAGCTCCGAGCAAAAGCTAGTAGGAACGAAATGATGTAAATAATAAATTAAAAGGATTCTATATTATATTGAAGGATAAACTTTTTTCCGTCTGTCTGTCTGTTTAAATATTGAATTCAACGTCTAGACTTTGAGACTAGCTATGATAACTTGAACCTTAAATTTCAAGACAATAATATTGTAATAAATATAGTACACAATATTACGCGTATTCCTATAAACGTTTTTATCTCCTACTAATCTACCATTTAGAGATTTCAATTTCTATAAAATAGCTCTCTAAGAACGTATAATGTTTCTGACCTTATCGACATCGATCATTTGCTTATGAAATACGAAATTTTGTCAGAAAAAATTGAAAGAAATGAATGTAAATCGTTTAATAACCAATAATAAAAGACCTTTTCAGTAGTCCGGTGAAGCTGTTAAGACCTTGAATAGCGTAGTCAGTGGAAAAAAAACAAGACCTTTTCAGCTTTTAAAAGTATTAAAATTTCAAACAGTGCATTATATAGGTACCACTTGACTGTTGCCTTCACTATTTTACATAAATATTAATATATATTTTATTTTATTATTTATTTCATGAGTAAATATAATCAGCAAATTTAAAGTTAACAATTTGAGTTGAGACACAATTATGTGAGAATACTTTTGATTTAAAAAAAGTTTCTTCTATAGGGTTATTCTGTCTTTGATAGTTTTCAGATTTAAACAGAATTCATGTTCACAAATAAATGTAGGAAGAAAAGTTATCTTTGTATTTATTTATTATTTGATAATCTTGTGTTGGCTGTGGAGTCTATCTAGGTGATGCTGCATCTGTAATTAGAACAAACATATATCGGCATATACAATATAAATGTCATATTAAACAAAGATCAATAATTAGTTATCACAACTGTTGTAAGCATAAATATATCATTAAGTAGGTTCCAAACACAATTAACAATGTATTTTATCTTAAAATGGAATATCAAATTTAGATATAACAAGTTACAAAAATAACATGAAGTAATTGAGTTATGCGTTTTTTATCTAATAAAGTACAATAACTCACATTTTATATAACACTAGCGGTCCGGGAGAACATTGTCCTGCCTTGATAATAAAAGAAAATCTAAATCAACCGCGGTGCCAACTGCCGCTCCAATTGTGAATCTAAACCATTCTCGGATCGATTGGAACACCGCACACAAAATTTCATCAAAATCTGTCCAGCTGTTTAGGAGGAGTTCAGTGACATACACACGTACAGAAGAAATTTATATATAAAGATAATATTTGCACATTTAAGAACAGTCTTGAGATAAAACAAAAAGATCAATTTGAAACTAAAGTTTGCTTTTTGTCTTTAGTTATAAATACTAAAAACTTATAGTGAATACAAAGTATTATAAACCCTTTAAAAATATATTTTAGCTAAAATAATAAATTCAAAACTTCCGTTTACACATAAGATAGTAATATTATTATGATTTTCATTTCATAATAATGTAAATTGAAACGATCAAATGTAATAATTTCTGTTCACTTAAATCCGTACTTTTAGTACTACCATATTTTTTAGTAACACGACATAGATACATTATAATGTATACGTATACGATTATAAAAAACAACACCAACTTAAAAATGTGATAATTATAACGACAAATAAATCCTATTACAATATTACAAAGAAAAAAGTTATTGAAGACGTATGAATAATCGTTACCTATTCTTTCACGGAAAAATTAATGAACAGATTTTGACGAAAATTTTTAGTATTAGTATCTATAGTAATAATTGTTCCTGCATAAAATAACCCATAGATTATAATTTATAAAGATTTCCTTTTAATTGGCTAGAACATAACGATAAGTATTAAGTAAATTAAAAGAAAGCTGCCATATAAGAACTATTTTGGCGTGCACTGTATAAACGGTTAGGGTTATATAAATGTAATGTATTACGTCAAAGAAACAAATACAAACAAAGTCGCATGGGTGATTACTTCGATTAATACAAATAAAAAATACATGAAAAAAAATCGTTTAAATTTGTTCATACAAAACGGCAATTTCATAGGTAACGACCTAATATAATCACAAGTTTAATACACAAAAAAATTAAAATAATATTATAGGAACTTAAAATTAGCATTTATTTATCTTTAAGTTGTTTGTTATACATATAATATAATACGTATTTATACTTATATGTGTGTTCTTTTTCTTTCTCGAACTTACTACGCTATAGTTTGTTCATAGCAGTCAAAAGTTTACACAAAAAGAATACGTACAGTTAAACACCAACCTTCTTATATTTATTAATTATAATATAATAATCCTGAATTATTATAATATTTAGTATATTTGTCAATATCAAATAAATTCGTATTAATACCACATCTTTGTATATATTTCCGAAAAATCCTGTGTAATATACTTCGATTACATTAAAACAATGTTGTTCATATCTAAAACTTATACTAAGATATAGCTACACAACGCTTCAGCTAGTGTACGCTATTCACAAAATTCCCGGGAAAAAGATAAAAGCTTAATGGCATCGCGGTAACAAAGTTATGGGAGTAATAAACCATATCGTACACTATCCTACATCGTATATACATTGTAAGTTTTATTTCACCTCGTAATGTTACATACTATCATCACAGCTTTAGCGAATTGAGAAATGGAGAATTTATCGACATGCGATTTTATTACTGCTAATAATCGTAGACTCAGCATTACAGTTAGGTATATCAGCATTAATTTGATTAGTGTGCGAATTGGTGCTCGCTTGCATCGTTGGTGATATTTTTTTATAAAATATAATTTATATTACAAATGCGAATGTGAATTTACTTATTACGCAACTGTCTATTCAACCGATCGTAATACTATTTTGCATACAAGTTGTCACGGGTACAAAAAAGGATATCTAGTACATTTTCTTCAAAAAAAGTGCCGTGTGTTATATCTACATTACCGCGAGTAAAGCTGCAGACAAAAGTTACCTAGTAGCCTACGTAGTTTTTTTGTAATAATAAGGATATTTTTTTTATTATTTATTTATATATTATATATATTTTTATATTTTTACCTTCAAAATCCGTCAACCACATTTTAAGTGAAATTCTTTCAAAGCCTGTAAGGATATTTACTCGTATACTTATTTTTATCACACTATACAATTTAAATATATATGCATTGTAGGGTATCGGTTATTTACCAAGATGGCTTTTTTGACTAAGGTATCATACAAATCATTAGTTTATTTATATCAATAAATATTTAAGAAAAAAAATCCGATGCCATTTCACCGTGTCTATCTAAACTACGATAGTTTTCCGATTTATTTAACATGAGGTTTTTTCACTTCATATAAAATATTTTTTATGTTGATTTTTTTATTTAATAACTTACCAAATATTATAAGTGCTAACCTTCTTTCGCGTATTAATTAATTAAAAAAAGAATGCACCATATAATATAATACGTATTTATACTTATATGTGTGTTCTTTTTCTTTCTCGAACTTACTACGCTATAGTTTGTTCATAGCAGTCAAAAGTTTACACAAAAAGAATACGTACAGTTAAACACCAACCTTCTTATATTTATTAATTATAATATAATAATCCTGAATTATTATAATATTTAGTATATTTGTCAATATCAAATAAATTCGTATTAATACCACATCTTTGTATATATTTCCGAAAAATCCTGTGTAATATACTTCGATTACATTAAAACAATGTTGTTCATATCTAAAACTTATACTAAGATATAGCTACACAACGCTTCAGCTAGTGTACGCTATTCACATAAATCAAGGGAAAAAGATAAAAGCTTAATGGCATCGCGGTAACAAAGTTATGGGAGTAATAAACCATATCGTACACTATCCTACATCGTATATACATTGTAAGTTTTATTTCACCTCGTAATGTTACATACTATCATCATAGCTTTAGCGAATTGAGAAATGGAGAATTTATCGACATGCGATTTTATTACTGCTAATAATCGTAGACTCAGCATTACAGTTAGGTATATCAGCATTAATTTGATTAGTGTGCGAATTGGTGCTCGCTTGCATCGTTGGTGATATTTTTTTAATGAAATATAATTTATATTACAAATGCGAATGTGAAGTTACTTATTACGCAACTGACTCATTCTATTGTCTATTCAACCGATCGTAATTCTATTTTGCATACAAGTTGTCACGGGTACAAAAAAGGATATCTAGTTTTGTCCAAAAAAAGTGCCGTGTCTAAAGGATAAGTTATATCTACATTACCGCGAGTAAAGCTGCAGACAAAAGTTAGTAGCCTACGTAGTTCTTTTGTAATAATAAGGATATTTTTTTAATTATTTATTTATATATTATATATATTTTTACCTTCAAAATCCGTCAACCAGATTTTAAGTGAAGTTCTTTCAAAGCCTATAAGGATATTATGTAAGTATACTCGTATACTTATTTTTATCAAACTATAACATTTAAATATATATGCATTTTAGTGTATCGGTTATTTACCAAGATTGCTTTTTTGACAAGGGTATTGTTCAAGTGATTAGTTTATTTATATCCTTAAATGTTTAAGAAAAAAAAATCTGATGCGATTTCACCGTGTCTAAACTACGATAGTTTTCGGATTCCCTAACATGTGGTTTTTCACTTTTTATTAAAAAAACTATGTTGATTTTTTTATTTAATAACTTACCTAATATTATAAGTGCTAACCTTCTTTCGCGTATTAATTAATTAAAAAAAGAATGCACCTACGTAATACAATAAAATAATATTACTAAGAAAATTCTGGTAGATGAAACAACTATTTTTAATTGAAGACATCAGTGGATGAAACTGATAATGCACCATTCTATAAATTCACACACAAAATATCTCATCGAAATCGGTTCAGCCGTTTAGTAGTTCAGTTACACACACATGCACTGAAGTATAATATACATATGCACCTAAAGATAATCAAAGATATGATACACACTTTGGAGCGCACTTCTATTAAACTACGAATATGTAATGAAGGTGATTCATCCACCGATCTTCAATTATCAAGAAAATCTATGATAAAAATATAGGTACCATTATTTTCAACTTATATTTAGATATATACCACAAAAAGTTTTTATTAAAAATATTAACACTGATTTATCTTGTAACCTAAAGTTCTGTCAAACCTTATCAAAATATTAAATAACAAAATACATCTGATAAACGTATAACGTTGCAGTTGGAGTTGCAGTTGAATGGTTTTTCTTTGATCTTGCAAACTGTTGAAGCATGCGATTTTATTACTGCTAATAATCGTAGACTCAGCATTACAGTTAGGTATATCAGCATTAATTTGATTACTGTGCGAATTGGTGCTCGCTTGCATCGTTGGTGATATTTTTTTAATGAAATATAATTTATATTACAAATGCGAATGTGAAGTTACTTATTACGCAACTGACTCATTCTATTGTCTATTCAACCGATCGTAATTCTATTTTGCATACAAGTTGTCACGGGTACAAAAAAGGATATCTAGTTTTGTCCAAAAAAAGTGCCGTGTCTAAAGGATAAGTTATATCTACATTACCGCGAGTAAAGCTGCAGACAAAAGTTAGTAGCCTACGTAGTTCTTTTGTAATAATAAGGATATTTTTTTAATTATTTATTTATATATTATATATATTTTTACCTTCAAAATCCGTCAACCAGATTTTAAGTGAAGTTCTTTCAAAGCCTATAAGGATATTATGTAAGTATACTCGTATACTTATTTTTATCAAACTATAACATTCTCTGCACGCTTAGCGTGAAGGATCTGATGTCAAAGGACAGAAAGAAGACATTAGCCGAGAGACTATTCCACAGCGCCTTCATACACGTAGGTATGACATTATTTTATTTTTTATTGAAGCCAAGTTAGCTATTATCGTAACGGTTTCAGAGTCCATCGTGTCTGATTTTTTTAAGGAAAGGGGAAGAGAGAATATGGAACCTTGATGTAAATTTTCACTTACGGAGGATGAAGGAGTAGTGTAAATTTTGTCTGTATATAGACACCAGGGTAGATCTAGATTAAATTCAGTGAGTCGAATAGAAAATATTCTGTTTATCTCGTAGGGAGAGTAAAGAAATGCCTAATACACATGCATAAGGAAATAAAAAATAAGCGTGTGTGTACTTATGTACACGCGTTAGAAGTTATACTTAAGATAAAAATCTTTTAATTTTTTTTACCTTTTACCTTATTCTACGTATGTAGAAAAAACGACACTAGCAATAGAAAAAAGGTATTTAATACATTGAAAGTTTTAATATAAAGAAATACAAACAACAAATACAAAAAACAAAATGTTGACTATAGCTAACTTCAGGGTGTCGGTTTTTCGTGACGGTGTGCGCGCGCATCGTAAAAATTTACTCTCATCATTTTTCCCTAACGCGCTAAAAGAAGTATAACTTCAAAATGAAAGAAAATTACGTGAATGGAAAGTAATGCCTACTGTAGTAGATATATAGGGTTAGAAATTAAAATCTAATTATAATTTATGGAATACAAACTTTATAAGCATTAAAGATTACTGAACGATATTAACCTATACTATTACACAATGACGAATTAAAAGATATTTTATTGTCATATAAATTAATTATTGTAGATTAAAAAAATAAAAATACTAATAACCTTTCAATAAACTTTCTTCGAATATTATTCTTTTAAATGATTCCATATGAACACCAATAAATATTAAATATGTCGTTATATTTAAAAATGAACTAAATCCAATTTTAATCTTTCATATAAACATGTTATATTTTTTCAAGATTTCCAGTTTTTATACACCGCGAATGAAGTTAAATTTTTTCCATAACTTTTTTTTTTTTAATGATGTACAATACAATACAATATTTTAAGATATTGAAGAATAACGTAAAAAACTAAGAACAGCTTTGGATTTAACTCATTTTGAAATGTAGCAACTGAAATATTGCGAATGCTTTATGTGATATATTTATGTAAAATTCAATGATCATTAGTTATCAACAAATTCCTTGAAGAACCTAAAATACGATTTTCAAACAAACTTCGAACAATACAATACCCCGACGTCTGATAGCATGACGCAGGATCACAAATCAGTTAGATCGACGTCGAACCTCTCTTGGGATTCGCAAAAAAATAATCTCAGCCTATTTCCGCAAATCATTGCGACCATTGTACACCCGATAATGTAGAGGGAAGCGGAGCCTAACAAAAAGGCTCACTTAATTGCACGAGGGAAGAACGCTGAAAGGCGAGCGAGTATTGTTTCCCGCGAGGCCTTTGTACGAACTCACCCGATCGCCTGACTCATCAATTTCCTCACATCGACGGCGGAGGAACGATTGAGACTTATATACGTCGTTTTGAACTCACCCCATTTTGCGGTTTTCTACGCGAACTGGAAACTCGCACGATCACGCTCTTATTAATGGTAAAACGAGATTGTCTTGAGGCAACTGAGATTTCTAATTAAATCCAATGACTTTAAAAATCGCATACCAAAATTTATTACTCTGATAAATCTTTAACTTAAATTATAATGTATACCAATATTATAAAGCTGGAGGGATTGTTTGTTTGTTCGGTTGAACACTCTAATCGCAGGAACTACTGATCCGATTTGAAAAATTATTTCAGTGTTAGATAGCTCATTTATCGAAGAAAGCTATATATCATCAGCTAAGACCAATAGGAGCGGAGCTCCAATGAAGAATGTTTTAAAATGGTTTTTTTTTAAAGCTTCCGCTGGCTTAGTTACCCCAGAGTAACTATTACATGCGGACGAAGTCGCGAGCAGAAGCTAGTAATTAATAAGTAAGGAATTATAGTACTTTTTATTTGGAATTAAGTTTAATTAATACAAGTCGTCTATGTAAATATACTTAAGCAATTATCTAAAACACGATTCGCGTATTACTGTATTCTCCCAGAGAATAGAACCGCAATCCGCAGTAGGTAACATTACACCCCCTCCCATTCCTCCAGTTTCTGTATAGTGTCCTCCTGCCATCATTAATCTTGTACGTAGCCGAACAAACAGCGTTCCCTCTCAAGAACTTTAGAGCTGTGCCGGGTCGATAATATAAGTAAACTATCGTGGACATAAGCGACAGCCGGCTCGAGGCTTGGGGATGAAGCAATCGATTAGAACTAAATAATTAACTTGTACAAACAACTCGTAAATAAACATGCTAATTTGACAAGAATCTGATATCATTTAAGATAATAAGGTGATATTGGTATATGGATTAATGTCTACTGTCTACATGAATTATAACCATATAAAAAAAGTACAAATAAAAAAACACAAATGTATGAACTTTGCCTCGCGGCTCCATTCGTGTTAGTTTAAATTTAATCTATGCTTCGAAAACAATATCAGTTTTCTAGATGAAAGTATAACAACTAACAACGTATAAACAACATTACATGATGATTGGTTGACTATTTAAAGCGTAGAAGCGTAATAAGCTAACTCACATTCGCATTTATAATATTAGTATGGATCTATGAAATACAAGATATTAGTTGACATACTTTAACCAAAACAAATATAATATTTAATAAATCTTTTATTTTATTTATTTAAAAGCTTTTATTTTATTAAAAGCTTTGTCGATTTATTAGAAACACATCGACATAAGTTGTTAAATGTATAGTAATCCCTAGAAATATATTTTACGAGTCCTTGTTACAACTAGAACGTCGCGTCTAAAATTGCATCGCAGTCTAGACGACGACCGCTTAATTTAAGTATAATACAATATAAGTATGTATATTCTTTAGTGTTTATACATTTTGCTTTATCCTTGAATTTTTTAATTGTGCTTTAAAATATAAACCGACGTGAAGTAACAGTGCTTGCGTTATTGCGTTTCGTTCGGTCAGTGAGAGCGCCGGAAACCCATCACCTCTTCTCCCAAACACAGCCTGGCAACGCACTTGTGATTCCCCTGATGTTGCTAGTGTCTATGGACGGCGGT
>MU159109.1:15989-112380 GCA_015888305.1 Antheraea pernyi | reverse complement strand
ACACAATGATGGAGAAGCTGGCACATCTCCAACCAGCGTTGGTCAGTCGCTCGTCTCCGCTGCTCCTGCACGACAACGCGCGACCTCATACTGCACAGCAGACGGTCTCCAAGCTGCAAGAACTTAGGTTGGAAGTTCTCCGTCATCCGCCCTACTCACCAGACCTTGCGCTGACAGACTACTACTTTTTCCAGAATTTGGATAAGTCCTTGGCGGGAAAAAAACTCAATACCCGAGAGGCAGTACAAAATGCCTTTGAAGAATTTGTTTTCTCCTGTCCAGCTGATTTATTTAAGAAGGGCATCAATAAACTGCCATTGCGTTGGCAAAGATGCATTGATTATATGGGTGATTACTTCGATTAATACAAATAAAAAATACATGAAAAAAAATCGTTTAAATTTGTTCATACAAAACGGCAATTTCATAGGTAACGACCTAATATAATCACAAGTTTAATACACAAAAAAATTAAAATAATATTATAGGAACTTAAAATTAGCATTTATTTATCTTTAAGTTGTTTGTTATACATATAATATAATACGTATTTATACTTATATGTGTGTTCTTTTTCTTTCTCGAACTTACTACGCTATAGTTTGTTCATAGCAGTCAAAAGTTTACACAAAAAGAATACGTACAGTTAAACACCAACCTTCTTATATTTATTAATTATAATATAATAATCCTGAATTATTATAATATTTAGTATATTTGTCAATATCAAATAAATTCGTATTAATACCACATCTTTGTATATATTTCCGAAAAATCCTGTGTAATATACTTCGATTACATTAAAACAATGTTGTTCATATCTAAAACTTATACTAAGATATAGCTACACAACGCTTCAGCTAGTGTACGCTATTCACAAAATTCCCGGGAAAAAGATAAAAGCTTAATGGCATCGCGGTAACAAAGTTATGGGAGTAATAAACCATATCGTACACTATCCTACATCGTATATACATTGTAAGTTTTATTTCACCTCGTAATGTTACATACTATCATCATAGCTTTAGCGAATTGAGAAATGGAGAATTTATCGACATGCGATTTTATTACTGCTAATAATCGTAGACTCAGCATTACAGTTAGGTATATCAGCATTAATTTGATTAGTGTGCGAATTGGTGCTCGCTTGCATCGTTGGTGATATTTTTTTATAAAATATAATTTATATTACAAATGCGAATGTGAATTTACTTATTACGCAACTGTCTATTCAACCGATCGTAATACTATTTTGCATACAAGTTGTCACGGGTACAAAAAAGGATATCTAGTACATTTTCTTCAAAAAAAGTGCCGTGTGTTATATCTACATTACCGCGAGTAAAGCTGCAGACAAAAGTTACCTAGTAGCCTACGTAGTTTTTTTGTAATAATAAGGATATTTTTTTTATTATTTATTTATATATTATATATATTTTTATATTTTTACCTTCAAAATCCGTCAACCACATTTTAAGTGAAATTCTTTCAAAGCCTGTAAGGATATTTACTCGTATACTTATTTTTATCACACTATACAATTTAAATATATATGCATTGTAGGGTATCGGTTATTTACCAAGATGGCTTTTTTGACTAAGGTATCATACAAATCATTAGTTTATTTATATCAATAAATATTTAAGAAAAAAAATCCGATGCCATTTCACCGTGTCTATCTAAACTACGATAGTTTTCCGATTTATTTAACATGAGGTTTTTTCACTTCATATAAAATATTTTTTATGTTGATTTTTTTATTTAATAACTTACCAAATATTATAAGTGCTAACCTTCTTTCGCGTATTAATTAATTAATAATAGAATGCACCTACGTAATACAATAAAATAATATTACTACAGTTACATACACACTTCAGTGTTGAAGTATAATATACATATGTACCTAAAGATAATCAAAGATATGATACACACTTTGGAGCGCACTTCTATTAAATTACATATTATCTACATGAAAGTGATTCATCCACCAATCTTCAATTATCAAGAAAATCTATGATAAAAATATAGGTACCATTATTTTCAACTTATATTTACGTATATACCACAAAAATTTTTCATTAAAAATATTAACACATTGTAACCTAAAGTTCTATCAAATCAAAATATTAAATAACAAAATACATCCGAAAAACGCATAACGTTGCAGTTGGAGTTGCAGTTGAATGGGTTTTCTTTGATCTTGCAAACTGCTGAAGAAATGGTCGTTGTTAAAGTAGCGAGGTCTTCCAGCCGTGAGATACCTGTAGAGACGAGCTTCTGATATAAAATAAAGCTACAAAAGCCCGGATCTACAGGGTAGATCACGAATGTGCCATTATTTAGAACGTTTTTCAGTTTTCATTGTTGTCGAAGGAACAAGCTTCTTACACACTATAGCTGCGTCGAAACACCACCTGGAACTTAAAACATTCTGTATTAATTTCTGTTTTCAGTCTTATTTTCTTTGAATTAGAGAACATATTTCTACTTCGTGTTCGTTGTATTTATCTTTTTTTGGAGTTATTTCGAGTTTATTTAATTTAGGGAGTAGTGATTGCTCGGAATATTTATTTTAACCGTATACTACACAAAGCCGGAACCTGCGATTTCATGCTATGTACTATATTTGTAAGAAGACTAATTTGTGTGAACGTTTTAAAATACTTTTTCATTTATATTTTTCTATTTAAAAAGTGAATTCTACTTGTTAAACTATTTTTTAAATTACCTGTAGGTAATACGATTTCCCTTTGGATTAATTCGTAGCTGCCTATTTAAAGATCTTAATGGCAGAATTTTGCTCGTTATCATTTGTTCAATATTCAGTTATTTACTTATTGTATTAAAATTTCAAGCTGTTCATTTTATTATTAAAGTTACATTTCTTTTGGCCGCGTTATTAGGAATCGTTTCTTTTTCTTTCTTGAAATGGTAGTTGCGCGCGTCTTTTTAACACGACTTGCAGTTAGTTGATAATGTTTCTTTTGAAATGTTATATACACAATTTCATCTAAACACTAATATTATTTTGTATATGTTCTTTATTCATATTATTTATCTTTTTCGTTCAAGTCTTTGACTTGGTTAAAAATAGTAAATGTGTAAAACAACAACTTCTCACGTGCGTATTTAAATACACATACTTTATTACTGTTCAATATCAACAAACTTGTTATATTTTTTAACTTATCAAAAGTACAATATACAACCAACGATTTAATATACTTGCTTTTTATGAAATCTACATGTAGGTATATGAATTATAATGTAGAAATTACAACATGTTTAAAACCTTATATAGTGGATATATATTTAACTAAAACTGTCGATTCCCATATTTCTAAAATGTCATATAAGCACAGAAAAGTTAGGTATAGAAACATTAAGCAGCTCCGCCAGTCTGATATACTTAATATACCGTTAAGCCTGTAATTAATGTGACAGCGAGCTCGGTGAGTTTAATATAAGGAAATCACATTAATTACACCGAGTTAATCTATCATAACATACAGGCTAAATAGATTTATACGTGAAGTATTCGGTTGATTTGAGAACGATTAATTTACTTGAAAAGGAAAAATAAAAAGTAGATATATGTAAAAATGTTTAAAGGTGCGACAGTCGCTAAACTTACCATACGATAGTGAGCCTAGGTATCTTAGAAAAACTATGAGAATAAAATATTACAATACACTAAAAATGCAATCTCTCGAATTCGTATGCAGATATTGTTGGGCATGAAAAGGTAAAACAGAATGGGTGATTTGATAAAGCCTTACAAAAAATTTTATTTTCTTATTATTATTTTCTTTTCTTATTATATAGTGACGTCACTATACTATATGATAAACAAGTATACTCGCAAAGTAGTAGAGACCAATGTCACATCGACATTTATCACCAGTCGTCGCAATCATCTTGTCCTGAGTAAATACCTCTGCACGCTTAGCGTGAAGGATCTGATGTCAAAGGACAGAAAGAAGACATTAGCCGAGAGACTATTCTACAGCGCCTTCATACACGTAGGTATGACATTATTTTATTTTTTATTGAAGCCAAGTTAGCTGTTATCGTAACGGTTTCAGAGTCCATCGTGTCTGATTTTTTTAAGGAAAGGAGAAGAGAGAATATGGAACCTTGATGTAAATTTTCACTTATGGAGGATGAAGGAGTAGTGTAAATTTTGTCTGTATATAGACACCAGGGTAGATCTAGATTAAATTCAGTGAGTCGAATAGAAAATATTCTGTTTATCTCGTAGGGAGAGTAAGAAATGCCTAATACACATGCATAAGGAAATAAAAAATAAGCGTGTGTGTACTTATGTACACGCGTTAGAAGTTATACTTAAGATAAAAATCTTTTAATTTTTTTTACCTTTTACCTTATTCTACGTATGTAGAAAAAACGACACTAGCAATAGAAAAAAGGTATTTAATACATTGAAAGTTTTAATATAAAGAAATACAAACAACAAATACAAAAAA
The DNA here is from genome assembly GCA_015888305.1 of Antheraea pernyi. NCBI lineage: Eukaryota > Metazoa > Arthropoda > Insecta > Lepidoptera > Saturniidae > Antheraea > Antheraea pernyi. Next base: position 107,890 of record MU159109.1, on the reverse strand, counting down.
CAAAATGTTGACTATAGCTAACTTCAGGGTGTCGGTTTTTCGTGACGGTGTGCGCGCGCATCGTAAAAATTTACTCTCATCATTTTTCCCTAACGCGCTAAAAGAAGTATAACTTCAAAATGAAAGAAAATTACGTGAATGGAAAGTAATGCCTACTGTAGTAGATATATAGGGTTAGAAATTAAAATCTAATTATAATTTATGGAATACAAACTTTATAAGCCTTAGAGATTACTGAACGATATTAACCTATACTATTACACAATGACGAATTAAAAGATATTTTATTGTCATATAAATTAATTATTGTAGATTAAAAAAATAAAAATACTAATAACCTTTCAATAAACTTTCTTCGAATATTATTCTTTTAAATGATTCCATATGAACACCAATAAATATTAAATATGTCGTTATATTTAAAAATGAACTAAATCCAATTTTAATCTTTCATATAAACATGTTATATTTTTTCAAGATTTCCAGTTTTTATACACCGCGAATGAAGTTAAATTTTTTCCATAACTTTTTTTTTTTTAATGATGTACAATACAATACAATATTTTAAGATATTGAAGAATAACGTAAAAAACTAAGAACAGCTTTGGATTTAACTCATTTTGAAATGTAGCAACTGAAATAGGTAATACGATTTCCCTTTGGATTAATTCGTAGCTGCCTATTTAAAGATCTTAATGGCAGTATTTTGCTCGTTATCATTTGTTCAATATTCAGTTATTTACTTATTGTATTAAAATTTCAAGCTGTTCATTTTATTATTAAAGTTATATTTCTTTTGGCCGCGTTATTAGGAATCGTTTCTTTTTCTTTCTTGAAATGGTAGTTGCGCGCGTCTTTTTAACACGACTTGCAGTTAGTTGATAATGTTTCTTTTGAAATGTTATATACACAATTTCATCTAAACACTAATATTATTTTGTATATGTTCTTTATTCATATTATTTATCTTTTTCGTTCAAGTCTTTGACTTGGTTAAAAATAGTAAATGTGTAAAACAACAACTTCTCACGTGCGTATTTAAATACACATACTTTATTACTGTTCAATATCAACAAACTTGTTATATTTTTTAACTTATCAAAAGTACAATATACGACCAACGATTTAAAATACTTGCTTTTTATGAAATCTATATGTAGGTATATGAATTATAATGTAGAAATTACAACATGTTTAAAACCTTATATAGTGGATATATATTTAACTAAAACTGTCGATTCCCATATTTCTAAAATCTCATATAAGCACAGAAAAGTTAGGTATAGAAACATTAAGCAGCTCCGCCAGTCTGATATACTTAATATACCGTTAAGCCTGTAATTAATGTGACAGCGAGCTCGGTGAGTTTAATATAAGGAAATCACATTAATTACACCGAGTTAATCTATCATAACATACAGGCTAAATAGATTTACACGTGAAGTATTCGGTTGATTTGAGAACGTTTAATTTACTTGAAAAGGAAAAATAAAAAGTAGATATATGTAAAAATGTTTAAAGGTGCGACAGTCGCTAAACTTACCATACGATAGTGGAGCCTAGGTATCTTAGAAAAACTATGAGAATAAAATATTACAATACAGTAAAAATGCAATCTCTCGAATCCGTATGCAGATGTTGTTAGGCAGGTAAAGCAGAATGGATGATTTGATAAAGCCTTAAAAAAAAATTTTTACTGATTTGCTTTTTCTTATTATATAGTGACGTCACTGTACTATATGATAAACAAGTATACTCGCAAAGTAGTAGAGACCAATGTCACATCGACATTTATCACCAGTCGTCGCAATCATCTTGTTCTGAGTAAATACTTCTGCACGCTTAGCGTGAAGGATCTGATGTCAAAGGACAGTAAACATACTTTTATTGTTGTTATTTTAGGCATAAAAATGTCAAAATAAAAGGAAAACGTAAAAAATCGAGGACGCGTCTTTCACAATACAAACAAGTAAAATGTGAGAAATTTGTTACTTATTTTAAATACAGAAACCAAGAAAGAAGGTTTATTAGTCTATACATACATATAATAAAAATGAAGTGTCTGTATGTAATAATTAAATAATTTTTTTTTTACTAATTTGGTGTGAAAATATACACCGAACTGATAACAAAATGCAATTTTTAACATTTTTGTCGGGTTGTGTGTCTGTCTGTTTGTTCCGGGTAATCTCCGAAACGGCTACACCGATTCGAATTGGAATTTCACTAGCAGATAGCAAAAATTGCAGCGGGTTACTTAGGCTACTTTAAATTAGACTAGCTGTTAAACGCGGGTTCCTCTCCAATGCTATCTCCAAAACGGTTCGACCGATTTTCACGAAACTTTAACTGGCAGATAGCGGACATAATAACGGTTAGTTCCGTCTTCACGAAATTTGCACGACAGATATCTGATCTTATAAAAAATAATTCAAGTAATTTTAGTTTACACTAGCTGTTAACCGTGGCTTCGCCCGCAGTGCTATTTCGAAAACGGTTCGACTGGTCTTCACGAAACTTACACTGGCAGATAACTGACCTTATAAAAAGTAATTCAAGTATTTTAGTTTATACTAGCTGTTAACCGTGGCTTCGCCCACAGTGCTATCTCCAAAACGGTTCAACCGACCTTCATGAAACTTTCACTGGCAGATGGCTGACCTTATAAAAAGTAATTCAAGTAATTTTAGTTCATACTAGCTGTTAACCGTGGCGTCGTGGCTCATTCTTTATTTTTAATAAGAGAAATAATTATCATCTTATTGTTTACAATTCGACTTTATAATTATTAATAACTTTAATGATATAGAGGTCTTCCTAATAGGATCTTAGATTATAAACGTATTGCGTAAAGAGTTCCATAATTCAATTTCTTGCGGAACAGGCAAGCGTTTATTTTTTGTATAGTCACAAAATCTTAATTATAATGACAATACATATTACATTAATGTAAATGTAAATCTTTATAATAATATTTTAAGTTACTGTTTTATTAGTACCTTATACAGTGTAAGTGAGCATTGAGGTAGTTATATTGTGGGTTAAGGTTCCAAATATGTTGCTTAATGACAAACCTCATTTGGCACGTTGTTAGTGTTTATATATCTAATGTACACCTTACATGTTACTGTAAGTGACGTGCGTGTCGTACTTACAATTACTTTTAAAGAGTATATCCATAATTGTACATAGTCTCACAATTTTATAATTCTTTAATACGAATAAATAAAAACGCGTGCGGAGCTGCGGGAACAGCTAGTAGTAAATAAATCTTATCAGTTAACTTACAGTTATTTTAACGTTGAAAATTTCAATTAAATTGTTAGTAATAGATAATATCTTGCTATGTTTCAAAGTAAATACCAACTTATGTTAAATATCGCTTTGAAATAGGAGGGGTTCATAGTGTTAATAAAGTGCATCGTCGTGATGCAGTTCGACATTCATAAAGATCCTGGCCGGTAATAAAGTAGGCATCAAGCGAAGTACGTGCTCTGGAGACGGGTTGTACGTGTTAACTCGTTGCCCGCTCATGATGTGCACCCGACGAGTGAACTCGGATATTTAAAGAAAAGTGTGAAAAATTTACATTAGCAGATTCCTTTGAAAAGTTTCCTTGCAATCCAGTACTTTCCAGGCAGATATTCAAAGCTTTTATAAGAACATATTTTAAGTTATTTAAATCTGGATCTTACTATAAAAAGGAACAGGTTCTCTTATCTTTTTTATCGATTATGTTGTTTTCATTCAAATATATTCGAGATTAGCAATATAATGGGAGAGGGAGGTGATCGCAATTTGATACGAGGCACTTCCCTTTCCATTGACGCATTGCATGCGTATCTATACATATAATAAATGTAAATCTAACGTGTCTATATTATTTCCGATATACACGTATGCGTTTGTGAATCATGCAATCTCGATTGTATGACTCACAAACGAATATATGTATGAAAGCTTAGAATAGTTTAGTTAGGTCAAATCGCAATTTTTTCGGTAACAGCCCACAATGACTTTAAAAATCGCATACCAAAATTTGTTACTCTGATAAAACTTTAAATTATAATGTATACCAATCTTATAAAGCTGGAGGGATCGTTTGTTTGTTCGGTTGAACACTCTAATCGCAGGAACTACTGATCCGATTTGTAAAATTATTTCAGTGTTAGATAGCCCATTTATCGAAGAAAGCTATATATCATCAGCTAAGACCAATAGGAGCGGAGTTCCAATGAAGAATGTTTCAAAATGGTTTTTTTTTTAAAGCTTCCGCTGACACACACACTTATTTTTAATTTATAATGGTAATATTGCAATATTAATACGGTTTTCAATGTTCCAAGTTAATGCGTGCATAATTTACAATATTAGAATTTGCACTGGCCACAGACCGTAACGTAGATATCAAAATTTCGTATAATTAACACTTATTTATTTAATTAACAGTGACTTAGAAATAACAAATATATAAAAACTTAATAGGTGGTTAAACTGCAATTGTGTGGCTAAGACAGTAACGTGAGAGAGGAGCGTAAGTTTAAATTTACAAGACATAAAAGTCTTTATTTAAATCTGAGTAAATGAAAGATTTATTCGGATATGACATTAACTTCTTATTTTATAATACTTGTCACCGAATAAATTTCTAGAGCAAATAAACCATAGGATATTTTTTTATAGACAAACCCAATCAAAATAGAATGAAAAAATACCGATTACTAAAAATACCCTTAAATTACTATTAAACATATTTTATAAAAATGATGCACGAAAACCAGATGTAGGTACACGTGGTCCGGTGAAAATGTAAATGCCTTGCAAGGCTAATAGCGTAGTTAGTTAAAAAAAAAACACATATACACATTATTCCCGTGTAAACGTGTATAAATGAGGTAAATATAAGGCAACCCAATGATATTAGTAAAATTCATCAAATCCTATAGACACAATTCAAATTTATCACATCAAATTTATCTAGACATACGAAACATTTGTAAAATTGAGATAGGCATGATAAAGCTGGTTTCGATAAACAAATCGTACAATAAGCATTGAAGCGTTAGTAATTTTTATTTATCTGCTTATTTTCTTATAACAAAAGATAATGCAGCATACATGGTCTTAATTAGAGCGAAGCCACACGATAACCGTTTGGCAGTGAGCCAGCCATCCCGCTAGTACTATAATTTAGTATCTATTTGCTTTTTGCTCGACTCTGTTAAAATATAATAATGTATCTATATAAGGTCGTAAATTCTGGACGATTGTTATGTATATAGAACAAACAATTCGAAACATATTAGTCGACTTCATTAATGTATTTAATAATTAAAAGATTACTATATAAAAATAATTATTTTCATAGCATATAGAATGTATATTACATACATCATTTATATTTATATTAGCATGTAAACTAACCGTAAGGCTCCTTAGAACTTTTATTATATTATGAGTAAGTTAGCGTTGTAGAATGCTTTACCTAGCACGGTCTTCCATCAGGGATATGACATGGACTTTTCAAATAGTGACTACAACGTGTTTTCAAGATCGGCAACATAATAGTGATGATCTTGGTGTCGCAGTTGTGAATAAGTGACAGTAACCATTTAGCATGCGGGAGCCGTCTGCCTGTTTCCTGCCCTCTGGCATAAAAAGTAATTTCCTTTCAATAGAATAGGTGTAATAAAAAAATGGAATTCTCATCGTCATCGAGTTTTCAGACTTCGATTCATACTTCTTAAGGAACAAGGCAAATACAGGGTGTATGCGACAACAGGTTTCGATGATCACCAATTGCACAAATATTGCTAAAATATAAAGAAAAAGTTTATAAAACCATCATAATACCTGTCCTGATGTATGTATTTCAATCCTGGGCAACAAAAGTAGTAAATAAAAGATACTTATTATTGAAATGCTAACGTTGTAATAAATATGTAGCTAGAATAGGTAAAATTAGAAATGTGTATATCAAACGAAGTACAAAGACAGCACCGGCAACAGAAAAGTTACTTTGGTATAGGCATATTACAAGAAGAGATAAAAAGGTGTGTTAATTAATAAAAAGGAAGGATTTAAGAGTAGAAGAAGATCTAAGAAGTCATTGATGGATTGGGTTAAGAACGATATCTGTATAAAAGGTGCGAAAACTGTGGTGACAATTGAGATAAAATGCAAGAGAGGCAATTGTGTCAATTCTTTTTAGAAGACACACTTTCCTAGAAGAATACAGTAAGATGGATAACATTTTATACGGAATATAATTAAAAAAACGTTTCCGAGTGAATCATGTGTATTTGTCAATAACACTAATTTAAAAATAGGAACAAATAAATTCGTGAAGCAGATGTATTTAGATAATCAATTATGATAGCAACTTTAATTAACTAACAACTAAATCAAGTCACAGGGTGGCAGTGAACCCAAGCGCGTTTGGCCTGAGGCCAGACAACCGCACTAGATTTATACTTTCCAACATATTTCCATATTCGAGGACCGATCAATATCCCTCTATCAGGGGATGAGGCGACCTCTGTACGGCTGACGCATGTATTTAAATATTTTATGGGTGAAGGCCGGAATATTCTATATCCATGTATCTGAATGAGTGAGGGATTACATGAAATTGTATAATAAAGAACACAAATATCAAGATCTATTTTCTTCTAAGCTCATAAGAACGTTTAGGACTGGAAGTCAAGTTCGTTGCCAAGTGATTGGACATTTTAAGATTTTTCCACTAAGTTAATTAATTCATCAGAATACCGCACATAGAACTAACTACAAAACCTAACAAAATAAAAACGTTTCAGATTCTTTTCTTCTATTATTTTTTGCAGAGTAACTAAAAACAAAATTTACAAGAAGCGCCTCCACTGTCGCGGAAAACATTCGAAATTGTTTTTCTTGAAACTAAAAACAAAGTTACAAGTCACCGACAGAATTTACCATAAATCAAATTCAACGATATTAGACTCGCGTATAAATATGTCACTTGTATTATTATTTTCGTTGAAGTTCCATTGTGCATTCTTCCTACTAGCAAAGTACATACATATATTCATTTAATAACATTGCTTTTTTAAATTACAACTTCTTCCTGTTATATAAATATTGCTTCAATTGATTATATGCAATTTTTAAATACATACTTTACTTACAATCCGGGAGGAGTATAAACAATAATGCAGTTTTAACCTCACTATGTTCGATTTATAGTTCATACAATATAATAATACCTACTCTGTTACATACAAATTTTAAAATTATATGTTACTTTCATTTTGTTTTTCGTCATACTTTAAGACCAAATGTCAAAACAATTATAAAAAACTAGCGGGCCCGGCGGACGTTGTCCTGCCTAGATAATAAAAAAAAAATCTTAAAAGTCAACGGCAGCATCACCTGTCGGGTCCAATTGTGAATCTAAATCATTCTACGATCCACTGGAACACGAACACAAAATTTCATCAAAATCGGTCCAGCCGTTTAGGAGCAGTTCAGTGACATACACACGTACAGAAGAAATGTATGTAGAAAGAAAAGATAAATCCATAATTTACATAAACTTAAAATTCACTTCCTCATAAAATAAATAGTTTAGGATTGACAAGCAAGGTGCTACAATGGTAATAAGCCCTACTATTGAGCCTTTTTTTTTTTTTTTTTAACGTGGGGAAATCCCTTATGGATACGCCACCCTCCCGGGGGAGAGGGTGGGTTATGTCCGAGTCGCACGGACTAAAACCCCACGGTGTACCGACAGACCGTTTTGTGGGGGCGGCAAGGGATCGTTCAAGCTAATCAACCTTGTAGAGCCGCCCCCACGGTCCACCCGGCGGAAGGTGACCGCCGGGCTCCTACCTATAGAGGGACAGACCGGGTACACACCGGCTGCCCCCCCTCGTCCGCCGGACCCGTGCAATGAGGAGATGGGCCCCCCGGCCCATCCCCTCAGGTCCGGCTACGGTGGCAGGAGGAGTTGGGTGAAGCGCCTTCTCCTCCTGCCTGTCCTCTTTGGCGGAGACGGCCACTTTGAGGGTCTGCCTCGCGGGCCCTCTCCGCCTCCTCCTTCTGCCCTACTATTGAGCCTAGAGTGACTGAACCTGACTGGTGTTTGAATGAAGAGCATATTGTCAGTATGTTAAACACCTATATATATATATATATATACGCATATAGTTCAACTTTTTAATTAACATACCTTATGTTGTATAGTTTGGAATTAAATATATGTTTTTTTTTATATATACTTTTATTAATTATTGTATATTTACTTATTATTTAATATCTGAGTATCAAACAGTAACAGGTAATATCAATAAAAAATAACAAAGTTATATAACTATAACACACAGAGCATATATACCTATTCAAACTATACAAAATAAGCTCTTGCTAAGAGACACCCATTAAATTCAACAGTGTAGTAATTTCAACTATACCAACATACACATACGACGCAATTAACATAACTTAATTTAGTTCCGAGCTGCAATCCCTTTATCTGCATAATGGAACTAACCGAGTTAAGCTTGCAAATTCGCAGAACTATAAATTTGGACGGGCGTGTAAGTTAAAATTTATTACAGTTATTTCGTTTCATATTTTAAACATAAAGTCTGTATATACATACAATATGCATGTCGGAATATATATTTGAGACTAGCTATGCCCGCGACTTCGTGTACATGGAACATAATGTAAAAAAACAGTGTCTAACAAAATCACCTGAATGTAGTCCATTTATTTATCTACTTTTCTCTCGTACCTAAGTCTTTTTTTTTTTCGAACTGACTATGCTGTTGACCCGGCAGGGTCTTTACAGCTTCACCGGACTACAGTCCGTACCCAAGTCGTTTCGTCATTCAAATTCCAATAGCTTTTGATAGAGTGGACCGATTTTAATGAAACAAAGACTCGAGAATATGTTTCTCGTATGTTTTATGATTTTCTTTGTGAGGTTTTATTGTGAACTCAGTACTTTAGCAGTGATGCGTGTTCATAAAAACAGACAGAAATATCTAAAAATGATTGAAATGTATTTTCTTACTTATTCCTAGACACCTACAACAATTTTTTTTTTCACGATTTCGAATAAGTACCGACACGTTAGATTTACATTCTTTATTTTTCTCGAACTGACTACCCTATTGACCTAGCAAGGTCTTAACAGCTTCACCGGACTACACATTCTTATTATATGTATGGAAGAAGATATAGCTACATATATTTTAGTACTTTTTGACCGCTCTGAATATAGCTGCGTAGACTTCAGGTGTAAATACATATCATTACATAGCATAAAACAAAGTCCCCAACCGCGTCTGTCTGCCTGTCTGTTCGCGATAAACTCAAAAACTACTAAACGGATTTTTATGCGGTTTTCAACAATGGATAAAGTGATTCTTGAGGAAGGTTTTAGTATATAATTTCTCTAAGATTTTTTTATAATCAGGGCGGGACAACGTACAACATCGAGACAACTTAAAAATAATTAATTGGCAATTTTAGATTCCTATAATAGTATTTTAAATTTATTTTGTTATTAAACTATTGATTATATTAAATATTAAACTTACGGCTACATTCAGAGCGGCCAAAAAGATTGACGAGTACTAAATGTTTTTTATAGCTTGCCACTTGCACTAAAGCATCTCTATTTTTGGTGGTATACTTCATTAAAAATTGATATGTGTGAATATTCGAATAAAAATAATATCTTCATAATACCAGTTTTGTTATAACTCAACTATTTATTATAAGAAAGAAAAAATAAACGCGTGTTATAATACAAAACGTAGACCATATATTACAAAAGGAGTTTTAAAATATTCTTTATGTATATTCTATATTTGTGATATTAAATAATAATTAATACTTTCAGTTTGTATCATGTACTGTATGTATGATAGGCAATACTTATCAAGGTTTTCCTTAACCCAGAACTATTAACTTTTAATTCAATGCTAGTTTTTAATACTAGTCAAAAACCTCAAGGTCTAGTTGATTACTAAGATAAAACAAAACAATGTCGCACAAATAAAGCATTCAAGCGTCTAACATTTAAATCATTAAGTTTAAGAACAAAAGAATTCAAAATAGTTGTATAACGACGCTCACCCGTTTAAAATTCTACTAAACATTTTACTAGATATTGATAAATGCATTGATCAAACTTAAAATATCCTTCTATTTATAAAAATATTTCAATTTTAAGAACAAAGTTTATGTTATATAAGAATATAGAACGAAATGAAATGTGTATACCTATTTCTGAAAGCTGCCAGACGATGTAGATTGCAGCGCAATGTTAGCTTTAGACTAAGCTCACTAGAACAGTGTAGCTTAAATTACATTTGCACAGCGGCACCGAAGCATCATATATACGTATTTCTGTATATGTAACAAACCATAGAGTAAAATAATACAGAGATAAAATGTAGACGAATTAATTAATTAATTATACAAATTAAATCTTCGCAATCTCTCAGTCCGTGTACAGTAACATTTAACGTAGGTTTCTTTATCGTTTATAATAAAGTTTTTATATAATATATAATATAATATATATATACAATAAATACATATAAAATATTATATATACAATACAATATAATATGTTACATTTATTTTGTAATCTATGTACTTTTATTTTGTTTTTCGTCATATTTTAAGACCAAATCTAAAAATAATTATAAAAAAGTAGCGGGCCCGGCGGACGTTGTCCGGCCTAGATAATAAAAAAATATTCTTAAAAGTCAACGGCAGCATCACCTATCGGGTCCAATTGTGAATCTAAACCATTCTAGGATCCACTGGAACACGAACACAAAATTTCATCAAAATCGGTCCAGCCGTTTAGGAGCAGTTCAGTGACATACACACGTACAGAAGAAATGTATGTAGAAAGAAAAGATAAATCCATAATTTACATAAACTTAAAATTCACTTCCTCATAAACTAAATAGTTTAGGATTGACAAGCAAGGTGGTACAATGGTAATAAGCCCTAACTATTGAGCCTAGTGTGACTGAACCTGAGCATAGAGCATATTGTCAGTATGTTCAACGCCTATATATCTACATAAACGAACGGTGTTGCTGCCCACAAAAAGAACATTAAGTCTAGTGTAGTTAGTTTACTGCATTTTAATTGTGCTCCAGCGTCGAATCAAATACCAAGATGGCGGCGAATGGAAATAGCGAGGGGGGACTGGGGGTCGTATTTCGCGCTTGGGGCGACATCTATAATTCCACAGAGCTATCATAAATTAGCATACGTATTAGAGAGCTCGGTCCGCGAGCGAGGACAAATTCCCTGCACGATTATATACACAGACAGAAATCCGGATGATCCGGGCAATTAAAGTATAATATAAAAAGAACATTATTTTATTTCGAAGCATTTATAAATGAGAATTTAAATAAGTTAGTAATATATCTGTGTCTATATGTCTTTTATATATATTTCTGTGTCATAATTAATCACATTAAATCATATAAAATAGTATATTAATAAGAATTTATGTATCATGATAAAAAAAACAATAAGGTTTCATATTTTATAACAATAATCTAATTTTTTATACTTTATAATTTTTAGGAAATACCTAGGTATTCATAGGTTCTGACAGATACACTTGAGACTCTATTTTCATGTAGGTTTAGCAGATTACCTTCTTAAGCCACATTGTCACTTCACCACTTAATATCAAGTGTAATTGTGATCAAAAGTTTTTCATTCGAATTCACTGACCGTCAGTGTCACTTCGTTGGCCTAAGATGGTAACATGGTAAAATGTAGCTGCTAGAACACATCGTACCACTTTATATATATATTTGGCGACAGATTTCCAATTTGAGGGTGTATAGGATATGAATTTAGGAGGACTGTATCCACCACGCACCCGCACTAGGATATACCCCGGCTTGGTTCGTGGCTTAGATCGCTGGTTTTGTAACAATAGGACACAAGTGTACATTGGCACTTGGTTTCTATTAATAGTTTGTTAGATATCTGTACCGGTTTTGTAATTGTTTATTAACGCAGATCACTCAGAGCAGTTTTGTATGTTGCTAGATTCAAAGTAACTCTGTTGTCTTAAAGGGCAGCATTTGCGAACATTTTTAAAGGTTCGTTCACGAAAACTAGTGGACAGATATATTCCTTTTAAACGATAAAGTAATATCAAAAAAGATTTGTGCTGACATATAGATATTTACAGATAACAAAAATACGGAACAGAGGGTGATAACCCATAATAACCCATACCCAACACCATACTAGCATTGCTACCATTATTAAAATACCATTGCTATGCTACACCAAAAACTCTTGTCACATGAACTCGAACCTACATCAATCGAGGCAGTTGGTTTGTCAGATGAAAACAAATTATATGAAATCCAATCTCTTATCCGAAAGATTTTACTAAGAAACCATTCACAATATATGTATAAACAAAAGAAACAAATAAAGTATTTACGCTGTACTGCGAAAATCGGAATAAATAAAAACCAAATGACAACATAGAAACGATTAATCAGCACCTTTATTTGCTACCCAAATCGAATACAACTAGTGCGACGTGTTAATCGCCCAATCAATCTTTATGCGATTACGTAGGAAGGAAGCGTACACAGAATAAAGCTCTGGTTCTGGAAAACTGATCGTAATTTATCTCATCGAGTGGATGGAGCATGAGGGTCGATCGATGAGGGTTGGAAGAGATTAACCGGAAACCGGACTCACGCGACCCGGAACAACGTTAAATGCTTAGGAGGATAAACCATCGTAACGTGCATGCGACGTATAGATAGGGAAATTTAATTATGTTTTAATATCTTTTACAAAATTACGGTCCTACAAATGGTGGTAATAATTTTTTATTTTATTGTTTAAGTTAAATTAGTAACTGCAAACTGTACAGATATTATTTCAACTGCTTGAAAATTTAACTTAGCATTAAGGTGAATTGAAGCCATAATATTAATTAGAATAAAACTAAAATGTGTATTGACTAACGGGCCCGGCGGACGATATCCTGCCCTGATAATAAAAAAAACCTTGACAAATTATATACCTAAACCTTCCTCATGAATCACATTATCTAGTGTTGAAAACCTCATGAAAATCCGTTCCGTAGTTTTTGAGTTTATCGCGAACAGACAGACAGACATATTACGTTATAAGACGTTATTACGTCAAAAACACTTATATTATCAATATATACCTAATAGAAAACAAAGCGCTTTTCGCATCGGTATGTATGTTCCCTTAGTTGTTTTAAACTACGTCACAGTTCGTTGATAAAATGTCTTCTACAAGGTCTATATGTATAATATATGCATATTTCATGTATATATGCATATGTAAAGAAAAGCCGATGTATATCGTAAAAATATTTTTCGATCTCTTACATTGCAACGCTGCCTAAATAAGAATTGAGTCAAATTTATATACTATGGAATTAAAACTGCTCACAAAAAAGTACGCCTATTTTTACGTACCTATTAAAAAATGTATATGTCTATGTTACGCAATTTTTATCAATATAGTATAGGTAAGTCTTTATTCAATGTAATATTCTAGTTACGCTAGACATTTAATATAAATCAAAATTATCCCGTACAGTATATCATTTCAATGAAGATATTAGAAGATATCAAAGATTTAAAAACATGTGCAATTAAAAAGTTGTTTATGTGTGAACGAAACTTCTTTCAATCTAATGACGTAATAAACTGTAAATCAAACGCCAAAATATGAGTCTGAATTGTTTATACACTTATGACGTCACATTAATTCAATGCACCGTCCAGTAAATATAATATAAATACAACAATATATTTATAATTCGTATATTAATGGCCAATTTTTGTTCTTATTATTTGTTATAATAAATATTATGATGAATAGTATCCATGTAAATGCTTCATTTAATTTCTTAGAGTAAATAATAGCTTAAAACCGAATTAAAAATAAAATTCATAAGATATTAAGATTCAGATGAGAGCGAGATAAAATAAATTTACAACCGTATAATAATAAAAGATCTCATTCAGAGACTTGTTGAGCTCATTCATTAGTTATTCATTTTCATTTTCGTTGTTATAGCTTTAATTTTATAAGATCACGTTCACGGCGCGCCGACAGGGGTGTTAAACTTTACTATAATGCTGGAAACGAATTAACAGAGAGCAGCTGATCTTCACTGCACAAGATGACGTCGGATATGATTCTATAAAACGAGCTGAGTACCTTATTTACGCTTTACTTGTGTGTGAGTGATTGTGATAAGGAAATTTACTATTAATATTATAAAGATGTAAAGTTTGTGAGGTTGTAGGGGGTATTATCTGGATCTACTAGTCCGATTTGAAAAATTATTTCAGTGTTAGATATCTCGTTTATCGGGGAAGGCTCTAGGCTATATATCAGTACGCTAATAATAAAAGGAGAGGAGCATCAATGAAGAATATTTCAAAATCGGCGTTATTTTCCCTTTTGATAGCTTCCGCTGCGGGTTAGTGTTAGCCCAAAGTAACAATTCCACGCGAACGAAGTCGCGGACAAAAGCTAGTTGTTTATATAGGTAGCATTTATGTAAAAAAAATACATAGGTTTATTGTAATATTATTAAAACTAGAGTTAGTCTGCTGTTATAAAGCAACGCCATTTTTTTATGCAGACTTTAGGTTATTTGGAAATTTATATAGAAATAAACATGTATATATTATTACCGTTCACTCATTTCAGTTGGGCCATATTATCTATAGTTCAAAGAAAAGAGTAATAAATATTAAAATTGTTAATATAATACATTTTTGGGATTTTTTTTCTTTATGTCTGCCTGTCTGTTCGCTTGATCGCTAAACCTGTTTTTACTATTATACCCCGTTCTATAAAATTATTACTTAGAGTTATATATATAATAACAATGTATCTTATAATTGTATTTATATGTGTATTTTTTACAAGTATTCAGAGTTATAAATATTCTGAGATTTTAAACACTTTTACAATTGTTTTAAGTATAATGATACTTAATTTAAAGCCAGTGCTTTATGTATTCACGTTATAAAGTTAATCATTGTAAAATTATCGAAACATTAGTAGTATCTCTTAATTATTCATAAACAAACAATGCAGCCTATTTATTTCTAATACTATAAAATAGATTCAATATTCCATTATTCTAAATAAAAGATGAGAACCCTTCGTTCACAGGAAATCTGGGAAGGACGCAGGTGAAACAGTCTGATACACTAGACTCTTAGGTTAATTTATGTACCTTCAATTGCTGATAGTAAATTATAAGCTATATTTTATAGGGCGTAGGTTGTAACTAGATCGAACGAGAATAATGAAGTGCGTGAAGCACGGCTAGTTAGCAGTTGCTAACCGTGAGTACCTCACAGTGCCTCGGGAGTAAGAAACATTTACAGAGTTTTGGGCACAGCTGACTGCAAAACCTAAGTCCAGTGTCGTATCTCATCAATTCACAAAAGTAAATTATAAGCTATATTTTATAGGACGTAGGTTGTAACTAGATCGAACGAGAATAATGAGGTGCGTGAAGCACGGCTAGTTAGCAGTTGCTAACCGTGAGCACCTCACAGTGCCTCGGGAGTAAGAAACATTTACAGAGTTTTGGGCACAGCTGACTGCAAAACCTAAGTCCAGTGTCGTATCTCATCAATTCACAAAAATAATGCATTGAAATAACTAAATGTACGTGAAGTAGAAACTCTCGAATCACCTTAATTAATCTCAAGTTTCAATATCGTTTTGTGTTGTATAATTTAATGTTTAATAAATTTCCCTTATACTTTTCCACAAAGAGTCCCTGAGAGCGTTATATAAATGGAACATACAGTAAATTGTTTCAGACATATCCTTAGGAAAAAATCGGTTTTTTTTTTCCTTTGAGTGCTTCCGCTGCGGGTTAGTGTTAGCCCAAAGTAACTACTCCACGCGAACGAAGTCGCGGACAAAAGCTAGTTGTTTATATAGGTAGCATTTATGTAAAAAAAATACATAGGTTTATTGTAATATTATTAAAACTAGAGTTAGTCTGCTGTTATAAAGCAACGCCATTTTTTTATGCAGACTTTAGGTTATTTGGAAATTTATATAGAAATAAACATGTATATATTATTACCGTTCACTCATTTCAGTTGGGCCATATTATCTATAGTTCAAAGAAAAGAGTAATAAATATTAAAATTGTTAATATAATACATTTTTGGGATTTTTTTTCTTTATGTCTGCCTGTCTGTTCGCTTGATCGCTAAACCTGTTTTTACTATTATACCCCGTTCTATAAAATTATTACTTAGAGTTATATATATAATAACAATGTATCTTATAATTGTATTTATATGTGTATTTTTTACAAGTATTCAGAGTTATAAATATTCTGAGATTTTAAACACTTTTACAATTGTTTTAAGTATAATGATACTTAATTTAAAGCCAGTGCTTTATGTATTCACGTTATAAAGTTAATCATTGTAAAATTATCGAAACATTAGTAGTATCTCTTAATTATTCATAAACAAACAATGCAGCCTATTTATTTCTAATACTATAAAATAGATTCAATATTCCATTATTCTAAATAAAAGATGAGAACCCTTCGTTCACAGGAAATCTGGGAAGGACGCAGGTGAAACAGTCTGATACACTAGACTCTTAGGTTAATTTATGTACCTTCAATTGCTGATAGTAAATTATAAGCTATATTTTATAGGGCGTAGGTTGTAACTAGATCGAACGAGAATAATGAAGTGCGTGAAGCACGGCTAGTTAGCAGTTGCTAACCTTGAGTACCTCACAGTGCCTCGGGAGTAAGAAACATTTACAGAGTTTTGGGCACAGCTGACTGCAAAACCTAAGTCCAGTGTCGTATCTCATCAATTCACAAAAATAATGCATTGAAATAACTAAATGTACGTGAAGTAGAAACTCTCGTATCACCTTAATTAATCTCAAGTTTCAATATCGTTTTGTGTTGTATAATTTAATGTTTAATAAATTTTCCTTATATTCCACGAAGAGTACCCGAGAGCGTTAGAAATGGAACATACAGTAAATTGTTTCAGACATATCCTTAGGAAAATGAATTATTTTTGTGAAAACTGTAGTACGAGATAGTTAGACACACAACATGGTATTAATCTCGATCTCATCCCGACGGGGTAATATAATGAATAGCGCGGCAATCGTGTCCAAACATCCTCTTTGTAATGGAAACTATTCGTTACATGTGCTGAAGACCGCAGCTAACAAAGTTTCGATGTGTAGGGGAAACTTCGTAATTGGAATCATCGCACCAAATAAACGGGTTGAGTAAAATTGTTCAGCACGTTTATACGAGCTTTTATCGTGTAATTTTCGGAAATAAATTAAAATAGTCCGAAAGAAGATCGTTTTTAAACTTATTTACGCATTTTTTGTATAAAAACGGTATATCGATAATAAGATATATAATATGTTCGTAAATTTACTAATAAAGGAACAATAAAATAATAACTTCTACATTTTTGGTGAGATAAAAAGAGAACCGGATCAAATAGAAACGAAGCTACTTTTTTTATATCATAGAAAGCAAACGGACAGGCGGGGCACCTGATGTTAAGTGATCACCACCGTCCATAGACACTTGCAACACCAGGGGAGCCGTAAATGCGTTGCCAGCTTGTGATTGGGGAGGACAGGGAAGGAGAAGGGGGAGGAGTGAGGAGGTGGGCCTCCGGCGCTCATATTGTGTCATGTTGAACTCCGCAATTCTCTTAGCTATGATTCTCATAATTAAAGGATTTGTAGACCTGTTTATCAAGCAAGCATTTAAGATAATCAGCCGTACCGCAACGAGCTAAAGAACGCATGGACGCGCCTCGGCTTGGATATGTAATATCTCGTATTGATCTAAACTATTCATAAAAGCTAAACTAACCATACGTGTATGTATCCATGAGACTCTTATGTGTCTTACGATTTGGTACATGTATTTTAAGTCTAACAATTTGGGTGAGGCCAAGTAATAGAAAGAAAACAAAATAAATGAAAAATACTAAAACTCTTCCACAACATGCGCAGCTACTGTTGTGTGCACGTGTGTGGAGTTATATGTGGCAGTCGGGGGATACGTACTGTCTCCTAATAAATACATTATTTGATTTTGAAACATGTCACGGAACATCTCTGTACACATTTTCTTCCCTTCAACTTCGTAAAAATTGTATCCTTAGCACGTTCTTATGGCATAAAAAGATTACTTTGATAGTTCTCTAGTCAATCTTGTTCTTTAGTATACGTAATCTATATATAGAATTTCAAAAAAATTATAGGCATAACGCAAAACGTATAGGCATAGGACTATAATCATTCGCTGCGGAAATTTTCGTAGATGATTCTAGGTGTTTTTGGATTCAATTCACCCCTAGGCATTTTTAATGCGCAAAAAAGCGGGCGGGAATCTCTTAGTACATATATACATTACATATATATTAAACTAAATAAATATTGGCAATTTTTTTAATAGGCTTTGTTCGCTTAAGAATGTAAAATTGAAATGTCCACACCCATTTATTTATCTATAGATGAATGGATATATACCGTATAAACTTAGACCCGGTTACGGGTAATTCAATAAAAACTTTACTAAAATGTGGAGTTATAAATTGCGAACCTGTAGATAGGTATAAAATAAAAACAACAATAAATTAAGGTAACTGTAAAATCCTTATTTGTTTTTCGTATAGCTGCGTTGCGACTCGTCCGTAAATATGGATTCGAGGGCTGCATATTGCAATATAAAACGAAAGTATTAAACAATAAAATAACAGATTGTTTTCGTGATTTCGATACAGTATCAACCTTCCACCTGTTTTAAGATCGACCCTCGATTTAAACCAAAATTTATGAGCTAACAAACTTCGGATTCGGAGATTCAGTTGCTTCGAACATAAGTACGACAATTATCTTAATTTGGGATTTAGTTTGAATTACGTTTGATTGTTTATGGGCGTCTATATAATCACTTTTCTTGGATATGTAATATCTCGTATTGATCTAAACTATTCATAAAAGCTAAACTAACCATACGTGTATGTATCCATGAGACTCTTATGTGTCTTACGATTTGGTACATGTATTTTAAGTCTAACAATTTGGGTGAGGCCAAGTAATAGAAAGAAAACAAAATAAATGAAAAATACTAAAACTCTTCCACAACATGCGCAGCTACTGTTGTGTGCACGTGTGTGGAGTTATATGTGGCAGTCGGGGGACACGTACTGTCTCCTAATAAATAAATATTTCCAGGGAGCTGGATATACATTATTTGATTTTGAAACATGTCACGGAACATCCCTGTACACATTTTCTTCCCTTCAACTTCGTAAAAATTGTATCCTTAACACGTTCTTATGTTATAAAAAGACTAATTTGATATTTCTCTAGTCAATCTTGTTCTTTAGTATACGTAATCTATATATAGAATTTTAAAAAAATTGTAGCTTGATCATGTCAAACTACAAAACGTATAGGCATAGGACTATAATCATTCGCTGCGGAAATTTTCGTAAATGATTCTAGGTGTTTTTGGATTCAATTCACCCCTAGGCATTTTTAATGCGCAAAAAAGCGGGCGAGTATCTGTTAGTACATATATACATTACATATATATTAAACTAAATAAATATTGGCAATTTTTTTAATAGGCTTTGTTCGCTTAAGAATGTAAAATTGAAATGTCCACACCCATTTATTTATCTATAGATGAATGGATATATACCGTATAAACTTAGACCCGGTTACGGGTAATTCAATAAAAACTTTAGTAAAATGTGGAGTTATAAATTGCGAACCTGTAGATAGGTATAAAATAAAAACAACAATAAATTAAGGTAACTGTAAAATCCTTATTTGTTTTTCGTATAGCTGCGTTGCGACTCGTCCGTAAATATGGATTCGAGGGCTGCATATTGCAATATAAAACGAAAGTATTAAACAATAAAATAACAGATTGTTTTCGTGATTTCGATACAGTATCAACCTTCCACCTGTTTTAAGATCGACCCTCGATTTAAACCAAAATTTATGAGCTAACAAACTTCGGATTCGGAGATTCAGTTGCTTCGAACATAAGTACGACAATTATCTTAATTTGGGATTTAGTTTGAATTACGTTTGATTGTTTATGGGCGTCTATATAATCACTTTTACCGAAATCGGTTACGGTGATTTATTCTAAGAGTAAATTAGAATTAAGAGCGTATATTTATCTTTATTCTTCTATGTAAATAAAATTATAGAGATCTGCCACTGTACGCGCTAAAGAAAAAATTACTGCATAGGTTTTCATCATTCTTTTATTTATTTTGCTGCTTAGTATCTTGGTCCTTATCTAAAAAACAAATTATCACTATATTTTAATTTCATATTTCAGTTTTATAAACTACAAATTTTATAATCACTATGCGTTGTGTATTTTTCTAGTGACGTGTATTTTCTTGCCGTGGAGAAGTGAGGCAAGCGGTGTGACGTGAATGCGCAGGAGAGGAGAAGTAAATGGATAATATGGTTACTAAGAAATATTGTCAGTATATTTTTTGGTTATATTTTTTATATTTGTTCCTTTGTACGTAGAATGTATTGTTAAGATAATAAACAACGCAGATGAAGTTGTGGTTATCAGCTAGTTAAATATAGATCGTCTTAATTTATTTCAAAGATTTACTTATACTAGTGGGCGCCCAGTGGTCGACATTCGACCATAGTTCATTGTTTTTTTAAAGTTGAATGTAGAATGAAAAAGGGTAATTGGAACGTAAGAGTAAAATAATACATACAGTCGATCATAGAAACCTCCTTCACAGCCTTTTTCAAGTCCTTTATTGACAGATGTCAAAATGTCTTTTTTATTTACATGTGTGAATATGTTGTGTAAAATTGAAACAGTAGTGTGAGTAATGCATATTTTAATTAATTTAATGTACTCCTAATGCATTTTATATAAAATAAGTAGGTTTCTGTACTTCTCCATATAAACTTTAACTATGCCAAATTTCACGTTCATCCGTTCGCCCAATTCCGTTAAAAAGGGATACAAAGTTTAGGCTTCACGTATTAATATATATGATGATGATGATACTGCAACTAACTGTATTGCAAACTCTTTTTAAAGCCCACGATAATAGTAATAAACTCATTATTTGTTAAAATAAATCTTATTAATATTAATTTCATAATGCAGTTTTCTAATATACTGACAGAATGTGTCTTTCATTATTGGATAGTTCATGTCATAATTATTTTAGTTTATATACCATAATTATATTATGCCCGTGACTTCGTTCGTGTTCAAATATATTAGGTACTAGCTATGCCCACGACTCCGTCCGTGTAGAACCTAATTTAAAAAGTGACTAATAAATTACTACTCTTCTCTCATACTCGCCTCGAGCCGTCATTCAAATTACAATAACTTTTGCCAGAGTGGAGCGATTTTAATGAAACAAAGACTAAGTTACTCCCGAGGATATGCTTTATGATATGATGAAGTTTTATTGTGAACCCAGTACTTTAGCAATGATACGTGTACATACAAACAGACAAACAGAAAGGTGCAGACACGTTAAATTTACATTCTGATTAAATGTATAGATTCGAGTTAGTTTTAGCCGAAATTACGTTCTTTTTTTAGTTTCTCTAGCTGATCGATTCATAAACGTAGTCGTCAATTCCCATTTTGAACCAAAATTTGAGGATAAAGAAAACAAGTTATAGTATTTTAGGATTTCAATATGTTAATTTTAGATTCCATAAGGGACAAATCGAATATGGTTATTATAGATGCTGACTTAGAACATGAGAGATGTTATTTTATGTATACTTGACGTTATTTGATAGATATACTAGCGGGCCCGGCGGATGTGGTGCCGCCCTAATAATAAATAAAACCTTATATACCCAAACCTTCCTCATGAATCATTTTATATACCGGTGAAAACCGCATAAAAATCCGTTCAATAGTTTTTGAGTTTATCGCGAACATACAGATGAACATGGCAGAGGACTTTGTTTTATAAAATGTAATGATAGGTAAGTAGATATATACGTGAACAGATAAGCAAATTTTACTATTTTTATAGTAACCTATATCGTACTAGTTTTTGAACGCGGTTTTGTCCGCATTAATGTACTTTTAGCCTATCACTACACTTACTTTATTTCTAGATAAAAGATACCCTATGCCATTTTCTTTAACCTTTCTTTCTTGCCGTGGAGAAGTGAGGCAAGCGGTGTGACGTGAATGCGCAGGAGAGGAGAAGTAAATGGATAATATGGTTACTAAGAAATATTGTCAGTATATTTTTTGGTTATATTTTTTATATTTGTTTCTTTGTACGTAGAATGTATTGTTAAGATAATAAACAACGCAGATGAAGTTGTGGTTATCAGCTAGTTAAATATAGATCGTCTTAATTTATTTCAAAGATTTACTTATACTAGTGGGCGCCCAGTGGTCGACATTCGACCATAGTTCATTGTTTTTTTAAAGTTGAATGTAGAATGAAAAAGGGTAATTGGAACGTAAGAGTAAAATAATACATACAGTCGATCATAGAAACCTCCTTCACAGCCTTTTTCAAGTCCTTTATTGACAGATGTCAAAATGTCTTTTTTATTTACATGTGTGAATATGTTGTGTAAAATTGAAACAGTAGTGTGAGTAATGCATATTTTAATTAATTTAATGTACTTCTAATGCATTTTATATAAAATAAGTAGGTTTCTGTTCTCCTCCATATAAACTTTAACTATGCCAAATTTCACGTTCATCCGTTCGCCCAATTCCGTTAAAAAGGGATACAAAGTTTAGGCTTCACGTATTAATATATATGATGATGATGATACTGCAACTAACTGTATTGCAAACTCTTTTTAAATCCCACGATAATAATAATAAACTCATTATTTGTTAAAATGAATCATATTAATATTAATTTCATAATGCAGTTTTCTAATATACTGACAGAATGTGTCTTTCATTATTGGATAGTTCATGTCATAATTATGTGTTAGTTTATATACCATAACCATCTTATACCCGTGACTTCGTTCGAGTTCAAATATATTAGGTACTAGCTATGCCCACGACTCCGTCCGTGTCGAACCTAATTTAAAAACAGTAATAAATTTCTACTCATCTCTCATACTCGCCTCGAGCCGTCATTCAAATTACAATGACTTTTGACAGAGTGGAGCGATTTTAATGAAACAAAGACTAAGTTACTCCCGAGGATATGCTTTATGAATTTCTTGAT
This sequence comes from Antheraea pernyi, assembly GCA_015888305.1. Taxonomy (NCBI): domain Eukaryota; kingdom Metazoa; phylum Arthropoda; class Insecta; order Lepidoptera; family Saturniidae; genus Antheraea; species Antheraea pernyi. The sequence continues at coordinate 84,545 of MU159109.1, read as the reverse complement.
GAAGTTTTATTGTGAACCCAGTACTTTAACAATGATACGTGTACATACAAACAGACAGACAGAAAGGTGCAGACACGTTAAATTTACATTCTGATTAAATGTATAGATTTGAGTTAATTTTAGCCGAAATTACGTTCTTTTTATTAGTTTCTCTAGCTGATCGATTCATAAACGTAGTCGTCAATTCCCATTTTGAACCAAAATTTGAGGATAGAGAAAACAAATTTTAGTATTTGAATTTGAATATGTTAATTTTAGATCCCATAAGGGACAAATCGAATATGGTTATTATAACTAACTTAGAACATGAGAGATGTCATTTTATGTATACCAGACATTATTTCATAGATATACTAGCGGGCCCGGCGGATGTGGTGCCGCCCTGATAATAAAAAAACCTTGACAAATTAAATACCTAAACCTTCTTCATGAATCACTTTATCCACCGGTGAAAGTCGTATAAAAATCCGTGCAGTAGTTTTTGAGTTTATCGCGAACATACAGACAGACGTGGCAAAGGACTTGATTTTATAATATGTAGTGATACGTAAGTAGATATATACGTGAACAGATAAGCGACTTTTACTATTTTTATAGTAACCTAAAGAGTCTGTGTTTCTGAGTGTTTGTAAGACCTTCCCTTTAACCTCTGATAACGTGCATGTGAAATTTCATGATTATCAGTTCAGCAGTTTGAGCTTGAAAGCGTAACGAACAAGCATACAAGCAAACCTACATTCGTAATTATAATATTAGTAAGAATTTACAGGTAGTAGTGATATTTTTTTGAAGGCGGTATTTATTATCAGTGAATACTAATATTTGATTATTTGTAGTGACCATTATAACAGTCATATATACAACCGTACAAAATTATTAGTTTAGAGTATTAATTAGTAAATTATGTAATGTAAAAAAAATGTAGAATATTAATTACCACGGGAATGTTAATTAAACTGGTATAGAAAGCCGTCGGTCGACATTACTTTCGTTAAAATTGTTAAAATTAAAATCTCTAAGTTAAATGGTAAATATGTATTTTAGAATATATAATAATATAATATAAGTTTATATGGAAAGTAAAACAACACAAATATATATATCAATGCAAAGTTGAGACTCAAAAGGATTTTTATAGTATGTAATCATAATAAAAAGGTCTATTCAGTTGACATTAGAATGAATTAAGAATTACGCAAAGAATTAATACGGTACTCAGTAATAATCTGTTTTGATAAGTACAAGTTTTACAATAAAATATAATGTACTTTATATAAATATATTACTTTACATAAAAATATTGAAATATATATGTGTAATTGATTTTAAATTAGATAATTAAAACTGTGAATACTAAACGGTACTTAGATATGTTACAATAATTAAGAGACTCTGAATATCTATTAGCAATCTATAAAATATAAAATCATGAAAGACTATACTTTTTGAATTTAGACAGTCTTTGTATATATGCTAAAATAAAATATAAAAAACAGAAATAATAACAAATAACTAAAGCATACATTACCTTGACCCCAGCTTCTGTATTTAAATAACTGTACGGCATCTGAAAGTTAAACACAGAATTAGAAAAAGCCTTGAAGATATAGTAGAATAAAGTTTAGTTAAATGCAAAACAGCAATAATAGACCATATATAGATACGTTTGCGCGTCACTTTCGATAACTTGACGACTTAGGTAATAATCAGCCGGGATTAAAAATTATATATAAAAACGGATTTATAAAATTATATCAAAAGATTTGAATATAATGTAGTTATGAGAAAATAAGCGGAAAAATAGCACATAACATACCTGTTCTTATTCGGTTTCGTATAAAATTTAAAAAAAATGAGATATTTCCATTCTTATATTCAATGAACATGAAGTGTCGTTATCGGCAAGAGCTGAGTTGCGTCTAACTTTGCGGCGAGCCGCGCCCCTACACGCTACTTGTACTGAATCTCTACCCCTATTCCGGGCTTCGGGAGGCAAAACCTACGACACTCTTTAGAGCTTAACAACAAATCTCTTTCACAAACAAATATAGACAGTAAGAATATCAGTATAAAGTCCAAATTCGTTTAATAAATTTTGCAATTGAATCGTTACGAAGTCTGCGCGCGGCTTTTGGGTACCCGGGGATGCTGCGCAAAATATGAACGAGACTGCGAGGCGCTGGCGGGTGCGGAGGGGTGTGAACAGATAAGGGATATTTGAATAGACCTAGCCAGCTCTTTCTCTCAGATAGAGGGGGTGAAGGCGATGGTCCGAGGGGAGGGTCAGAGCTGTTGTGTCGGAAGCACGCTCCGTGGTACAAATCGACAGAGTACAGTTAACAAAAATGTGCACTTTCCATCACTGTTTTTATTATATCAAGGCCCCGAGAAAAAAAAAACAAAAGGGTGCCTGTAATTGAATTTACCCTCATTACATTATCTGTGAAGCAAGATGTTTCGCAAAGAAAAATTTATTCAAGCCTTTTCCTTCTCGGCTATGAATACTTGAGCAGGCTTTTACTCAGATCCTGTACCTGAAATAAGTATCTGTATGTGTCGGCTAATAAATTAACGCGTGGAAAATATTTGACATAGAACTAAAAATAAGTATAGGGATACATAATACACAGCCCGTAACATTTTGACCTCAAATTAAGAATAAATATACCTATTCATTTATATAAATAGGTGTTCGAACATTGGTATAACAAATCACTAATTTATCACCGAACTTTATATTAAACTAATAGGAAAGGCTTTTTATACGACTCAGATTGGAAATACCAATATGTTGTTTCACAGCCACTCGTGCGGAATGCAGAGATAGCTCACAACACCTTCTTGAGCCCGGGATCAACGTAAATCGCTTTACATGCAAACTGGGTGGATGCCAACCAAATTACTATCACAATGGAATACACATTCATAATAAAACATATACTTTAGCATTTGTAGTTATTAGAAACAAATTTTCTTATACGCCTAATTTTAAATAGCCATTACTTCGTTGTTTTCTAAACTCTCTGAATTTACAGTTAACCTAAATTAATAAACTATCATATTATGTAATAGATAATTAGATGATAATATTAAGCTGCCTAACGTCTGAAAATCAGAAAATGTAGTTTTGTAAGATGTACATAATATTTATTTGTATTTTTTTTATTTGTGGCTTTGATAAAAATATAGATGCTAATATTACACTGATCGCTTTGGAAGCAGAAAAATAAATATAATACAACCCCCACCCTGATATTAAGCTGGCATTGTGTAGGTAACAATCAGACAGCAGACAGCGCAATTTTGGTATATATAAATATAGATAGCGTGTTCATAGTGTGCAGTTAAACTAATATATAATTTTATCAGTTTGTTAACCCTTTACTATGTCAGCTTTTCCGACATAGCCACATGTTCATTGGAGTAACGGAATCTAGAACAAAGAGTAAAAGAATATTATTGTGAAGATAAAATAAAGCGAAATGGTGCAAACTGCAATATAGCAACATACCCACCGCTGCGTCGCCTTTTCTCAGTTTCCTAGTGCAGTTTCTTATATCCACTTCCGTAGTACAATACCTAGTTCTACTTTATTGAAACGTATGAAAATAATTTGAATTGAACTGATCCCATATGAATTGAACGCGAGCGGGTTTATGTATATTATGTAGCTGTTAAAGTATACCTAAATATGTATTACCATATTTCAATAGACGGGTAGCGGTGCACTAACTACACGTTGCTTTGTAAGTTACAAGTAACGGATACAAAACTTAGTCCAGTGAAGCTGTGAAGGCTCATCACGCCAATAGCGTAGACTTAATTCCAAAAAAAAAACTAAAAAAACACGCTTTCATAAAAAATCAAACTAAAAATCAGAAAATAAAAATTCTCATTTTTTAGTTATTTTTTTTTACTTTTTTTTTCGGATTATTGTATTGTCATCGACCTTTGACAGGTGTGCAAAGTTTGAATTAAATCTGATCGTTCAAAGTTGGACAAAATCGAGCTCAAAGGGATCGGTTACAAACATACATACATACATACATACAGGTGAAGCTAATAAAAGCGTGATAAAAAAGGATACAAAACGATTTAATTAAACGTGTTGAAGACATAGATACAAGTGTTAGCAAATAATTACATATTCAGTGAAACAGGTTTTATCTTAGACTAAATATTATTAGCTCTTTTTCCGCTCATTATAATAATTTGCAGAACAACCGAACAGTACCTACACCAATGATATTATAACTATAGATACGTCATAAGCGCTTTGATAACTCCTTGCTAAAACTTGGCTAGTTAGCTTCTTTTTAACGGCTGCCACGTTAATCTGCCCGTAACTAAGCAAAGTATAACTATTTCTTTTTCACCACTGATATTGAAAATATGTCGTCTTACTTCCACATATTATCTAAGACAGTTTACGTATGTGTGCGTTATCGTACCATTTGTTTTTTCAAATATCATAGGTAACGTATCCACATCTTTTTAATTATAATATCATTGACCTACATATAGTAGTATGTTATAATATAATGTATATAATTCATCGCTTCCCAATTCATATCTTTAAATATATATGTATAAATATAATCATTGTTTCTATAGGCATGATTTTACTGTCTTAAATACTCAATCTATTATTCCCATAATGTCAGTACCTTAGTCAATGATCGAAAAATATTTAAAAAAAAACAAACGTTTAACCTACACGCACTTAAATATTCTCAGAAACTACATACATACCATAAATAAAATAATCTATACAAAATTTATGCAATTAACTGATATGAATAATATTACCTCAAAAATAAAATAAAATGGTTACGGTCACATTCTACCTACTTACTCGTCCACATATCAGATAGTTAGATATAATTTAAAAAAATATTTTGATTATCTTCTTATTATTATGTACTAGCACGCGCGGCAGACGTTGCCCCCCATGATAATAAAAAAAAACCTGACAAATTACATACCTAAACCTTTCTCATGAATCACTTTATCTACTGGTGAGAAACGCGTGAAGATCCGTTCAGTATTTTCTGAGTTTATCGCGAACAAACAGACAGACAAGGCAGAGGACTTTGTTTTGTAATATGTATTGATATATAAAATGACTGAGAATGTCGTTGTGCGCGTCAAAAACAACCGAATAGTTTTTGATTTTTTTTATTTTCATTTCTTAGACACCGGTCCTTATCTAAAAGAGGTTATCACGATAGCTTCATTTAACATTAAGTTAATATAGTAATTTTAAGAACTGGCGTGTTTAACGATTTGTATCGTGGGGCAAGCTATGCAGAGCGTATGCGCAGGAACAGGGTACACAAAAGTATATTTTTGCCCTAGATTTTGGTTTATGTTTTGTCCTCTGTACATAAAATTGTTAAGATAATTATCATGCAGACGAGCATTGAACGGTTATTTTAATAATTTAATTTTTATAGTTAATAATCTAGCAACAGTCTCATAGTAAAAACTGAAACATTAAGCTCGAGGCAACAAATAAGCTGCATTTCAAACACGACGGCTCGGATCCGTAAAACACTATTAATTGAACACAAACGCGCTCCCGTTTGGGTTTTGGCCAATTTAATGTATTGCTTGGCACGACTGCGCTTTGTAATCCAATGTTGGATAGAAATTATGCAACGTACCGACAGTTACGACGTATTGGATATTTGATTTATCAACACAATATTGAACATTATACATAGGTAACTATTTTACACAGCATTCGGTTCCATGAGTTACAATATAAAGTTGTATTGCGTGGATGATTTAAATACCTTTTATTCTTTTTTTTATATCATTGGTGGCAAAGGAACATGCGGGGCACCTGATGGTAAGTAATCGCTGCCCCCCATGGACACCTGCAACACGAGAGGAATCACAGATGCGTTGCCGGCCCTTGATAAAGGAGCTCGTTTCTTGTAAGTTGTTATATTATAATGGTCCGGAAACTCTGCCGCTGGGAGTTATTCCAGAGAACTGACATACCCGAGAAAAATGAACGCGAGAGCCGCACAGTAGAGGATTTACAACCATCGAGATGATACTGATGGCATTTCAAACAATGATGAGTCGTTCTGTACTGGAACTCAGCAGCAGATATCAGTTCGAACAGCTCTTCAGAGCATTCTTTGTGGTAGGTCCTGTAGACGACACAAAGCGACGCAACGTCCCTACGAAACGTTTGTCTCGAGCCCTGAGGAAAGCACCTGGTTGCCTATGCTTCGACTCACTTGACGTTGGATTCGGTCAAGAGGAAGTAGGTGACACTGAGGTGCTCCGGCCCAGAGGTGAGAACAATATTCCACGTGAGAGCGGACTTGCGCCTTATAGAGCTGAAGGCGGTGATCCGGTGTGAATTACCGTTCTGCTCTGTTAAGAACACCTAATTTTTTTTAGGCCAGTTTTGCTCTCCCTTCCAAATGATCACCAAACTGAACGTCGCTTGATATATCGACACCCAGGATATTGATATTAGGCTTGGTGACTAAGGGAACTTACTGAAAGATAGAAACTGCGTCAAAGTTGGTCTTTTTAGCGGTGAACGTACAGACTTGTGTTCTAGTGGGGTTAAACTGAACCAGATTTTGTCTGCCTCAATCTGAAACACGCTCAAGTGAGGTCTCCATTTCTCTATCTGTCTATTAAGCGCACGTGAATGCGTTCCCGAGAAACACCTGAACGATTGGTATACGAAGAATCCACAGTGCTATCATCTCTATAGCTATGAATGTTACTGATTTGCAACATATCATTGATATGCAGAAGAAATAATGTGGGGTATAATACACATCCTTTAGGGACACCAACACTCACAGATTTGAGATGCGAGCATGCAACGACTTTTATGCTCCGATCCTTGTGAAAACTAAGCACCCAATTGCGAAGTTTCTCGAGGAGTCCGTACGAAGTCAGCTTTGAGAGAAGCGCATTGTGTCAGACACGATCGAAGGCTTTCACAATATATCCAAACTATTTGATCTATTTGATCGAAGAAGGCGTTAGTTTGCGGAAATCCATTATTAAATATCACAGTGGATGTTACTTTGTACTTCCACCTGAAATTGATTGACCACTATTACGTTTAACTGCATGTCAGCACAGGTCTAACAGTGAAAACATACGAGTCTTCACATTCGGTACCTGCGTAGGTGAGGTGACCAATGTTGTGAGGGAGTAAGCCATGATAAAGCCAAAAACAGATCGCCCCGCTTAATCAGTGGTACGTGAACCAAGCCATTCAGCGTGATGGGCATTGAAGTCACCAACAACCACGATTTCCGCAGAAGGTATCTGATGGCGGATTGAGTCGATCGCCATTTGGATGTGCTCCATGAGGCGGTTGATCTCCCTGTTAGCTCTATGCGACCTGTATAGGCATGCATAGACGCGCGGGTGATCTGCGCAATCCACACGGAGAATGAGAAGTGATAGGTCTTGACCTTCAAGATTAGGCAAGCGACGGACGCAAATATCCTCCCGGATAAATGCGCAGACCCCGGTTCGAGACACAAAGGCCTGCTCAATGTTGTAGCCAGTGTACCGCAGATACGCAATGTCAGACGGGGAGGATATCTGCGTCTCAGTTAGGAATATCAAAGCCGGCTTTTACGTCTCAAGGTGGTGGTGAACGGAATTAAGGTTCGAGTGGAATCCCCTTATATTACAGAAATCCACGCATAGTATGGAAAGGGGTGCTGAGAATTTTTCCATTTCGTTCCCACTGGCCGATATGACGAGCGAAACTTTACCCATCCCAGAATACGAAGGGCAGCTTGATTGGGTAGGCTCAGGTAGGGATTCTCTTACGCTGTGAGTGTTGGTACGCCAGGTGATAAAATCTCTATTTAAAACCGCCATCATATTATGAGAAGTGGAGGGAGGGCCCCGGCACTCTCACTTACCGGAACAAACGCAACATTACAGGTACTGTTACTTCAAGCCAATTTTCTGTGAGAGGGTGCTACCACCCCGGACGAGCCGGCCCATTCATGCTGAGATCCACATAGAGATACAGCTTAACTCTACCACTACACTATTACTTTATTACGTCATAATATTTATTGTTTTTAATATAATCAGTATGAAGAATTTAATGTCTTCAAAAACATATATATTCGAGTAACTATATGTATTACCATTTCTAATATGACATTCTAACTAATATTACAATTGAGAATGTGTGTTTATTGATTCTACAGTTTCCGTAATTAACTTCTCAGGCGATCATTATGTAATTTTGCATAAAATTCACCAGGAGTACAAAAATGGCCATAAAGTATCTCTCATCCAGAAATAATTACTGTTCCCGAGGGTTAGAACAAATCAACATTAATACGAGCGAAGCCGCGAGTAAAAACTAGTGATATATAAATGCAATTTCTTATTGAATTCCGTTGAGTCATCATACAGTACGTTCTAGAGAAGGTGAAGCTGTAAAGACCTTGCCAGATCAATAGCGTAGTCAGTTCGAGAAAATAAAACGTTCTAGAGAAGACGCCTCAGCTTTGTTTTATTTGTAATAAATAAATTCATAAAGTTATTATGCTGTATGTTATATATTTTCATTATATTTACTGAGTGTTTTTATTTAAAGTCGTGAAGAGATAGAACAATAAAGTACTAAACTTTATAAGCAGCATTCTTATATTATCCTTCTGATTGTGGACCATAAAACAAGACCAGCTGCCACGTTCAGCGATATAATATCGTGAATAGGTTAATAAATTCGGTACATACTAAATTCTATTTCAGTTGGGATTTAATATAATATATGAACGGTTGTGGACTTTTAAAGTGCATTTTGTTGCAGTGCTATATATTTGAAAGGAAGTATTTACATATACTTGTAAATATTGATTCATTTAATAGTTTTTGTAGTGAAAACATATATATGACCAATGTAATTACGGGATGTGATAACATTATTTTTATTAGAAACTAAAGCAATTATAAAAGGTATACTTTTTACGACTACACTATATTATACGGTAACACTAAATTTAATAAATCGTAATAGTAAATAATAATTTAATAATTTTCAATTTCAAATATTCTTTAATAAACATGTTTTAAAAATCGATATCAATTAATTTTAATAAACGCTAACAAAAAACGCGATAATGGTAGTAGATTGAAAGCTAAAATGTGTTATCAGATAATAAAGTTATTAGCTAATAATAATACTTCTAGCCTGTAGGCCACTGCTGGGCCAGAGACCCCTTTCGCGATTTATATGCCGGATCACAACATATTAATGATTTCTAACGCCGACAATTCCCAGCTCCATATTTTGTCATATCCGATGTTACTACAAGAAATTTTCTCAAGTTCAAGTTTCCTCATGAGACTTTAATTCACCATAAGCCATTTTACCAATTTCAATAAGTAAATGTACGCGAAATCCGAAAAAAACTATTGGTACACACACATCAGGGCTAAAAGCTGCGTACATTGAAACGAAATCCCGCTAAGTCAAACCACTCTACAATATTAACCGATGAGTAATTTAACAAATTAAACTTTAATAATATCTATTTGTAACTACATACAGGGAAATCATTCCTGTGGTTTAAAAACAAAATAACGCAACGTACCTAAAGATAAAACGCAAAGTGCAAAAAGAGAGGTAGCCGTTAGTTTTATTATCAACATGTTAATTGGACCCGAAGGCACTCGGTTGGTGCCTGTCCAAATGGGAATTCAACGATCCTATTCTGTATTGTTGTGGGAATCAACGTTAAAATATATTCATTTTTAAAATTATAGTCTTTAAATACCAAACCATATACTTAATGTGGAGGGTTTTGTGTCACATCGTCTTATAATCTTTCTTATATCACGAGTAAAGTCTATTTTTTAAAACGATAATAATATACATAACACTTTGCGGTCCAAAGAAGAATTAGACAGGCCTTGAGAGATGAAGCTCGTAGACTGTAAGTATACTTACTAAATTAATTTAACCGATTTGCTAGAAAGTAAGTTCAAGTATCATGTTAAGCAGGTCTTAATACATAAAGGCTGTTATAGGGTGGATCGATATGTGAACGATGGTGACGTCTGGAAATGACGCCTTTCTCTGTGCATCCACTAAAAATGAATGTAATTGTATATTTCTATAAAAATATGTTGTTCTATGTATAATGAAAAGATAAACCAGATCGTTTCTTTCCGGTTCTTCTCGATGCTTGGGTTGTTTTCCGAATCGGTGATAGTTTTGACGTTCATAAGGACCTAAATTGAATAAATAATTTTTTGATTTTGATTTTAAAAAATTTTAAAGTTTACTGAGCTACCTACACTCGTTATGGATAAACGTGTGTTATTATTTATTTGCTAGCTTTTATTTTCAAATCTTTAAAAGTCTCCGGTCGATAGACCACATAAACAAACCTCGTGGTGTGCTGACAGTAAGGCCTATTATTAAGTTGAAAGGTCGCGTGTTCTACCGTTAATTGAATTTCGTGTTAATTCTAATATTAATCTGATATTCAGAGAGTAAAGACGATAAACACGCTAAAATGGAAATGGCAAGTGCAGCTGCCGTGACTCCCCTATAGCTGTTTGTAAGCAGATTTTCAATCTAAGGATGGCACGTCCGGCTAGTCAGATGGTCTTTTAAAAAAGCATCGGTTCTGTCCAGGTATGCATTGTGATGTTTGTCTGGTTATTATATATATTTATATGTAAGTATACCAGTAGTTTAGTTATAAAATGTGCTTAATTTGGGATTAAATAACCGCGGACATATAATTGTGCCTCCATATTCATTTATAGCACCATTAAATACATCATATCAATTTAAAAATATATTACAACCACCTTCAATGAATTTCTTTTTTGTAAATTGACAATTTTAGAACTGAGTATATGTTAAATCTTAAAACGCACAGACACACAGAATAAGTCGCTTTGCCCTAGTGAATGGGGTCAGCACCGTCGATGTGCCTGAAGCGGCGAACGGCACTTTTATGCTTTAATTTTACATAGACTATGTTCTTACTGTAGATGGAATATTTAAACTACGTATTATTTTAAGCCGTTATCACATTAATTAAAATTATGATATTACTTTATTGATATATTTGTATGCATATTCGATTTCTGTGTAACTTTTTCTCTAGATTACTTGCTTTATACACGATATATGTACACTACTAACTACCATTATTATAAAAAGGAAAAGTTCGTATGAGGTGATCTCTAGAATTTAGTTTAATAGAAAGACATGTTCTGTCTACATGACGTGGACTATATGTCATAATTATTAAAATTTATTTTATAAATAGGTAAATCCCGTCCGCTTTGTTAGGCTTTAAAAATGGCAAAGGATATCATAATAAATAGAAAAAATCAAAAAATAAGTAGTTGAGAACCACCTACAAAAAATTCTTCATCGAATGGTCATAGTTCTATGCCGATACATTAAATAAATTTCACATAATTAAGGCTCATATGAACTATATTTTCATTATATATAGATTAAAACGAACAAACAATTCACGGATGATTATGGTACGATTACGTAATAGTTATTTTCTTTCAAATTTGGTAGAGTCAATTATAAATATCATTACATAATATAAGATAAAGTGCTCTGCCCCGTCCCTTTGTCTGTCTGTTCGCGATAAGCTGAAAAACTACTGAACGGATTTTCATGCGGTTTATATGTAATTATACGTCATATGTATTTTTTTTTTGTTATCAGGCAGGGACTACTTCCGCCAGGCTAGCGATATCTTAAGATTTTTAATATGTAAGTTTATTTCTTTGTTTATCATACATTCACGCCTAAATTAATTAACCGATCAACGTGAAACTCTGTGTACACGTTGTCAGAGTTACAAAAATGGGCATGAGGTGCCTTGCATCTACAAAAATGTACTGTTTCCGAGGGATAGATCAAATCTACAGTAGCGCGAGTAAAACCTCGTGAAAAAGATAGTTTTGAGTGTACATGTAAACGGTTTTATTTTTCGAACTGTCTACGCTATTGGCCCAGTAAGGCCTTAACAGCTTCACCGGACTACAATACATGTAACCGGTTTGCGATAAAATTATTCCAAATTACTACTTTAACATATTATCTTTGGTAAAACTTAAGAAAAAATATAGCAAAACTTTAAAATTACACAGTAACTTTCCGTAGTGCTCAGAAACGAGCTTTCGAACTACGAGTTTTTGCTACGTTATAAGTTAACCGATACGTACCGCTTTTAACAACCAAAGTTAGATGATACCGCCCGGACAAGCTGCACTTCCTTATTTGCCCAGTTCTTTGAAAACTCATCAAATTTTGCACGTTTTTTTTATTAAAAAGACTAAGTTCAAGTTACAAAGATATTATAATTAATTTTAAGAAAGAGGCTTACATATAAGTGAATGTTTTTGAATACCTAATTCTGATATATTTTTTGGCGATATTATAGAATATATATTGAAATAGAGATGGTATAATTTTTCTGTCTATTATCTAATTATATAAAAGTGGTCTTATAATTTGTAAACTTCATAAAAATATTAAGTTTTATATAGATTATATATTATTTTTATATGAAATGAAATATATTATATTTACATAAACATTCCGTTTTTTTTATATCGTTGGAGGCAAACGAACAGGTGGGTCACCTGATTTTAAGTGATCACCACCGTCCATAGGCACTTGCAACACCAAGGGAGTCGCAAGTGCGTTGTCAGCCTGTGTTTGGGAGAAGGAGTGAGGAAGTGGGGAGGGCGAGGGGAGTTAGGTATCCGGCGCTCAATTTCAATATTACGTATGTATGTATAATTATTGTCGATATAATTAAGTTATTCTTATACGTTCCTATAATCACTGAGTTATGTAAACGGAAGTGCGGTAAATAAAATTGCCACCAAATTGACCATAAATTAATACATTATTAAACATACGATTTTCACTCATATTTATGCTTGGAGTCTAGTACAGCGCACGCTCATGCGCTTGTTTACAGTAAACAGCATATTTTTGATCAATTTCACACGCACGCTTAACAGTTCATCACTACATAGTGTAAAATAAAGTCCTCTGTTACGTCTGTCTGTCTGTCTGTCTATTCGCGATAAACTCAAAAACTACAGAACTGATTTTCACCCCGTTTTCACCAGTAGATAAAATGATTTGTGGGGAAGGTTTGGGTATAATTTATCAAGGTTTTATTTATATTATCAGGAAGGGACAACGTCAGCCGAGCTCGCTAGTTTAAAATAAAATAACTCATTAGTTAGTTATCTGCCCGTAAAAGTCCCATGAAAATCGGTCCAACCGATTTGGAGATAGCATTGCGTAGCAAGTCTAGGTTAACAAAATAAAAAAAAGTCTAAGCTACTCATTATAAGGTCTGCTATCTACCAGTGAATTTCTCGTGAAAATCAGTCCAAATATTTTGGTAATAGCACTGCGGACGAAACCTACGTCACCCACAACTAACAAAATGATAAAAAAAGTGTGTGTGTACTTATGTACACGCGTTAGAAGTTATACTTCTATGGCGTAACAAGATAAAAATTTTTCAAAAATTTTACCTTTCGCCTTATTCTACGTTTGTAGAAAAAACGACACTAATAATAGAAAAAAGGTATTTAATACATTGACAGTTTCAATACAAAGAAATACAAACAACAAATACAAATAAACAAAATGTTGACTATAGCTGTCAGGGTGTCGGTTTTTCGTGACGGTGTACGCGCGCATCGTAATAACTTCAGGGTGTCGGTTTTTCGTGACGGTGTGCGCGTGCATCGTAAAAATTTACTCTCATCATCTTTTCCTAACGCGCCAAAAGAAGTTTAACTTCAAAAACATGTTTAAAATAACACATCTGAATTCTTATATTTTCTTTTTTAAACAGTTTGTTTCAGTTTCGTCATATTTTCACTCGTTTATAAGTATCATATACCTCTACATGACTGCAGTGATCTGCAACATGTTATAAACTGAACAAAGATATAGAACAAATTAATTAAAGTAATATATCATATTATATAAGACATTATTATTAAATATTTGAGTAAACTCTGCCATCACGTCTTTCCATTATTTTTTCAACCTCTAAAACGAGTAATAACTAATTATAACTTAGGTGAGAGTATACTAAAATTTGATAATATAGGCTATAATAAACCAATTATTGTTTACAATTTTAATAATGTATCAGGTAATAAATCATTTGTATGTACCTAACCACGATTCGGTTAATTACTTTCATGTAGCTATATGTATTATATAACGACTTGTATCTAGTTCCGTGCAGGCTGAATTTAATTGGAAATTTATGACGTCATTAAATTGATGCAGAAATAGTGCAGTGGCAAACATAACGGAGTGGCAACAAAATAATATACATCTGTATTAAAAATAAATGAGACAAGCTTTCTGTTTATGTAATTGATTTGTATGTGGAATGTTTGTAGGTGGTAGAGCCACGCTGAAGCTATTACTGGTTTCAGCGTGAATGGGTCGGCTCGCCCGGAGTTGTACCACCCCACCCACAGAACACCGACGTGAAGTAAGAGTGCTTGCATTGTTGCGTTTCGTTCGGTCAGTGAGAGCGCTGGAGACCAACCTCCCCTTCCACTTTCCCCTTCCTAGTAATAACTAATTATAACTTAGGTGAGAGTATACTAAAATTTGATCATATAGGCTACAATATACTAATTATTGTTTATAATTTTAATAATGTATCAGATCATAAATCATTTGTATGTACCTAACCACGATTCGGTTAATTACTTTCATGTAGCTATAAGTATGCACATATGTATTATATAACGACTTGTATCTAGTTCCATGCAGGCTGTATTTAATTGGAAATTTATGACGTCATTAAATTGATGCAGAAATAGTGCAGTGGCAAACATAACGGAGTGGCAACAAAATAATAAACAGCTGTAATAAAATAAGTGATACAAGCTTTGTATTTATTTGTTATTTGTCACTTTCCCCTTCCCCTTCCCTTCCTCTCCCCTTCCCCCCAAACGCAGGCTGGCAACGCACTTGCGATTCCCCTGGTGTTCCAAGTGTCTATGGACGGTGGTGATCACTTAACATCAGGTGACCCACCTGTTCGTTTGCCTCCTATGAGGTTTTCAAACTAATTAATTGAAAACTAGCTTGTACATCCACCATTACTTAAAAAATACTATAATATAAACTCATGATGCTTGCCAATAAATAGCACAATCGCGGGCGAATGACTATCCAGGGAGGATATACAGGGGAGACGAACTTCTTAGCATTGCATGGAATCACCGTGCGGGTGCCGGGTCCTTCGTGTGGCCGAGGGAGAAACTCAGAGCAGTTCCCAGGACTTGCGACCCAGGTATAGGTTTAAGGAGGCCCCCTTTGAGATGCGCATCAACGCTCAACTTCACTGCTCGAGTTTCCCGCCCTGCCAAGCCAAATTTGGTAGGAACCTGTTAGTGCAGCCTTTGATACTCGTTCTAAAATAGAACTTACTGCAGTTCTCGACAGGCCAAGGTCCTTCAGAAGGTTATAGAGAGATTTTGCTGGTATACCTCTCGCTCCTACTTCTACCGCGTATAAATTAACCACGTAGCCATTTTTATAATGTTAATTACCTCATAACGTATTTTATCTATTGAGATTTTAAAACCATTCGAGTAATCGACAATTCTTTACTTTTCTCAGGATTTTTTTTCTAAAACACTATATTGCTTATGTAACAAGACAAGTTATATCAAGAACTCAATCCACATATTATCATTGTAGTATCATATCATTATTCTCTATCACCTGTAATTATTTGTATTATTACGAGTATAATAATTCAGAAGCTAATATCGTAGCCGTTTACATTCTGCTAACGCTACTATCGCTATAAATCAGTGTGATAATAATTACAGAGCAACCATTTGTAGCCCATAAGGGTCGACGGACAGAGGTCTCTGATAACACTGAACATTCTGAGTTAATTCAGGGTACAAGAAGTACAATTGTAAAGTAAAAATAAATAATAATAAAATCGCAATAAGTACGTATTTGTGTATTTTAGCTAAATATAAATTGATTATCTATTTACTTATTATCAAATCATGTACTTTCCAAGTGATGGAAGAAGTTAAGAACATACTCCTTTTGTATGCTGGGAGATTATATCAGAACATTACATATACATATACCCGTCCGATGGCAATACATTCTTTTAATTTGATGTGCATTGACATATAAACACCCAAGACACACAGTCTCGAACAAAAGTAGCTCGCAAAACCGTCCTGCAAAAACCTCCCAATACGTGGTTATAGTTATGATTTTGATTCTGATCATGAAAAACTTATGATTTTGCAAATTCGACCATACCTGAATGATTTAAAGTTGTTTTTATAAGCGACGCGAGACTATTTGAAATGAGTGGATAATCCAAACTCATAGCAAACCGACGTGAAGTGACGGTGCTTGCATTGTTGCGTATCGTTCGGTCAGTGAGAGCGCCGGAGGCCCACCTCCCCTCCCCTCTCCCCCTCTCGCTCTCCCTCCCCTAATCCCTTCCTTCTTTGGGGTGACAACGCACTTGCGATTTCTCTGGTGTTGTTAGTGTCCATGAACGGTGTTGAACACTTGACCACCTGTTCGTTTGCCATTTATGACATTAAAAAAAACTATTTATTGTATGCCGGTTGTAAGACGTTAAGTGTGAATCTTAGGTTTTTGTAGTAGTTCGGTGAAGCTATTAAGACCTTGCTAGGTTAATAGCGTAGTCAGTTCGGAAAAAAAAGGGTTTTTGTATATTGGTGTGCAATGTAATTTCCTATGGTTTGCATGGTGTAGGTTTTATTATTTGGCAAAAGTTTTGTTCTCAGCCTGCCTAGCTAGGCTACCGCCCTCAATTTGAAGATCTGTTGCCAACCACCTATAAGTATGTTCCAGCAGCTGCATTTGAGACCCAGTCTTCTAAGTTTAAGCATGTTCACCATCTTGGACCATATAGTCATTTAACAGGTATGACACTTTATTAATCTGTTCCTTATATGGTAGACTTCGTCTGTCTAATTTGTTAGCCCAAGCCGAAGTTCGGTACCAACCCTTAAGTTTATTGTGAAACCGCTGAGCGCCATAAGCGCTCGCCCTTTTGTACGTCAGACCAATAACGTTAGTCAGTTCGAACAACAAAAAAACACCCCAAGTTTATATTTCCATAGAAATTACCTCGTATTTTGTGCACTTTTTTCATATCTCAAAATTTTCAATAATTAAACATAAATAAAAATTAATTACTTATCAAAAAATATTTTTAAAAAATCTTATAAGTTTTGTAATCATTCTCTCGTTTATTTCAATATCTGAAAAGGCTATTGAACTGTAAATATTATTAGAGGAATTATATGAAGTTGATATACAAAATAATATCTAATTTAATAAAAAAAAACAACCATAATATGGAAACTAAAACACGATGTGATCTCAGAACCCTCTTCCAAAAGATTACGCATATCACGAGTCAACGAAGGTAAGTCGGCCGTCTTTACTGTCCTTCTTATATTTGAATGTTCATGTAAATAACATTGGGATCGGGAATTTTATCCTTTCACATTTCTAAAACGGCTTGTACGTAAACAAATGTTTCTGCGAATTTGTTCGCTATAAACTCAAAAAACTACTGAATAGATTTTTAAACGGTTTTCGCCAGTGGGTAAAGTGATTCATGAGGAACGTTTTGATATATAATTTGTCAAGGATTTTTTTATATAATCATGACGGGACAACATCTACCGGGCTCGCTAGTACATACATAATTATAATAAATTCTTATACATTTTAGAACATATATGAGGACATATATCTAGGTACTATAAGATGGTAGGTGGTAGAGCCACGCTGAAGCTATTACTGGTTTCAGTATAAATGGGTCGGCTCACCCGGGGCAGTACCACCCTCGCACAGAAAACCGACGTGAAGTAACAGTGCTTGCATTGTTGCGTTTCGTTCGGTTATTGAGAGCGCCGGAGACCCATCTCCCCTCCTCTTCCACTTTCCCCTTCCCTTCCTCCTCTCCCCCCCCTCAACACAGGCTGGCAACACACTTGCAACTCCCCTGGTGTTGCAAGTGTCTATGGACGACGATGATCGCCTAACATCAGGTGACCCACCTGTTCGTTTGCCTCCTATGATATAAAAAAAAATCACGAACAAATCCAAATAGTATATAATTATTGTAGAAATAATAGTTTAAAGTAAAAATGATATCTCGCTAATTAAAAATGGCATAAAAGTTTTACCCCCCCATCCCACCCGCCAACACAGGCTGGCAACACACTTGCGACTCCCCTGGTGTTGCAAGTGTCTATGAACGGTGGTGATCACTTACATGAGGTGACCCACCTGTTCGTGTGCCTCCTATGATATATATTTTTTAAAAATGTATCAGTGTGTGAACGATGGTGACGTCTGGAAATGACGTCTCATACCGTGCATCCACCAAAAAAAATGTAATTATTTGTTTCAAAAAATATATATAATGAAAAGATAAACCAGATCAAATTCCTTGCTGGTTCTTCTCGATGACTGGGTTGTTTGGAATAGCCACCATCTTGTTAGTTCATTGAAATTGTATTAAGAAACTTGTAATATCGATACTCACTTGACAATGGCAGTAATAGTCTACTAGAAGACTGGTTGCCAGTAGTCCGGTGAAGCTGTGAAGACCCTGCCAGGACAATAGCGTAGTCAGTTCGAGAAAAAAAAAACTGATTGCCAAAAATAAAATAAAAGAAGACTGTGTTGTTTTCCGAACCGGTAGTAGCTTTGACGTTCATAAGCGCCTTCTCAGTGCCTACATTGAATAAATTATATATTTAATTAAATATATTTTGATATATTAATAATAAATATTATTAATATATAATATTATAATATTCTAACATTTTTGCTTTCAAGGTATTAAGAACGTTCCACACAGAAAAAATAAAATATTTTTTGTTCATGCTTACTCGCCCTACAGTTTAGACCGAACCAATATTTACATAATGAAATTCTACTATTTCTAGCTCATTCGAATACGTAAAGTAAATCATTAATTAACTTCAACTTATACAGTTATCTCTAACCACTTTAACATTTCTTCTAACACTTTCTTCCTAGCTATATTTTCAGTTTTTTTGTCTCTAACTTTTCCTTAACAGCTTCACCGGATACTACGTAATAGATGTAAACAATAAATTCAGTGTGAAAAGTATACAGGTTATGAATTCTAAAACGATTAATTAGGAACAAAAAAATCTTTCTTCCAATGTAAATTCAAATTACTATAATAATAATCTTTATGTGACGAATTAATATTATAGGTACGCGTTCTAAAAAACGTAGTAAGGAGAATAAACGCCTGTCACCGTGTTCCGTACTATTGGCCCACATAACGCACCCTTTTTATCTGGACCCTTCGGACCCTCGCAAAGTTTCTCAGGAATCATCGCTTCGAGCCCACCCTTTAATATTGTTATATAATATTTCAAAGATAACACGACACTAACACCGATTTATGACTACAGAAACCAATAGAGCGTAAAACGAAGCGTAAAGTGTACAAAGTATTAGAAAATTTTAAATATTTTTTTTTATAAATACTAACCGATATTAAATGTAAAAATGAGTTTATTTGTTACGCTTGCACTACTTAAACTATTGTTTTTTTTTTTCGAAATTCGAAAAAAAATTTGCAAGTAGATTATTACTCCTACATAAAAAAAAAACATAGGGTATGAACGTTATGAACGTCAAAACTATCTCCGGTTCAGAAAAACTACCCAGTCATAGAGAAGAACCGACAACAAACTCGCTCTGGTTTATCTTTTCATAACAAATATTTTAACAAACATAGTTACGTTTGTTTTAGGTGGAAACAGAGAGAGGCGTCATTTCTAAACGTAACCATCGTTCATATAACGCGAGCGCAACCACGTGCAAAAGTTAATTTCATAATATTATCTATACTAATATTATAAAGAGGTAAAGTTTGTGAGTTTGTGACGTTGTAAGGGGTAATCTCAGGAACTACTGGTCCTATTCTTTCAGTGTTATATAGCTCATTTATCACGGAAGGTTATAGGCTATATATTATCACGCTAAGACCCATAGGAGCGGAGCAGCAATGAAAAATGTTGCAAAATCGGGGTATTTTTTTCCTTTGCAGCGTTTTACCGCAAAATAACCATTCCACGCGTACGAAGTCACGGGCAGAAGCTATTAACTAATTATATTATCTATACTAATATCATAATGAGATAAATTTTGTGAGGTTGTAAGGGGTAATATCTGGGGAGTCGGAGAAAAAATGGTAAAACGTATCTTACGAACGCTGCCTTAACGATGAGAGATATATGATTGAATTCTAGAAAAAAGTTGTAGCTTGATAATGTATATTACTGCCCAACGACGTGGGCACGGGTCAGCTAGTAAGAAATATAAAAAAAAATAAACGGACTCTCTCTAAAATAACTAAAGTCCTTAAGTTATGTTGTATGTAAAGTAAACCTATCAAGTATCAAATACGCCTAGATTTTTACTTGAATCTTTTGTCATTCCACTACTGTGCTTTCTTATACTCGAATAATGTGAACTATAATCCACAACGTAGAATCCCGTATACTTCACTTGCAGAAATTATCCACGTTATTTATAAATTTAATGTACTAAATGAAAATATTATTGCAAGCCATAAGTATACAGATATTAAGCAAGTGTGAGAGATCATATATGTAATGCAATTTACAAAACCCATATTTCCGCAACCACGTATTCGTTGTGGCAAATAGCATATTTGATAGCTACGCCTGTCGCTTCAACCAAATAGGAAATTGTTGCGGATCCCAAGACGGTACCCTGTCACGAGATATGGACGAGAATTATTCAGTTTTTCACCTCCTCGCGGGATGATCTTTCCTCAGACTTCGACCGTTTCAACCATTATATTTGAACCGAATTACGACGACGTAAAGTCGGAAATCATTTGAAGATTAGCCAAAAAAAGTAGCTCAGTGTAGATCTTGTACTTTCACAGTTGAGACGGAATTTGATAAACGGTGGTTAAGTGTTGGTTTTCAGGGATGTAGAATTTTTTTTCAAAGTCATATTTTGCGTATTTCAAACTCATTATTACAATTTCACTAAACATAAAATTTACAAGGCAAAAAAAAAAGAAATCATATTAGATTTGCTATGCTGTAACATAGATACTTATATCACAAATACTTGTATAGACAGACGCGGGCCATAAATCGGCCAGCGCCGCATCCGCACTAATTCTTCGATTACAAGCGAACCGTGAACACAACTTAAGTGCAAGAAGCATTAGTGAAGATATAAATACATAAATGTATAACAGAATAAATAAAGACTTATATAACAAACTAGTTCCATTTTATTTGCAATTCGTGTTGTATTTATATATATATAACGCTTAAGCGATTTTTCTTTCCTTAGAAATTATTTGTTTCATAGCGCTAATCTCTGGATCTACCGTACACATTTCAAAAGTTCCCTTTATATTTTAAAGTCTATTTATTGAGAGAGTTTATATGCTTTCTAACAAAATTCTACTACCCTTTAGCCCGGAGCAGACAAAACACAAAAACTAGATCAGAAAGAACGCCATACTCCACGTTACACTACACTATTCGCGCGTACTTATCCTATCTTCTAGCTCGGCGTTCTTTCTGATCTAGTTTTTGTGTTTTGTCTGCTCCGGGCTAAAGGGTAAATAACTGCGGAGCTATAGGCCTTTTCGCGAAGGAAGGTATAGCCATAATCACCACACCAGCCCACGACGTATTGATGATTTCAAGCTCTGAGAAATCCACAGTTCTATATTTTCTCATATTCAGGTTTCCTTATAAGGTTTCCCTTCACCGTCAGTCGATAGTGTTACCAATTTAAATTAATAAACTTATGCCGGGATTCGAAACTGCATACATCAAATTGGTATTTTACCGGCTAAATTATCACCACGACATTTAGTTTTGTTGAATGGCTACTTAATTTTGTTTCAACTAATGCAAACCTCTTTGTTCAGTGAACTAAGGTTTTCACTTGAATATCTGCTAAGAGGTTTGTATTCTCAAAAGACATCAAATTGGTATTTTACCGGCCAAATTATCACCACGACATTTAGTTTTGTTGAATGGCTACTTAATTTTGTTTCAACTAATGCAAACCTCTTTGTTCAGTGAACTAAGGTTTTCACTTGAATATCTGCTAAGAGGTTTGTATTCTCAAAAGCGGTATTTTTAAAGATTAATTTATTCAATTTTATAAAATTCATAGTCATTACCGAGAAAAAAATTATCATTCGTTTGTCACCATTCAAAAATGTAAAAAGGTATTGCAGCAGCAATCATGTACACAATATCTTTAAGAAAACAATTTTATGACAGGTTTATCAAAGTAACAACCCCATTTATTCTTTTGACAAAAAGATTTTCCTCTCCCAAGCTTTATACATTAATATGATATAAGCCTGGTTTTCATTTTTAATATTACGACTTTATCTCGGTATAAGCAATAATGATCTTCTTTTACGATTGAGAATACTGAAGTATAAATATCAAGACAATCGGGTTGGAATAGTTTGGTTTTGATTTTCTTAGTTACTCGCACTAATTTTTCTTAGATTGACAAAAAATGCGTAAAACCCTTGCCTACCCCACTTTCGACATAACAAAAATCGAATAAATTTAGAAAACTCAAAATATAATCCATATATACGCCTACCTTTTACGGTTGTAGGTATGTTGTATGTAAAGTAAACCTATCAAGTATCAAATACGCCTAGATTTTTACTTGAATCTTTTGTCATTCCACTACTGTGCTTTCTTATACTCGAATAATGTGAACTATAATCCACAACGTAGAATCCCGTATACTTCACTTGCAGAAATTATCCACGTTATTTATAAATTTAATGTACTAAATGAAAACATTATTGCAAGCCATAAGTATACAGATATTAAGCAAGTGTGAGAGATCATATATGTAATGCAATTTACAAAACCCATATTTCCGCAACCACGTATTCGTTGTGGCAAATAGCATATTTGATAGCTACGCCTGTCGCTTCAACCAAATAGGAAATTGTTGCGGATCCCAAGACGGTACCCTGTCACGAGATATGGACGGGAATTATTCAGTTTTTCACCTCCTCGTGGGATGATCTTTTCTCAGACGTCGACCTTTTCAACCATTATATTTGAACCGAATTACGACGACGTAAAGTCGGAAACCATTTGAAGATTAGCCAAAAAAAAGTAGCTTAGTGTAGATCTTGTACT
Organism: Antheraea pernyi; assembly: GCA_015888305.1. NCBI lineage: Eukaryota > Metazoa > Arthropoda > Insecta > Lepidoptera > Saturniidae > Antheraea > Antheraea pernyi. The sequence continues at coordinate 61,220 of MU159109.1, read as the reverse complement.
TTCACAGTTGAGACGGAATTTGATAAACGGTGGTTAAGTGTTGGTTTTCAGGGATGTAGAATTTTTTTTCAAAGTCATATTTTGCGTATTTCAAACTCATTATTACAATTTCACTAAACATAAAATTTACAAGGCAAAAAAAAAAGAAATCATATTAGATTTGCTATGCTGTAACATAGATACTTATATCACAAATACTTGTATAGACAGACGCGGGCCATAAATCGGCCAGCGCCGCATCCGCACTAATTCTTCGATTACAAGCGAACCGTGAACACAACTTAAGTGCAAGATTAAGTTTCTATGTGATAAAGCGTTTTAGGTCTTCAGTTTAGTTTACAAATATTTTATTATTGTTATTGTATTATCGTTCTTGACTGTTGACTGTTGCTATATCCACATATATATAAATAAACAGTTACGCATCACTGGCTAAATAACATATGAAAAGAAAAATCACGTGTAACGTCAGCTAACTGAATCGAAAATGCATGTTATAATGGATTTGAGCATAATTTACAAGCACGCGGGTCCTTATATTATAACTAGCTGTGCCCGCAACTTCGTCTGCGTGGAAGTTTATATAAAAACAGTGATTAATAAAGTCATCCGAATATATCCGAGCTAGAAGATAGGATAAGTACGCGCGAATAGTGTAGTGTAACGTGGAGTATAGGGAGCCGAGGACGGAAAAAATTGAACACGTGTAAAGCCGCGGTGCACAGATTGTGGTTTCATCATCTGCCTATAAGGGAATAACTGCGGAGCTATAGGCCTTTTCGCGAAGGAAGGTATAGCCATAATCACCACACCAGCCCACGACGTATTGATGATTTCAAGCTCTGAGAAATCCACAGTTCTATATTTTCTCATATTCAGGTTTCCTTATAAGGTTTCCCTTCACCGTCAGTCGATAGTGTTACCAATTTAAATTAATAAACTTATGCCGGGATTCGAAACTGCATACATCAAATTGGTATTTTACCGGCCAAATTATCACCACGACATTTAGTTTTGTTGAATGGCTACTTAATTTTGTTTCAACTAATGCAAACCTCTTTGTTCAGTGAACTAAGGTTTTCACTTGAATATCTGCTAAGAGGTTTGTATTCTCAAAAGCGGTATTTTTAAAGATTAATTTATTCAATTTTATAAAATTCATAGTCATTACCGAGATAAAATTATGATTCGTTTGTCACCATTCAAAAATGTAAAAAGGTATTGCAGCAGCAATCATGTACACAATATCTTTAAGAAAACAATTTTATGACAGGTTTATCAAAGTAACAACCCCATTTATTCTTTTGACAAAAAGATTTTCCTCTCCCAAGCTTTATACATTAATATGATATAAGCCTGGTTTTCATTTTTAATATTACGACTTTATCTCGGTATAAGCAATAATGATCTTCTTTTACGATTGAGAATACTGAAGTATAAATATCAAGACAATCGGGTTGGAATAGTTTGGTTTTGATTTTCTTAGTTACTCGCACTAATTTTTCTTAGATTGACAAAAAATGCGTAAAACCCTTGCCTACCCCACTTTCGACATAACAAAAATCGAATAAATTTAGAAAACTCAAAATATAATCCATATATACGCCTACCTTTTACGGTTGTAGGTGGTAGAGCCACGTTGAAGCTATTACTGGTTTCAGCATGAGTAGGTCGGCTCGCCCGGGGTACTGCCACCCTCTTATAGAAACACCGACGTGAAGTTCTTGCATTGTTGAGTTTCGTTCGGTCAGTGAGAGCGCCGGAGGCCCATCTCCCCTTCCCACCCCTTCTTTCACCTTCCAAACACAGACTGGCAACGCACTTGCGACTCCTTTGGTGTTGCTAGTGTCTATGGACGGCGGTGATCACTTACCATCAATTCGCCTCCTATAATATAAAAAAACCTATAAGTAAGTAATCATAGAATAGATCAGTGTCTTTTTTTTCGTCTATTCGTGACCCAATTTTTTTTTGTTTATTAGTTACTTTGGTGTTATCAGTTTAAATAATTTGGAAACTTTTTTTTTTCTTACCATCACAACTTTTATTTGTATGTCTCAATTCGTCATACTGCACGATTGTTATGTATAGTAATCTACAATATTAGTACACTCTTTGGCACAAAAAAAAAACCTCAGTGATATTTTAATTTAAAAAAAATGATTTTTGTTGAATATCCACCACTAGTTCTAATAAGCCCGTTACTAATCATTTCTTTGATAAGTAATTTTATATTATAGCTTCTGACAAGAATAAAGTCTTAAACAGTTGATATCATTGTTACCCCTTTTATTATTTAATGTCGTCATACTTCGTTGAATATCTACCACTAGTTCTAATAAGCCCGTTACTAATCATTTAATTGATAAGTAATTTTATACACTACATTATAACTTCTGACAAGAGTAAAGTTTTAAGCAGTTGATATCATTGTTACCCCATTTATTTGTTACTCATTTATTGTTTAATATCGTCATATACATACATTTTAACTTAAAAATACGGGTATTACCTACGTATTGGTGTTCATGACAGGTTTTTCAGCAAGACTGCTTATATTATTTTTCGACTGCTTCCCTGTTAAAAGTAACATTTAAGATAAGGAACCCTTTAAAATAACTACAGGGTTTATCATTCATAAAATATTTAATTAAATACCTATTGACTTGAATGAGACAAGTCATATATTTAAAGAATAAATGGGGTATATACAATTTCAAGTTTTGACTAATATAATAATAATGTAAAAACGAACACCTACAAGATATAATAAGGTAACAAAATCTGAACCACGTGATGAGTTTTATGAGAAAATCCAAACTAAAATCAGCTCTTTCATACGACATATTGAAATCGTGACACGGCGTCGCGTCAGAATGAGACAGACTCATAAATTGAATAAGTGTAAAAGAGACAGCCTCACCTTTTGGTAGGTAATATTGATCTTTCACCCGCCATTTTATACTGTGCCCTTTTTGCTTCAGGCGCCACATGTATACCGAGGCTCTGTGGAAAAGGGAGAAAAAGCTTTTATTCGCCTGTCATTTTATGTTTTAATGAAATATCCCACACAAACGGGTATAAAGGTTTTTTACTCTTTGATTTACTTAAATTAACATTTTCGATGCCGTGAAAATGGAGTTCGGCGATGCGTAGCGGCCGGAAAACTCATAAATTAATCATTATATTTAACATTTCGTCCGCACTCTTGTTTGAAAATTATCCGATTTAATTATAATAAATATATAATTCATGAGAATAAAGAATTATTAATAACTTAAAAGTAGCATTTAGCAGTCCTCTGCATAGTAACTTTTAATAGAAATGTCTCAAGCGCCTAATTACGGGTAACTATATTATTTTATAGTTGTAATAAATTTTATACACATATAAAATACCTGTAATAATATGCTAAACTATATATATGTGGCTGAAACAACCAGAATTTAAGAATTTTGGTGTGTTTTTTAAATAATAGCTTTGTGAAGCAGGAAGCTGAACTGTGCTTTGTATAAAGTAGTTAATTCAGTTTATAACTGTTTATATTCGCTTTAATACTGAGGCCAGTCATTAATAGGTTGTTATTCTTGAGGAGCGAGTTAAACGCCTTGCATAGTAGTGCACATAGCTAACCACACCCTTCTCCGATAAAATCGGAAGATGTAAATATGCAAGTACTGCTTCTATTTGGTATTTAGATAGGACCATGTTGCTTCCGAAATCTACCACTTTTAATACTGTAGTTTATGTGGTCCCAATGCTTAATTCCAAAGAATGGATTGAAAACTTTACTATATATCACAAACATTGAAGAAATCGATCGGTAATTACAAAAAAAACTTTCAGTGATATTCGCGCTACCTAATAATATATTTGAAGTCGATGCCAACCCAAATTCATATCATCTATATACAAAGTTTTGGTCCACTCTCTTGTCCCATGATGTATATCTGTATAGTATACATATTTTATTACCTGCAACAAATTTGAAATGTAGGTTGGCATTGGCTTCAAATATATTATTAGGTAGCGCGAATATCAATATTCTTTATTTAATGTGGTTAATTTAATAATTCAGTAATTTTTCGCTTTTTAGTGCCTTATTAGTATTTCACATTTTTTTTGTAATTTTTTTTATATTGGTAAATGTTAAGATAGCTTACACTGACAATAAACATACAAAATTCTAGAAGTTCCTATTTAATATTTACAGTTACAACAGAAGATGAAAATGTCACAGTGATAAAAGTGAATAATTTCATCTTCATTTTGTCGTTTCTTCCCTTATACAAATGTATGTAGGTATTTGTACAAAATCTTATAGCGGTCTACCTAAAGAGACGATTACCCTAATCACACATTACGACATAATTTACTTTTTATTCTGACGCTACGTCAGATATACAATGAAACTGGAAATTTTATCTGTCCAGGACAGAGATTTTCATCGCCCCTTACATCATATGCAAATATTAAAACTGCTCACATTATAATACCTGACTTTTATACAAATTGATGAAAACAATACTTTTTTTTTACTTAAGCTAAAAGATCATCAAAAATGTATTACTATTAAGAAGTATAAATCACTTAGCAAACTAAATACATAGCTATTACATTTTCACTTCTAGAGTATGGGAAAACAACTGAATGATATTAAAAGTAAATAAAATGATCATAATGAAATAAAATATCTGATACCGAAAATTTTGAATGACTTGTTTCGTTAAGTATTGTTAAACATTTTAATTATATATCGTGTAATATATAGTCAAAAACTAAATAAAGGACTTATTATTATCCTTCCTTTTTTATTCACAGACTTCATATTATTCACATATAAAACGTTATATATTCATACAATAAAATCTACAACCCTACCACAGAGCGTGCCAAAAACATTAACACAGATATATGGACACTTACATGCACTCGAAGCACTTATCTTCATATTACATAGTCGGGTAAAAATAATTAAAATGTCAGTTATGTTTTTGGTCGCAGTTCTTTATTTTAGTATCACTACATATTATAAAACAAAGTTTTCTGCCATGTCTGTCTGTCTATTCGCGAAAAACCTAAACACTTTATTATCAGGGTAAGACAACGTCCGCAGGGCCCGCTAGTTAATATGTATTCGTAAACTCAGTTTAACAACGTTTTTCGAGGAAAAAATATAATATTGGTGATGTATGATAATTAATAGAAATTTAATTTGGAATGCACGCTAATTTATTAGTACTACTAACTTCTGCTCGTGATTTCGCCCGCGTGGAATAGTTACTTTGGTTTAGTTACAAACGCTAACACGCAGTGAAAGCTCTCAAAAAAAGAAAAAAAAACGATTTAGAAACATTCTTCAATAGTGCTCCGCTGCTGGTCTTTCAATTTAATTTATATTATCTACACTGTACTTTCATGTTATGTCTCATGCGAAAATAATATGCTTACATTTTAAGGACATCAAAATCAAATATTTTTACTCAAACACACGTAAAATTCAAATTTGTAAAGCAATCATTTTTATTAGAGATTGACAGAACAAAAAAAAGGGAATATGGCCAAAATTACAAATTACTTCTGTTACCTTATATTCTCACGGACTTATGAGAGTTCAACATGATTTAAGAGTGCTAATAAATAGAACACCAATAGACCATTACGTGCCAGAAATAGAAAACGCCTCCTCCAGTTCCTTGTATAACGGAAACGTACCCCTATAACTTTATTAAATTAAATGTTTATTGTATATTTTTTAAATAATTTTACCCTTTACTAAGTATTGGTTATGAACGTATTATTATTGATATTAGACTGAAGTTAAATAAAACGGTACAGTTTTCTTTCAGGAAAGCATGAAGTATTTTTGGAAATAAAGAACAGACAAATAATTCTACGGCTAATATGAATTCAACTAATAAGAATAACACCATTCATACGGATGATATCTAGATTGTCTAGCTCAAAAATAAACCCCTGGTATTATCGTGAGACAGGAGCAATGACCTGGAAACGCTTCACCTAACATCGTCTTTGGGTTCACAATCTTTATTCGTTATCTCTGTTTCTGTAATAAGTATAATTGACAAAGATCGTTACTACATTTTTTATAGCCTCTTAAGATTCCAGAAATACTAAAACTACCAACTCCCATAATTACATAATAACTAATAAACATGTTTATCTGTTTATGTGTTCGTTTTAGGAGTTTTTCAACTAACACATTCGATACTAACTAATACCCGCGACTTGATCTGTGTTGTTTACTATTTTGACAATATATTGTAGACTGTATACACAGATAAAAATAATACACTTTTCTTATAATATTTCTTTGTAAACCGTGTTACTCTTTTACTTCCCCTGTCCGTCGCATGCGCACCACACCGCTTGCCTCATTTCTCTACAACAAGAAACACATTGCTAAACGCGGTTATAAAAGTCACAGTTTCTTAATGCTTTATTTATTCTATATTAAATTAAGCTATCGTGATAATTTTAGTTAAGGAACGAATGTCTAAGAAGTAATACAAAAAAAATTATCGTTATTTTTCAAGTGATGCACATACAACAGCAGACCTTTACCTTTTTATTTATATAGACTATGGTAAAAATGCATGAACACGTTCATTATTTTTACCGAATAAAAAAATATGTTTACGATATTAATAGGCGCTCTTAGTATTCTTTATTAAAAATTAAAATCTTGCATTTATGTAATGCACAGATCTTCTATTTAACACGTAATCAATTTGTGATTTTTTACGATACACTTAAATCTTGTATTACTAAGTATATTAAGAAATCAAGGTATTTTGCTTAAATTATCTTTACGCTGTTATCAAAACGTAAACTTAGTTCCATTCACAATACAGATTAAAAATAAACAGACACATTTTAGTAAGCAGTAATGTTGTCTGCGACATCAAAATACAAAACATCCCGTCAGTAATTGGATAGCAAATTTTACAACGGTCGTAAAATTACTGCGGAACAATCCAAATAGGTTTTCAAATCAAATTTTGCATGCAAAGTTTGTTAAATCAGTATGGACGGGACGTACAATAACCGGCTATTGTAATAAAAGTCAATATGGCAGTTTGCCTCGTATCAAGTTCTGGCATCAGTTCAGAACTGGGGCGTTAACAGGAACATTTGCAGCATCTGTCTGCTCGCGAACTCCCCAAACCGTTTTTAATATAAAACCTACATATCATACGCCCAACATAGATTATATTGAACTTTATTCAATCCTTCTTATATTTAGGAATCACACGTAATATCACCGCTTTTCTTTAATTTGTCATGTAAATATATAGGATACCTATTTCAGTTTCATTAAATAATTAATTTTGAAATGAAAGGTAATTTCAGTGTGACACAAATATCCTGAGCATTTGAACTTTTATATAAATTATTAGGTTTATAATATTATACCAGAATTCGATAGCGAACCCTAATATTTTATTAATTTATATCTCGATATACATAAGTGAACAATAAATTAGTTCCGTAGATTTTTATTGTTGAGCTTTATTGTGTAAAAAAAATTATTTAAAAATCTTTTTTATTTTCATACAATCGAGGAATCGAAATCTTTATTTATAACTATTAATTATATTACACGCCTATTACATTTATACTTTTTACCTATGTTTATATACATATTTGTACAATGACATATTTATGGAACGCAAAATAAGGTAGAATAACAGAAAATATTTTCTTATTTCGTATTGAACATATATTTATCAGTAATTATGTAATAAAAAAAGAATTTGAATAAAAAATTACTTACGACTTTCATTTGTTTTTTTTTGTATCTAATAATTCCATTGATACGTAGTGTATGAAATTTTACGGGTTTTTGTGATTTTTTACAGAAAATTGTTATTATTGAGTGACGGAAACTTCATTTGATAAATATGAGAAGTAATTCCGAATATCAGCGTTGCTCAGGGGTCCAAAGTAGTAATTCTATTTGAAAAAGGTTACACTTACAATGAAGAAGCTCAAATATTACAAGTCTGTGATTTTTCGCAATGTTAAACGATACCGATAGACGAAGAATTTATCAAATACAAGACGTAAAGGGCAAGTTTGCAAAAGAGTAACAACAGAGAGGGGCTATAGACTTATTGTAAGCAATATTCTCAGAAACCGTACTTTTACTTCTTCCGAGGTACGAAACAAGCTGCAGAAAGCATCAAAACGATTAGAAGAAGACTTAAGGCGTCTGGTACGAGAGCGTATTTGCCCTCCAGAGTTTATATTAACACGTTTATGGTTGGGTATAACTATGGTCGAATTTCAACCACTAGTAATTATTATTATATCACTAGCTAGTTCCCGCGAATTGATTCTTGTCCAAAAGGTTTTGCTGTTTCATAGGAGCTACGTTTTTTATCTAAAGTAATTGTTTTTCTTTTTATTTCTCATTTTGTCATTATTACCTAAGTTCTGTAACCCTTTTATTAATTTTAAATTACCTCTATTAATTTTTATGATAGTGCTTAACCCTTGTACTCTGAAAAGTGTGATCAAAATTAGTTCAGCGGTGTCGAATTTTAGCTCTAATAAAAAAAACGCTTCAGTGTTATTTATACCTAAAAATGATGTACTTTTCATCAGATTTATTAAAAATTATTAGTAGAATACAGTATATTATTAATTTAATAACACTCTTTTGTAAAATAATATTCATGTTTAACAAAAAAACTTAACATTTTTATATTTATTTACGATTCAGTATATTGTGTTTATTGAAAGTGTAACTGCTATAATTTACAATAATTAAACGTAGTCCGGTGAAGCTATGATCTTGTTAGGTTAATAGTGTAATCAATTCGAGAAAAAAAAGGTACAGTGATTAATATTTTGAATAGAAATATCACGTTATTTACTAGACCTCGCCGATAAGTAAAATTAAAAAGTTATAAAGATTTCCATCGTAATACAAAACACACATACATGACATTCAGCCCGAATAATAAAATATAAATACGATTAATTCCAACAATAACATTAACAGAACAACTTGAACTCGTAAATTTGTAAGAAGAAAATTAATTCAAGCGCCCGCCAGCGGTTTCGTTCTTAACACTTGAAAGTTTCTGTTGCGATTAATGTCTCGGTACTTGCAGAGTCTCGCCGAGCTACCGCGCCGTTGCGAATTGTATAAGTTCTGCACTTATTTGTCTCTAATACTGTAGAATGACGTTAATTGCAGACGATGAACAGATAAATATGAACGTGCATACCTATAGTTTTATTCTCTTCTCAGAAAACTAACTTTGAGATCCGATGTACTGACGTTGTAAATTAATGAAATATCAACTAGGCTATGCTCGTGACTTCGGTCACCGTAATGTAGATTTTAACTAACCCTTAGGAACAGGGTAATTTGTTTCTGGGTTAGAGGACCTTTATGTACTTTTGTGTACAACAGACAATGTGTATGCAAAATTTAATGGTCGATTTAGTAGTGAGGGTGTAACAACGTAAAAAATAAATAAACAAACTCAAATTCCCATTTATAATATTAGTTAGGACTAGTGTCCCACCCCGACTTCGCACGCGCTATACTAACTAACACTACTAACTATACTAACAGAGCGCTTTGACGTCTATAGCTCATCAATGGCAAAAAACCTCAGTAAGCTTCCGCAAATTTTAGTTGTAAATTTTCAATATATTCTCAGATATTCATTGAATAATATAATTTAATGGCAATTATAATCTATATTAAATGTGCAAAGTATCTAAAATATTACAAATAAATACCACAAGGTTACTCTGGGTTATTCTTAGAAGTATAGATACCATCTGATAATTTTCTGTAGTCGTCTTGACCATAGACAGTTCCGTAATACATTATTTTAATGTAGGTACCTCAGAAGGTTTAACTAGCGTTAGGAATTTGCCACCCGGCTTTTTTACTCTTTCATTTGGAACTGCGTTTAAAAAAATCAATAAAAGGAAGTTGTGAAACGTATCTTAAGTGGCTAATCGAAATAACCGTTATTAATAAATTGTAATGGCAAGTTTTTCTATTTATTATAATTAGGTCTTCTTTGTTATTTACAACCGTGAAATGAATATATCACCACATAAAAATGATATAGAATATAGTTCGATTTTTTCTCAATAGATGGCAGCTTATTCAACATTATTAAGGTAAAATTATAATTCATTTGTACGTCTTTATTAGTATCTCTTCCACCAGTAACTATATTAGCTGATTGAAAGTAAATTTTCAATATATAACTTATATTAAATACGTTTATAGAGCACTGTATAATGATATTGTTCTGTGTAACGCGCCATCTAGTGAGAAGAAAATAATACAGTTACTTCAAAGATTAGTTCATGAAAGCTTCAAACTTTTCAGGAAATATAATACCCACTATGTACCTTCCCTTATCACGTAACTCTCACTTTCACTTATGTAACAGAGATGGCACTAATTATAACATAAAAATGTAAGGTACAATTAATAATAAGAGATTATAATATTTACAGACTTTATTAAAAATCAATTTGTATGAACGATTATATTTGTTTAAACAGAGATACAGAGCATTAAGGAAAAATATTCAACAAAGTCGGTCAGTGTTTTCACTGCGATATTGGTAGGTACCTTAAAAAATATATTAGCTCTAATATATAACAAATATTTACCGTTTATATTACCAACTGTGTTATTTTCGGTATTTTCCAATAAAAATAACTACACAGTATATATTAAAAAAAGTTTAAAACAGATACAAAGTGGCTACATACTCATTGAAATTACACTGAGATTATATATTGTTTTAATTAACACGTTGCGTGCCTGGAATATTAGAAATGGCCCTATTTTGACCACATCAATAACAGTGTTAATGATGATTCGTTCGTAATTAGTAACAACCTAAAGAAACCTTGTTAAAGACATTTATATACCTAATAAGAATATAGAAATTTTAACTATTTCACAAAGAACTATGAACAGAACAACATGTATGTTTTAAAATTATATAATATCACACTTAACTATTGGGTACTCACATGAAAAAATCCCTTTAGTACAATTGATATGTGCAATGATGTATTACTTAAACTGTAGTATGCAATGAAATCAATGTATTACTTCCTTTCCCATACAAAGCTTGTTTGAAATTCCAGGACACCAAACACCACCAGCAGCTCAGAACAAACTGTTGATAACAAAACTCCAGTTCATCGGCTGAATCACTCTTCTCTGATGGCGGGAACAGGCAATCGTATTTTCCATCTCGCTTACTCAACAATAACGTACATCTTTTGTCTCGTTCCGCTGTCGATTAAAATAAAACCATTACGGTGAGAACAAAAAAGGGTCCCCTTTGAGCAAATTGTAATATATCATCGGTTTGACGTTATAAGCTTGGGGTCTACAGACTGCAGTTCGCTTTTGTCCGGGGACAGTAAAATTTATTGGAGTAACGGTTATGATGCACAACGAAAGAATTTAAAACCGATACAGATCAGAATTTGGCAGAAAAATTATTTTGAATTTTTACAAAAATAAATATAACAATCCGGGTTTTCGGGATGTATGCGATCAAATTGTTTATTTAAAGAATATGCAAAAATTAATATTTTTAGTTGAACAAAATTCTATGTTAACTCTCGTTGATAATATATTTTTAGTGAATAACCGAAGTTTCGGCTTCTGTTTCATCCACTTACGGACGAAACCGATGATTCTGGTTTCGGCCGCAGTTTTGGTATCGATAAAAAATAGGCCGAAAATTCGGCTCGGCCGCAAATTGAGCTTGAATCAGCACATACGTGCGTGTCATAGACACGTTTCAATTGAGTTTAATAGTTTCACTGATTCGTGAAGGCAATTTCTCAAGATGAGAATATTCCAATATACGCCAATAATTTAAATCTTATTATAAAATGAAATCAAGTATATCGGTTCGAAAACAATTTCCAATGATAAAAATTTTGTGACATTAGAAAAAATGTATGAAAAATAGCAAGGTCACGCAATTTTGATGGTCATAGCATTCATTGAAATGATATTTCCAAAATTGTTTAGCTATATCGACGGCTGTGGTCAATATATTTTCCCAAAACTACAAATCGCAATTTGGTTATTGTTTATTTTGCTATTTACTTTATTTATTTACATATACAATCATAAAGGAGAAATTTAGTATTCTTAGAAACAGAACACCCAAATCATTTACATGCGAATATCTTGTTTGTCAATGTAATATTTTTTTAAACTTCATCTAATTGAATAATTCGTAAAACGAATAAGCATACTACATTTCAGGATACAAAGAAGATTTAACCTGTCATTTGACTACTCAAGTTTTGGTTTCGGCCTAAACTAGAGGAAAAGCCGAATATTCGGTTGAATACTTTGACAACCCGGTGCAGCGGGGTTCAATAACTTTTTACTATCTAGATCATCAGTTCTCAAACTTCTTTACTCAATGACGCACTAACATACTATATATTTACAAATTAGCGGTATGTGATCATTTATAAGATCATAAAAATGCTTAATGTTCATTAATAAAAAAAAATTGTTGTTCATTTTCCTAACTTATTTTCAAAACTGTTTGCCATATTAAAACCTAATTTTGTGTATATAAAAAAAATGCTATATGTTGATATAGGTAGATTAAGTTAGATAATATACTTTCTCCATACAATATTTTTCAAACAGATTTCAACATTTCTTACATCTGAAAACATAATTACCGCTGTTTGGATAATCGTAATATTATAAATGCGAATGCAATTTTGTTTGTTTGTTACGCTTTCACGCTAAGGCGTCACATACCTTTAATTACTGATCCCATTATCTTGAAATTTTGCATACTTATTGGCAGATGCACAGTAAATGATATAAGACACATTTAATCCAGTATAAAATTATTTTTTTATAGTTTAATAATGTTTCTGGTTTGTGGATTACATATACCATATATACATTATATGTAACATATATTTAAGTTACCATTTGTTACAGATATAAATTTGAAACCGGGCATAATATTAAGCTGCAAAATGTTGATGCTCTCACGGATGGAATCCATCTATCACGAGATGACAATGGACTACATCTCTAGGGTCGCCAATTGAATATAAAAGTGTTTGACTTTGTATTGAGTTCAAAAATAAATTATGATTATTGATAATAATCTGTTTATTAAAATAAATTTGTTAAAAATATAACTATAAGTAGGTATTTTATAAATAAAGTTACTTTGATAGAAAACCCTATATATCTTATATGGTTCCTAAGAGTCATGCTTGTTCAGAAAAGCAAAAGATAACAACACGCTACAGTGATTTGGTTCGGCCTATTGTCTTTCGAAATCAGCTAATGTACATTAAGTTATCAACGACGTACTGAGATTATTCTAAGAAGACGCCACAGCTTTCCTCAGGCTGTTCGTTTCGAATACACTCTGTTACTTTCTCAAGTTAATAACGAAGCAATTATACCTTATATATATACCTTAGTATACCTTATACCTTAGTATAGTCCGGTGAAACTGTTAAGACCTTGCTAGGTCAATAGCGTAGAGAGTTCGAGAAAAAAAATTATGGCTTAGTTAATAGCGTGTTCAGAAACCGCGTCGATGGACATAGGTTCGAATCATTGCAACTGAGCAGGAGCTTTCCGTGAAGGAAAAGACCGTGATGAAGCCTTAGCATGATGGTAGGGCTTCGTCTAAGTCCGCCTGGCTAGCTATCACCCTCAGGTTGAAAGTCTGTCGCCAAGCACGTGTTAGTGTGTTCCAGCAGTTGCACGTGAGTCCCAACCCTCTGAAGAATCAGCGTGTTTACCATCTTGGACTATGTAATCATTTAACATGAGATGAGATTATGGTCCCACACTAAAACCTTATTCCTTATCTAAAATAAAGTTATAACGATATATTACGTTTATATAGAAGTCTTATAGTTTTAGAAAACTAAGATTTTTATAAATACTTTTGTATGTTAAAATTTATGTGTTTTCTTACCGTGCCGAAGTGGGGCAAGCGGTGTGGTTTTTATGTATTTTTCTCTGTACATAAAATATATTCTTATATTCTATATTCTTTTTTTTTCTCAAACTGATTAAGCTAGTGGCCTAGCAAGGTCTTAACAGCTACACCAGGCAGGTAAGGCCTGGTAAGGCGGGCGCTTAAGGCACTCAACCGATTTTATTTGACAACTAGCTCAAGGGTGCACGGCACACCTCGGCTTGGACTGTTGCCTGACTCATGCAATTCGCAACCTATCTTTTTTTTTTATCGTGGGGAAATCCCTTATGGATACGCCACCCTCCCGGGGGAGAGGGTGGGTTATGTCTGACTCGCACAGACTAAAACCCCACGGTGTACCGACAGACCGTTTTGTGGGGGCGGCAAGGGATCGAACAAGCTAATCAACCTTGTAGAGCCGTATTATATTACTATAGATTTAACCTACAGTTTTACCGGTTAATTTCAAAAGGTATATAAGCGCATGTATGTTAAAACTGTTGAATGTAAGATGAAACAAGGTAATTGGAACGTAAGACTAAAATGAAGGACGACGAAGTCTTTTTTATTTACATGTGTGTATATGTCGTGTGTCATTCAAGCTGTAGTGCGTGTAATGTTTATTTTAATTAATTTAATGTATTTCTAATGCATTTTATATATAGCTTTATGTTCTCCTCCATATAAACTTTAACTATGCCAAATTTCACGTTCATCCGTTCGCTCAATTCGTACAAAAAGGGGTACAAAGTTTTCACTTCATGTATACAATATACAGACAGAGTGTGCTGTGCGGTATCCTCGTCAGCGCCGCACTCGTGGCAGGCGGCGGTCGGGTCCCTGCGTGCGATCCGGTGCAGGTACCACCCGAAACAACCGTGTCCGGTGAGCACCTGCACCAGTCCGAACGTCAGGGAGCCAAACTCCCTCCGGATCCAGTCTCGTAGGACCGGGCGGACGGCGTCAACGGTGTACGTCTCGAAGCGCGCGTCCGCCAGGTCCTACATCCACCTTTCGACGTTAATTATTCGTCTATAATATAGCTTCGAGAAACTCCAACACCTCGTCCATTAAACTCAAATTATAATTTCTACAAAGTAAACTGCAGTGACACTTCAGCACGTGCTAACTAAAGTGTTAACCACTTATGAATATGATTCTCAATCGGTTTCTAATACCGTCGTACAAACGATCCTTACTGTATTGCTTTACGCGTTATGATAATTGGCATGAACATTAAATCCCATTATAATTTTTAAACTAGCCATGTTTTTGCATTTAGTAATAGTCTTCAACAAGTAGTAGCAACGATGTCACGAAGAGACACAATAAAAAAATTGTATTTATTGTGGGCCGACATTTTATCAGACTATATCTGTAAATTCCAAAAATAACGGTGACAATCGAGTTATCTATAATCCAGTAATAGTCGTAGTTATCATGCCGGCCTGCAAGACACTCACCAACTGGATACAGGTACTCTAACTAGTTTCGAGACGCGTAGATTGAAAAGCGAGTCACTTTGTCCGATTTATCACCCAGTGTGTAGTGGCCGGATCAAATCAAAGATAATTATCGCTCTAGAAACTAACACTTTCCGAACAAACGATACATATAAAATGTTGGAATAATAAGACTATCCAGCATATTAATAAGACACATGATTATATGTGAATTAATATTATAAAGATCCGATACTTCAATATTAACTATAAAATAAAAGAGATCTAAGAAAAATACGTATATACATTTTTTATTAATTTCCAAGAAGAAATTCAAGATACCGTTGGGCAATAACACATTATACATTTTTGTGGTTCGTTAATTATAGGAAATCACAACTTACAATATTCAAAATGAACTGAATAATAACTAAAACAATATTATTAATATAAGTATAATAAACTTTGAGTTGTATACAGATTTAATCTTCCTGATATTCGTTATAGAAGATTTTTTTTATATACCACGACGGTAGCCAACAAGCCTGCGGGCCGCCTGATGTAAAGCGGTTACCGCAGCCTATGGACGCCTGTAACATCAGAAGTGTGACATGCGCGTTGCCAACCCTTAAATAACCTATTTATTTTCCCCTTGAAGCACCCCATACTATAGTCTCCAGGAAAAACTTCAGTAGGAAGCTCATTCCACAACCGGATCGTTCGTGGAAGGAAACCCCTTTGGAACCGGATCGTTCGTGGAAGGAAACCCCTTTGGAACCGGACCGTGCGAGACCATTTCGGTTCCAATGTGTGGGGCTGTCCCTGCCGATGACGAGCAGTGTGGTGGTGGAAAGCAGCTACAAGCATAATGTTACACAATTCCTCGGAACACAACCCATTATACAAACGGTAGAACACACATAAAGAGGCGACGTCTTTCCATAGACTTAGTAGTTCGATACCGTTTGTGAGCTTTGGATCGTCAACGAGTAAGTAAAAGTGTCATATTTATTACATATTGAAGTTTAAATATTTTTTAATTTATTTTTTGTCATAGCAGGCAAATGAGCAGGTGGGTCACCTGATGTTAAGTGATCACCACCGTCCATAGACACTAACAACACCAGGGGGTCGAAAGTGCGTTGCCAGTCTGTATTTGGGGGAAAGGGAGGGAGGGGGGAGAGGAGAGGGAGGTGGGCCTCCGGTACCTTCACCGACCTAACGAAACGCAACAATGCAAGCATTGTTACTTCACGTCGGTTTTCTATGAGAGGGTGGTACTACCCCGAACGAGCAGACCCATTTATGCTGAAACCAGTAACAGCTTCAGCGTGGCTCTACCACCTACGGATCACCTATCTTGTGCCCTTGTTTAAAATAATATTAGCAAGTTTGTTATGCAAATATGATTTTACGATATTCGTTTTAAAACCAGAGTTAGGTATGTCCGTAGAATTCGTTTCTATCTTAATGAGTTGACTGAGTAACTATAGAAGTAGGTACAGACCTACATTACCTAAATACGTAAAAAATTGTGGTTTTACACATCCGTCATCTCACATACCTTTAACGAGATAAAACCATTTCATGAGTAATTTGGAACACGGAAGAATTTTAAATGATTTTATTTTTATATTTTGTGAATAAGAATACTGCCATTAAAAATATTACGCAATTAAAATAACGCATTAATAAAAACTTTGTATGTATCGTTTAGTATCTTTATATTTAAGGTGCTATATTCGTTTATCAAGTAAATGAGCAACGATAATATTTAAGTTCACATGTTTATGTCCAAAGAAATAAATACAAATAAATGTGACGAGCAGTCTAGCTACCGTAACCGATTTTAAACGTCATTATCTACTGTCCGCTATCGGAGACCCGGTATGTCCGTCTTATCAAGTCACACAGCCAAAAGGGCTAAGTAAAATAATGCACACATCCATACAAAGTCATTACTAAATTAACGACATACAGGTGAAGAAAAAAGCATTGTGTAAACAAGCCTCAATCTGTACGGTCGTTAGTGGTTTCATTGATTCTAATAAATAGTTAGTTAAAAAAGAGTACATCTCTACTAGTGTCTAAGTGTGTGCTTCATATATGTGTAAAAAGAATGTCTACATCAACACCTTCACCGCCGAGTTTACATTCAGGACAAGACGAATCCCGAGATTCAAGTTCTTCTGAATTTTCAAATGCAGTGATAGTAAAATATGATATACATAATACACTGAGTCCGCCTCAAAAAGAGATAATATCACATGGTGTTGAAAATATTTTGTCCGATGGTGCCATTTATCCAGTTAATGAAAATAGCTTCATAGATTGTAAAGCTGATGCTCTGTCAACGATACCTCATTCGTTTGTACAAGATTACAACTCAAGAGATTCAGTTGGTTTTACCATCCACGATATACTTGGTCTGCACCAACCATATAATTCCGCAAGTACTCAGGAGGATTTAGAACAACGATACGATTACCAAATACCAAATTACGATAATATAAGTAACAGTAGCAACAATTACGGATCTGGTACTGAAGAGGTCATTACCGAAGATTGCATTAATAAAAATGACCTTTTTAATAGTACCACAACGCAAATTGTTAATCACACAATTTACAACAGACTTTATGAAATTAATGAACCTGTTCGCTATCATGAAAGAGGTGGTTTAACTGACGTAAAAGATCCTGTTGAAATCAACGATTTACATGAATCTAGTTTTCCCAGTCAGGTAAATACACTGCACAGGAAATAAAACTTTATTGCGCCACATATTTTGACGATTTTTCTCTATTCAATAACGACTAAAATATCAATAACTATTGTCATTTTACCGCAGCATAACCGGATCCATAATGACAAATTAATTTAGTTGTAGATAGTAGCAATTAAGAAATAGGTCGAATTCACCTTATTTCAAAACGAAGCATAACTAAAGTACGACGTGTAAGCAACGGTTGTTCAAACGTTTTATAAAATTAAATTTTCAGAATACTTCATGGAACAAATCTTCACCAAACACATCTATCGTCAGAGCGTCTCCATCCTTGTCTGGAACAGGTACGTTATTGAATTATTAGAAATGTGAAAATACCAGAAGTATTTTATAATTTGTTGCTAATTTTTATTTATTTTTATCCCGCCTTTTATCATTCAACCTTTTAAAAATATTTTTAATTTTTTTTTTATATTTCATTATCATAACCGTTATTAAGATGAACTAGTATATTCGTATCATGTCTATGACGTAACTTATCGCCTATATTATTATTTTTTTCAGAAATGTCATCCTCTTTGCCGTCTTACCAAAAGGGATTCACAAAACGTGCAAGGACTGCATACACAAGTTCACAATTAGTGGAACTCGAAAATGAATTTCATCAAAACCGTTACCTTTGTCGACCACGACGTATAGAACTCGCAAACTACCTACAATTATCGGAGAGACAAATAAAAATATGGTTCCAGAATAGAAGAATGAAGTACAAGAAAGACAATAAACACAATAAGCCTTCTTCATCAGTGGATGATAGTAGTCCATCTAGTTCCAAAGATCTATCGCCAAGTCAAGATCATAAAATGAGTCATGGAAGAAGTTGTGGTGGCCACGATAGACATAGACGTCTCCTGACTGATAGTCATGCATCTCACCACAAAATTTATCTTAATAGTGACAATATCTCAAGACCTCCAGAATACGCCGCTATGAACTCGTTGAAGTCTGTGATAAAAGGCCCTCAAAGTACAATAGAGCTCCCGTCCTATACACCGAATTTATCTTATTCATCGTACTATACTACTGGGACAAGTAGGGCCGCTTACTCATCGATGTCGGAGGTTTATCGATACACCAACGATGAGTCAATGCCGTCGAATTCTACTTTGTCTACGTTAACAGGAGATAGCTATGTGCCCAATGGAGTAAATTTTAAGTTGAACGATGATATAGCAAGGTTCACTGGTTCTTCGTATTACAGTCCGATATCTGGTGGAGTTGTAATGCACACTCCTACGACAGATGCGTATGGATTTACCCCGTGTATGTCATCGTTGCCTGCGTCGACTTATGAAGATAGTAACTTGCATACCAGAACGGCCAGCATACCACTAACACAGGACACTTCTTACCTCTCGTATTTATCTACATCAGATAATGCAACACAGAATACGTCTACGTCAGGCAGCAAATATTCTTCGTCATACATTTCTTTATAATATTCAATTCTTACTTCATTTTTAACTTTACATATTTTTGTACTTGTAAATATATTGTAACTATTATAGCTTTTATATATATATCTCCATTAAATACATAATAATATATTGAGTTGCGAATAAAAATAACCAATTTAAATATTGTAAATAACACAATTATTGGAATAAAGGTTAAATAAAGAATTTTTGAATAAGTAATAATTTCTTTAACCTTCTGATTTTTATAAAAAGCATAAATAAATATAATATGTTTTATTTGTTCATATAGTATACTTGCATAAGTTCCATACACATGCATAGTACATACCACATAAGCTTTTGTAATAATGCTTATAGATAATTCTAAAGTAAGGTTAATTCCGACAGTACTGTAGAATTTAGATAACGCATATGGGTGTACTGGCGCGGACAGTACAAATCGCCATACACAAATAATTCTACCCTTTTTGTTTTTAATGCACTCCCATCCAATTTAATATATTCCGGAATAAATGTAGATTTTAATTGCTCAAAAATATATAGTAAGTGATATAAAGAAGGTACTCGGTAAGATTTTTATCTAGTTTATTGTGTATCATTGACACAAGTAAGAATAAAAACTTAAGTAACGTAAATCCTTATAGAAGTTTGGGATATTATAACGTCCTTTACCGTCCAAAATTATTTTAGCTTCGACAGATTCGCGGTGTTACATCCAAGGCAACCGCCCAAGCTTGTTGCTAAGAGGCGAAGTGCCCTAAGCCTTAGAATTCCCGTGAAGCTGTGAAAGTCCGTCAAGACTATAGCGTGATCATTAAAAAAAAAAACCGTCCAATATTAATGTAATATAGTATGATTTTTTGTGAACACATCTGTTCCTTGAATAAATACAATCTCCGTGCCCTAATCGTCGAGATAAGTAGCATTAATTTGCATAAATATTTTCGCGTCCACGAAAAATAGTGTAACATATTTAATATAACTTAAAATATTCAGTGTATGGAGGGAGAATCACGGACCGCACTAATATTTTCATTTGTCGCAATAACTCTACAATGACTAAACAAGTGTTTATTAAACGAGAAATCTTAGTGAAAATCTAATCCGTGTTTAAAAAAAACATATTATTACAAAAACAAATGGACAAAATACAATTTTATATTACACAATAGACAGGTAAACACAAAAGTAATGTTTACTACAATTTTATAGTACAGTGGTATAGTAAACATGTTTATTCAATCGAATCACTCTTGGCCGAAGGCTAATTAAAGGATTAAGAACATGATGTTTACATCCCTTTTGCACGGACAAGTGAGTGGTAAATAGATTAGAAATGGGAAAGGGTAAGTTAATTAATAATTACTTAAATTGCTTACGTATAAAGGTGTTGCTTTTCTGTACTATTATGTCATTCATTCCCAGTACATTTAACAAATATGATCTCTTACGGACCTATTTCTTGTGGTGTCGCCAATATGGATGTTATATCATTTGATCACAGTGATTCTAAAAGTGTAATTAACGAGAGTGAATATTACACAACAATTGGAAACTTTGATACAACACAGCCAGATGTAAACATTTGATAATTACATTTTTGTTATAAATTAAAAAATTAAAATTAAAATTGATATAATATTTTATGATATTTCTTTCAGATATTCCATAAATTACTACATAGTAATGAAGAAAATAATTGGCTTCAGGATACTAATTATTGTTCTGAATCAAATTGCGATACTCAGACATCAACAGATCAGGTAATGCGTTAAGATGCCAAAAAATATAATTAATCATTACATAGTATAAAACAAAGTCCCCTACCGCGTCTGTCTGTCTATCTGTTCGCGATTAACTCAAAAACTACTGGACGGATTTTCATGCGGCTTTCACCAGTGGATAAAGTGATTCATGAGGAACGTTCTTTTATAATGATGTATGATGTATTTTTTTATAATGAGGAAGGGACAACGTCTGCCGGGCGCGCTAGTTTATTAAAATATCCACATTCAATACCTATATGATATTTATCATTGTCTATTGCAATATGTTAACAACAAATATTACCTGTTTCAGCAACAGTTTTCGGGATTAAATTGCCAGTATATGGACACAATCTCCAATGCTCTTGAATCATACAACGGATTCGAAGCACAGTCCTCTTTTCAAGCTTATACCGTACCAGAAAATAATACAACACAGGTGAGGAGCATGTTATGAAATTTACTTTTTGGAAGCTGCTTAACTTTGGCGTTAACTTTAATGTTTTATATATTCACAGTTGCTTCACGAGATCGCACAAAATGCACAGACGAGATATTCTCATGAAATACCAGAAACTAATCACATAAACAAAGGCACAGCACAATTTCATCGGGCCTACATTTCCCGTAAGTTTTTTAATAGCTATTTCATAAAAAATAATATTGGGGTCAGTGATTTAATTGGTATTGAAAACAGTGCAAAAACTTCTTGAAGTTATACTTCTTTTGGCGCGTTAGGGAAAAATGATGAGAGTAAATTTTTACGATGCGCGCGCACACCGTCACGAAAAACCGACACCCTGAAGTTAGCTATAGTCAACATTTTATTTCTTTGTATTAAAACTTTCAATGTATTAAATACCTTTTTTCTATTGTTAGTGTCGTTTTTTCTACAAACGTAGAGTAAGGCAAAAGATAAAATTTTTGAAAATATTTTTATCTTGTTACGCCAAAGAAGTATAACTAACGCGTGTACATAAGTACAAACACACTTTTTTTTCAATTTATTTTTATCCAATAACTATATACGTAAATATTTCAATATTTACGTTTAATAACATCATTACAAATGCTGGTGTGAGTTTGTTTGTTTCTTACGTTTTCACGCCTCAACTGCTCGACTGGTTATCATTATATATTGCATACACATTGTCAGGGGTGCAGATAAAAGCATCGGATCAGTACTTCTCATTCTGAAAAGATGTGTTCTTCCCCAGCGGTAGGTAAAATCTATATTAACACCAGCAAACCCGCAGTAAATGCTAGTTATATAACATATAAAACTATCAGTGGCTCGACTGTTTAAGCATTTTTTATACCTAGGTTATAACAAAATAGGTATTGCCTAAATATTCTCCGTATTCAAATATCTAAGTGTAAAATTTCTCATAAAGATCAGTTAAACAGTAGAGAAATTTATTTACTGTAGCGTAATCTATTGTCGAGTCAAATGAATGAAAAAAACCTTCTCCGTTAAATTGTTGTCAATTGTTGGATATTTGTTAATTCTGGTTAATATACGTAATAGTATTGACAATAAATTGTATACGGGCACAGACATTACCAGTCACTACTTTATATTAATATATCTTCATATCGTTACAGTTATAAATACATCACAAGGCAGTTTCAAAGCTATCGTAAAACGTAAGCGAAAACGTACTGTATTCACAACGGGACAAATCGAAGGTTTAGAAGAATATTTTTGTCAAAATCAATACATCACTCGTCAAGAACGACAAAGGCTAGTGAAGAAGCTACATTTGAACGATAAAGCAGTGAAAATATGGTTTCAGAACCGTAGACTAAAAGGTAAAAGAGACCAAGATTCGCAAGAAACTACGAACAGCTTTGTTATAAACAACGAGACACTGCAGCTGTGTCTGGAATTCGTCGAGTCACAAATAAATGAAAGAACCAACGAATCAGGATACGTCACCCTTGACGACACACTTACAGGAAATTTACTGCATGTTATTGACGCGGTGTTAGCGAACAAAAATCATATAGAGTTATTATCTGAGGAGGATGTAACAGAGATTGAAAATAAACCTATTTACGAGCCTGTATCACCGGCAGAAGTATGTCCAAACAGTGAACTGTTATCTGAACCCAATGAATGTTTACAAAGGATTATAGATTTACAAACTATACTTTCAATATAATAGTATATTATACATTTAAAAAAAAGTGACATTTATATTTAATGTTTTTAAGATGAATTAGAATTTAGATATATTACCAAAATAATTACATAAGATTATATAAATCTAAATTATATCAATATTAGAAAACCACTTCCTACTTTTTAATAAATATAAAAAATATACATATTTATGTTTTATATTTTAAGTATTTATAACATTCCTATATGTTTATAAAAATAAAATGTTTTATATTTAATTTAACGCTCCGTTTAATTTAATTCAATACATTAAAATATTTAATAATATTACATTAATGAACAAGGAAACTTTGCACGAACGTTTCTGAACGAAACGTCAATGTCTCAGCGACTTTGATAGACTCATAGAAATAAGGGGGTACATTAAAAAAACTTTATGGTTCTCTTCGTTCGTTAATTGCTCGTATAATTTCATATGAAACGTCGTTCTCAGTACTACTCAGTTGTTAAAATTCATTCCAGTGTTAAAATAATAATGATTAACCATACTTCTGTTCCGGCAATAACTCCATTGCACAAAATAGACGAGGTAAGTCAAAAAGTATAACAAAATTGAAGGGTTAAAATCATTGGATTGTTATTTTCGAGAAAATAAGGGAGTTAATTTCTTCTAGAAAAAAGACATGAGCAACATATTAACACAGCCAAAGAAGCATGTATTTGAAACAATTTTAACAAAATTATGCGTTGAAGTTATACTTACTATGGTTATTTATTTCTAGAACTTTTAGCAGGTCACTGTCATTGTGTCGGAATGGTTCACGACTATCATACACAAGGTGTAATACCACTGATAGTGGCGAGGTTAGGTGGTAGGTTGAATCAACTGGTGTATATCTACTGTTAAGTGAAATGAACACTGCATCGTGATAAACTCATTATAATGGTAGACCGATATGTCAGCGGTGACTAGCAATTAATTCGTTGTGTCTCGCTCGTCGCCGTTATTTTTTAATTATACTACGCTCAATACCAGACACAGTACAGTCATTTTACGGTGACACTGTAAAAAATAATAATCTCTAGTACTTTGTGACGTCACGGAACCAACCAGTGTATCCAGCTGGCGAGAGCCTAGCAATGCCAGGAAAACGGCATGTAGCGTTGGATTGTGGCTCTCTCTAGAATCTTGAATGGCTTTAATTTATACGGTGCTTACCTTCAGGTTCATCAGATACAGTGTTAGTCACTTTGTAATGCTCCGATTAAAAAAATGTGCAGTTCACACAAAAATTTTAACTTTCAAAATATTATTTTTAATGCCGTTTTACGTTTTACTTTCATTTTGTCGAGATTCAAATCACAACGGGATAAAATAAGTTTTCACGTCGAAATATTATTTCAGATACGCTGTTGGGAAAATCGGCCATTCACCAGGATTTGGCCTGAGCCTCAATCAAAGAAGTCAAAAGGTAAATAACTAATATTTTCATTAGTATACTTACTGAATATATCAGGTCTGAATTTATACATTACATGATTTTTTATTTACAGAATATTTTTATACATTATAGGATTAGCCTTTTACCAAAATGTTACCTGATGTTAGATGATGTGGACGAAGATTTTAACATGCTAAGTCTAGGCTCTAAAACCAGAGACTGGTCTCACTCTTAAACGCAGCTGCCGCAACACACCTGACGGTAATTGGCGATACAGTTTCAACGGTACTTTCGTATTAAATACACTGCGCTCGCAGACAGTTACCGCGGTCGGCTCGCGTTATCTTTTTTCGCAAGTCTAATCTAACCTAACCAAACCGAGATGAAACTGTTTTGTTTTAACTTAAAAATCATCAAGTTGCTCTTTTTTTTTTATAGTAGCACGGCAAAATGACTGCACTGTGCCTGATGGTAAGCACAGTAGAATCCAAAAACAATGGCGACCACCGAGTGACACACTATCCATCGCCGGTCGCCGCTGTCATGCCGGCCTGCAAAAAGCTGGATATGCACAGGCTGATCCCGAAACGCGACCCGCAGAAGCGCATCACTAAAACGGGCTTTTTCGCCATATACATGGTGGTTGCGAGCCTGTCAGCCTGTAAAACCATACCACCCCGCTTTCCCCATTGCCTCGTTCGTTATTCAGCAGGGTGCATCACGTGTAGGTGAGGTTGGCTTGGGTGTCTTAAATCTTATGATGGTTTTCGATATACCCCGTACGAAATTATATACAAAATTATCAATGATTGTTAGAACGTGAAACGGATAAACCCTATTAGTGAGCTATCATCCTTTCAAAGTTTCTTAATGAATTTGTGTCTGAAGTTTGTAGACAGTCACAAATCAAAATGGTACATTGCTACATTGTACTTCTTAACAATTTTCTAGGTAGAGGCGTGGACCTCCTGTAATGTAACCTCATGTTGGGGTTAAGCGTATTGTATAGTGAACTTACTTCCAATCGCGTGAACTAATCGACCATTATTAACGCATCTATCACAACTAGCGAATCCGGCGAATGTTAGGCCGCTCTGATAATAAAAAAACCTTGACAAATTCTATACCTAAACCTTTCTCATATATCACTTTATCTACTGGTGAAAACCGAACGAAAATCCGTTCAGTAATTTTTGAGTTTATCGCAAACAGACAGACAGACGCGTCAGGGGACTTTAATTTATACTATGTAATGGTACGTTATGAGGTATGATACAACAAATTCAGGCCATTTTTTTTTATTGTAGCACGGCAAAATGACTGCACTGTGCCTGATGGTAAGCACAGTACAATACAAAAACAACGGCGACCACCGAGTAACACACTATCTATCGCCGGTCGCCGCTATCATGCCAGCCAACGAAGAGCTGGATATACACAGGCTGATCCCGAAACGCGACCCGCAGAAGCGCATCACTAAAACGGGCTTTTTCGCCATATACATGGTAGTTGCGACCCTGTCAGCCTGTAAAACCATACCACCCCGCTTTCCCCATTGCCTCGTTCGTTAGTCAGCAGGGTGCACGACGTGCAGGCGAGGTTGGTTTGGATGACTCAAGTCTTAGATGTTCTTCGACACCCCTTACACCCCTAAAATATAATTTCATGAAATTAATGTTAACATCTAAAATGTTTTATTTTTTTATTACAAAAAAGTACTTCTTTCAATTTTTGCAGGTATAACAAGAACAATTAGAAAGAAACATAGAAAGGCACGTACTACGTTCACATTACAACAGTTACAAATCTTGGAAAAAACTTACACCAGCAATAAGTATCTTGACACTGAATTACGCCAGGATTTGGCTAAATCATTGAATATAGAAGAAAAATGTATCAAAGTGTGGTTCCAAAACAGAAGAATGAAAGAGAAAAGAGAGTCCTCTGAAGCGAATAGCGACTCTTCGAGCTATATTCCAGATGCTGGAAATTCACAACACGAAACTCAATATGTTATAAACCAACATGTGCACAATTCACAGCAACATTACAGTCTTGGTACTAACCAGGATTACATGCAAAACTATAGTTTTCTTTCAACGCAAACTGTTCTTGATAATAACATCGCATATAATTATGACTACAGTGGTTATCCTACACAATATTATCCTAACTACTGTGTAGAAAGTTCGGCAACAAATCAATTTAATATCCCAGTTAGCGAAACTCAAAGTTATTGGTCAGAGAACGACATCAACGGTTATGTTTATATTTAATTATAAAAAAACTGGATGTATATAAAGTTATGGCAAGTTAGTTTAAGTATAACTTATGATAAGTTACTGATAATACAAATGTGTATACTTGTAGTTTTATAGTTCAGACTTCGTTAATTATAATGTGTTTAATATTTACCATAATCTATATTATTGTTATTTTATATAATTTATTAGAATAAATGTATAACGTTGAACCAACAAACTACGAAATTTGTGTAGATAATATACTATAGATGAAATATTATTATTATGTTATTATATACAGAAGAAAAAACGTATATTCTTCCTATATATTTTCTTTCTGAATTATGATGCAACTTTTGATTCTGTAATGCATAATGATTCAATTATCTAATCTTTGGCTTCTCGTGTCTAACTATGCTTTTTTTCTTTCAATTTTTTATAATGTTAAACATATTTCAGATATATATATTTTTCTTATTTGTATAGTTATAACATAATATATCATTTACTTACTTTTATATAATTTAGATATATTTTGTAATGGATAATTTTTCAAGACATAAAATACATTGAATATTAAACAGTTTTATTATTTTATAAATATAATGTTATATGCTTAAATTATTTAACAATAACAACTTACATATTAACGTTAAAACTGGGGTTTTGACTATTACTGCTAACAGGTAGTGTAGCTAGTATAAAGTGTGGACTTGTTGAATTTTGTGGAACAACCATGGGAACAGAAAACATCTTCATATGACAATCGCAATTGCATTGCACCTTTTGCTCTTCTGTCATTAATAAATTACTTGTATTATTAACTGGCAGAGACAAAGATGAACCAGCAGAAACTAATGGTACTATATTTAATGGTTTCCACAGAATACCACTATGTGGTAAATACGTATTTGGACAAAGATTTGACCCCGTTTGAGTTAATTTAGGTTCGGTGCTCTGAGTCTGCGTGGATTTTTGCTGTTTTAACGATAAATCTTGTGGTGCATCTTGGTAACATTTAGAACGATGATTGTTTATCTGCGATAACACCTTTTGCTTAATATCAATTTTCTCTTTATGTTTACACAAAATTGTAGAAAGCTTATTAAAGTTTGACGGCACTTTACCATTCTCAGCCAGTAATGGGTCACTTGTGTGACTTTTCTTAACACGTTCTTCTGATCTACTTTTCAACAATTTTTTAATATTTGCAATATTGATTTCCTGGTTAGATACTTTAGAATTATCATTGGAATTTATTATTTTATTAATGTAAGTCTCCACTAATGGAATAGAACATGACGCTTTTTCATTAATTGCTTGCACGTCATTTAATGCGGTTAATCGCTTTTTAGGAAATTCCAACATTTTTCGGTTAATACGTTCTTCATATTCTTTGACACAAGATTCCTTCTTTTCTCTCATTCTTCGATTTTGAAACCATATTTTTACAGCGCTTTCAGGAAGTTTTAAGGCATCAGCAATTTCTTTGCGTTGCGTGTTACCTACATATTGTATTTTTTTAAACTCCCTTTCCAAATAACTAGTTTGTTCTGTAGTAAAAGCACTTCGGTATCTTTTAATCTTCTTCAATGTGCTGTTGTTTTCTTCACTATTTTCCATCTGTAATAAAGAAAATATATTTTTTAGAAATATTCTCTCATTTTCAGTATCGGAACTTCTGATAGCAATATTAATTCTTAAGATATTGAGGCTGATTTATTTATAATTTTTAATACCAAATTTGTAAAGTAGATACATAAACCTATGTTATAGATACACTAATAGGATAATAATATATTATCTGGATATTTTCTGATAATACTACTATAAAAATATTTGATTATTTTGGTAAGACTCTCTAAACTGAAGGAATCATTTATTGTTCTAGAAATGACATTTTATGCGTTATAGACATATTATACTAACTTGGTATTCCTGTGGCGACACTTTGTGTTTATTTACAGATATATCACCTGCAACGCCATAATCATTATTTTCATTTGACCAATAAATTGATGTTACCACCTCATTATTTCTAATTTGTGTTGGACTTTGTTTTGTGTTATCTTCAATGATATTTTTATTACTACTACATTTTCCAGAATTTAACAAATGTTGATTCGATGATATTTTGTGACATCGATTATTTTGCGGTATAGTCGTTTCTCGTGTCAGTGTAACTTTAGGCACACTGATAAGCTTATTGCTAAGAACTTTGCAAGATTTATCTCCCACGTGAATTAATTTAACGTTTTTCGCATCTCTTAAGCTATGAACGTTATAATTCACATTTTTTAATTCATTCACACCCATTACAACAGGTTGTGAATCTACTTGGATGCCAATTGTTGACTGGAATGATCCTGCAGGATGTAATTCTTCTTCAGTATATTCCAAAACCTTTCGGCAAGTCTTTCCATCATCAGTTTCTTTCAAATGGATTTCTTTTTTCTCCTTCATTCTTCGATTTTGAAACCATATTTTCACGGCTCTTTCCGGAATTTTTAGAGCTGCTGCCACGTCTCTACGTTGCATAGTACCTATATAAGGAAATTTTCTAAACTCTGCTTCCAAGTAGTTGATCTGATGCGTTGTAAATGCACTTCGAAATCTTTTAATTCTTTTCGTTGGCGTATTATGTTGGTTATTTTTGCATATCTGAAAAAAATAATTAAATAATTATATTACATAATATGTAAATATAGCGTGATAATTATTTTTACATAATTATACGTATATCTGCTCTTGTATATATACAAAAATGAACATTGGTAAATTTGAAATCTATACACTACAATACGATGTTGTTTATATCATCAGTTTTACATACCACATCACTCGATGGTGTTTCATATTAACTTTATAACGTTCATTTATGAATATTGATATGCCTAAATATTTAATCATATTGAATAAATATCGATTTAATAACTCGATTATCCACAGCAAATAATAACAAACGCGTGCACAGCTAAGTACAACCAGTATGTATATGATTGCAAAAATACTAAATATTATACAAAACACTGTAATAAAAAAATCTTCTAAATATTGATTTGAAATACTAAATAATTTTAAGTAAAATCGTACTTTATTAGAAATAAAATTGTACTTACGTTTTTGTTGTTCGGACCCAACATAATTTTACTCATGTATTCAAAATGTCTCGCACTTTGTGTTCCAGTTTGATTCGACCACAGATATTTCAATTTCATTGTTATATCGAAACAATAAATCTTTCATTACTAAGAATTTTTATACATTATAGTTCTATATATACTTGCGATTCTAAAACATTATTTAATTACACTATAAACTAATCGACTATAGTTAACTAATTATTATTTAACTAACTATAGCCATGTAAGTTAACTAACTAATTATAGTAATAGTCTAAAATCAATTACAGTAATCTCATATTAATTGTTGAATTACTTAATGAACTCATCACTTGATAGTTTTATTAAAAGACATTACGTCGATTTCATTTAAAATTGTATTATAAATATACAAATTTTAATGAATGCAAAGTTGAATGTTGACTTTATAATCTTTTGAAATGTATACTAATATTAGTATTAGTAGGTTAAAGTTCCAGGTATGTTGCTGATGATAAATCTCATCCCATTCGATACACTGTTATTATTCAAATATCTAATGTACACGTTACATGTTACAGTAGATGGCGTGCGTGTCGTACTTACAAATGTTTTTGAAAAATCATCTCTGTAATATACACACCTACTCATAATTTTACGTTTCTTTAATACAATTTTAAAAAGTGCGTGCGGAGCCGCGGGTAATAGCTAGTAATAAAGCTGGAGGTTTTGTTTAGTTGAAAGCTCTAATCATAGGAACTACAGGTCAGATTTGAAAAATTATTTCAGTGTTAGATAGCTCATTTTTCGAGAAAGGCTATATCATCACGCTAAGACCAATAGGAGCGGAACACAAATGAAGAATGTTTCAAAACCGTTTTTCCTTTCCTTTGAGAGCTTCCGCTCTTGTAATTTATAAAGTTATTAAAAGTTTTTAAAAACTATTTCTGTAAGCGCTACGCGTTGAGCGATCTGTGTGTTTTTATAGTGGAGAAGTGGGGCAAGCGGTGTGGTGCTTATATTTTTCCCTCTATACATGAAATATAAAGATAATAAACGACGCAGACGAATTCACGGATATCAGCTAGTCTCCAGTATAATAAAGGTTCGTCCAGTGCGGGGTTTGAATACCCGACCTCTTTGACTAATCAAAAAGTTATAAATTACTACGCCACGACGCTTATTATATAGCATTTTTAATTGAAAAGGTCCTTATCTTTATAGTAATATTTTTGTAGGTGGTAGAGCCACGCTGGAGTTATTATTGGTTTCAGCATGAATGGGTCGGCTCACCCGGGGTAGTACCACTCTCTCATAGAAAACCGACGTGAAGTAACAGTGCTTGCATTGTTGCGTTTCGTTCGGTCAGTGAGAGCGCCGGAGATCCACCTCCCCTCGCCCTCCCACCCTTTCCCCCGAACATAGGCTGGTCAAGCACTTTCACCTCCCTTGGTGTTGTTAGTGTCTATGGACGGTGGAGATCACTTAACATAAGGTGAGCCATCTGTAATCGTTAGCCAGCTATGACATAAACCAAAACAAACAAAAATTCTCGTGTACCTACGTGTACTTACTCGTTACTTATTGTTCTCCTATGATTCCACTTAACCGATTGTGATGATTTTTTTTTGCACTTATGAGGTCACCTAGATGATTCTTAGCCATTAAAGAGAGCTCTAGAATAATATTTATTAACTAACCGTAGCCTCTGTCCGCGTGGAACGTAATTTAAAAAAGGATATGATTTATGATTTTCTTGTTGAAGTTTTATCGTGAACGTAGTTCTTTATCAGTAATGCGTGTTCATACAAAATGACAGACATTATTAAAAATTATTGAAATATATTTTATTACTTAGACACTTGCAACAATTTTTTTACAAAAATCTAAAATGTACAGAAACGTTAAATTTACATTCTGATTATTATGTATCTATTCATATATCTGTAGGTATCTATGAATGTAATTTTATATTATCTTACTAGCTGCACCTGCAGAGCCGCACGCATTTTCTTAAAATTGTATTAAAGGAATATAAATCTGTGAGACCATGGACAATTAGAAATGCTCTTTAAAAACAACTGTAAGTACGACACGCACGTCACTCACAGTAACATGTAACGTATACATTAGAAATATAAATACTAACTGTGTATTAAATGAGGTTTATCATCAGCAACATATTTGGAACCTTAACCCACCATATTACTACCTCAGTGCTCGCTTACACTGTATAAAGAACTAATGAAAAAAAATGACTTCAAGATAGATAATGATATAATATGTCCATATTTTGTGTTAGATAGTTGATTTATCAGAAAGGCTAAATATCATCACGCTAAGATCAATAGGAACGGAGCACTAATCAAGAATGTTTCAAAATCGGGTTTAACGTACGCATTATTTAAAAATATTTTCATCTTCTACAAAAACGAAGTCGTGAGTTAGCGTTAGCCCAAAGTAACTATTCCAGTTAACTTTATATGTAAAATTAAATGTATTGGATTGTTTTTGTTGTTCATTGGATTCTTCATTATAAGTTTATACTTATTTTAAAATTCAAAATGTTCTAATTACACTTCGCAAATATGATAAATAATTACTTAATTAGTCACCACTCGCAATGCAAGAATCTTATTAACTTAGAAATAAATATAAGATGAACTGACCCTGTGAAAAATGTTCTATAGCAAACGCAACCAGTTCATAAGAGCTTACTTAAGCAATAATAAGTTACGCAAGTTCCAGTGATAATCGAACCCGGGACCACATTGATTTAATTATGTATCTCAGGCATAAAACTATGATGGCATAGGTACTATAAAATATGGTGATAAGCAATAGTATTTCTCGACAATCTTTAATAAGTTATAAATAAATTTAAAAAATCAAATTTAAAACAATTGAGAGATGTTGAGAGACTGAAAAGTTGGGGTTATGTGTTATTTGTTATATGCAAAATGCCTAAAAATATTTGGTTGAAAATTTATTTAAAAATAGTTCAGATCTTGACAACAACGCCACCTACTGAGTGCAACTATAGCGAAGAACCTTCCATGTGAATCCATTACTACCAAACAGCCTCTTGTTTCATCAGAGAGGTCGCGGATTTAATACAGGACTAACCTAACCGTACAGTACTAACTGTTGTTATGGTAATTACTCTAATAATTAACATAATCATCAGTTTTGAATCATTGCCCGACTAGGCCCCCCTCGGCAGCGGCCCTAGCCTAGGTCCTTTCCCTCGGCGTGGAGCCCTTCCAGTACGCTGCCCGCGCGATACAGTGACATAAAATCTCATCTCTCAAACTCTCTCATCAGCGACAACATTACACATATTATAACCTCCACACACGTGCACGCATACACACTTACACATGAAAGTGTAAGTGTTTTTTTTTTCCTTATCAAACTGAAATAGTTTAGAAAATTATCCGATACGAAATATATGTAAGAGCTGTTGAGGTATATATGCTTGGTACACATATAAGTTTCAACAACGTTAGCTCAGATAGGGCGTGAATTGTATGTATTAGGCAACAGCCCAAGTCG
Source organism: Antheraea pernyi (assembly GCA_015888305.1). NCBI lineage: Eukaryota > Metazoa > Arthropoda > Insecta > Lepidoptera > Saturniidae > Antheraea > Antheraea pernyi. Next base: position 27,319 of record MU159109.1, on the reverse strand, counting down.
TGCACCCTTGTGCTAGTTGTGAAATAAAATCGACTGAAGGCCTTATGTGCTTGCCTTAGTAGTCCGGTGAAGCTCTTAAGACCTTGTTAGGTCAATAGCGTAGTCAGATAGAATAAAAAATCAGTACTGAATCATTGTTTAATATCTGGATGTGCACTGAGATCAGTTATTTGATTAATATAGTACAAATTATGGTTGGTTTTTTAATCAAACGATTAGGTATAAAATAGTAGTTTTTCGTATATAATACAACAACGTATTTAAACGTATATAATACTTTCGTACAACGCATAGTTGTGATTTGGACAGCATTGAACATGTTAAAAGGTAAATGTATAACCTTTACGTATTCTAGTATCTGCGCTAACAAGCGAATTCTTTAATTACTTATTATATCCATAAGAAAACCTGAATTATTCATTAAATGTTCGTTAATTTATTTATTGGAACAGGTTTTATTTACTTCAAAATAAAAACAAAACATCTGTAATAAGTTGTTTGATCTATATTAAAATCCTGTTCTCTAACTTTATATCAATTGAAATCTTTTATTATTCCCTTGAACTCTTTGAAAGTAATTATAAAAGAATAAAAGTCTGCTTTATTTTAAAAACTATAAAAATATTTATTCATTATTCTACATATTTTACAAACTATAATATTACTATATTTATGTTAATTATTAAATAAATTATTGTACATAAAACTAAACATTAATATTCTTCATCAGCGTTTATGCTCCTAATCCATGAAAGATCCCAACTCTTTTCAATGATATCGCTCGGTACGTTTCTCGGTGACTCCTCAGACCTTGTCACAGACTGTGGAGACAACTCTTCCACGACGATATTGTAAGGTGTCCGGTAATGATGTAGCTGAAGATGCAGATGTTGGTATTGCGACTCAGATTGATCCTCAGGTGTGTAAGTTGGACACCCAATCTCATTGTGATTCGGGTTCATCTGGGTAAGTAATTGCGTTGGAAGTATTTGATTACTCACTGGTGGCGATGCAGACGTGGAAACCACTGGATACTGGTCTATGCACACTCCCCCACGATTGTAAATATCATTACCAACAGGCGTTGAATACTGCTCATGAATGTGCATCGACGTTGAAATAAATTCGGGCGATGATTCCGCCATATTCGTTTCTTCCAACTCTTCTAAACTCTCAGCTTTATCTTTCTTCTCTTTCATACGACGATTTTGAAACCATATTTTTATTGTGCGTTCGTTAAGGTGGAGTAATTCAGCGAGTTCCAGCCTTCGTGTGCGGTCCAGATACCGTGTCCTGCTATACTCCTGTTCCAGTTCCATCATTTGATTACTTGTAAAAGCTGTTCTTATCCGTTTTTGCTTGCGCACACCACCAGCTGCAGTTTTGTGAGTGTTAGTCCATCCAACAGATTGAGTGATGATCCTGCCAATGTTTGTTTGATTGTGCCAACCATTTGATCCACTTCCTAATGAAGTACCATTTAACGCGTTCCTTATTAGGACACCGGGTCCATTTTGAATTTGTCCTCGGTGACCATTTAAAGTCATGTAACTATTAGGTACATTCAGGAAACCATTTCTCTGGTAAGGAAAATGATTATAGTTTGAAGATTGTGCCCCATTGATCTCACTATTGATGGGATTAGAAATTATGAAATCAGCTGGACCTCGATGAATGTTCGAAATGGGTAATAACCCGGAGCCTGACGAAGGAATTCCACTCCATTCTGCAGGCTGTAAACAAATACGCAATTAGATTTATTTTTGTTAAAACAAATAACGAGCTTTTATACACTCGTTCGCCAATTATGAAGGCTTATTCAGGCGAATAGTCAAAATGAATATACACATTATCAAAATGGAAGATACACAGAATTACATAACATAAAAAAAAATACTAAATTATAAGATAAAATTTTAAATAATTAAAATAAGATAATTTAGCACAACATAAACAAATTACCGCTGGATTCTGGATGACATTGCTATTAGAATTAATATCTTGACCCCACTGATTGTTATCACTAGAATTATATTGTGGTAATGATGTCATTGACTGATCATTTGTATCTGACATTTTGACATGCGGAAATGAAACGTTCATTGCGAAAGCTCGAGTGCTATTAACGTGTTTACGAATAATGCCTTCGATTTTATACGTCACGGGTTATTTACTCCTTAACTCATCGCTAATTAGCAAACTAGTTGAAGGCTTGATCCTTAATTTGATGATTAAAGCTATTGTTATTTTACACTTTCTCGAGAAATTAATTTTTAGACATATTAATTGCAGATACTGATTCATACTGTATATATTTAGAATATATTTGAATGACAGTTTAAATAGCCAAAAAGTTAGTAGGTATATACTTAATTCTTTGAATATTGTTAATTAATGAATTCCGTGTCTATTGGCGTTGTATTAAATTTGAAAATTAATTCCTATGCATAAGAATTACAAACCGTTGTTTATTTAAAATTCATTTAATATTATGTCCTTTTTTCGAACTGACTACGCTATTGACCTACCAAGGTCTTAAAAGCACCACCGGACTACTAAGGCGAGCGCTTAAGGCACTCAGCCGATTTTATTTGACAACTAGCTCAAGGGTGCACGGCCTATATATATGTATATATATATATATATATATATGTGAAAGTTAGTTTGTTGCGCTTTCAGGTCGAATACTACTCAACTGATCATAATGCATACAAGTTGCAAGGGGTACAGAAATGGACATAGGGTACGTTTCGTCCAGTAAAATGTAATATTCCCGAAGGATAGGTCTAATCTGCATTAACAAGAGCTAATCCGCGAGCAAAACCTAGTATTATACCTATATATGAAAGAATAATATAAAGTTCATCAAAGATATTAAATATTTAATTATTGCATTGGATACATAAAATAATATATGAATAAAGAAATGTGAGATGCGAAAAAAGTTCCCTAAGACAGAGAAGAACCGAACATTCTTTGTTTACCTCATAGACGAACTATTTCAGTGCTTTTATCAAAATTATATACCTAAAACAGAGTCCAAAGGTTTTACATCTATATAGAAATTATAAAAACCAAGTAACAAGACCGTCATAATGGAACCTGACGATCGAAGAGCGGAAGATATGAAAGTGAACCAAGAACCGTGTAACATAAATTTTTATACAGAATATAATCACTAATGTAATGAATAATTAAATGTAATAAGTTTATTTGTCGGGAGTCTAAATACGCTGCATCTAATAGTCTCATTTCCTAATTTTATTAATATTGATTACTGTATGTCGTTTTTGCTGTAATAAACAATTTCACGGGTATAGAAATACATTTGTTTTGTACTGTTATATAAATAATAACACATAACTAAAATATATTTTTGACAGTAACAGGTTGTAGTGTTTTTTTTGTTCAACAGGTACGCGCTTGGCCACAATCTCACCTGATGGTAAGTGGCGATGAGGCCGACGATGTATCACGCTTGCCCACTGTATGATAAAATAAAGACGTTTTCTCTTTAGACTAAAAAAAATGTAAACAAATTTGGGATAGCTGAATGTATAACATAGGTATATATAAAAGACAATATGACTGTTATACATCAACTATTGAAGTTATAGGTACTTCTTTTGGCGCGTTAGGGAAAAATGATGAAAGTAAATTTTTACGATGCGCGCGCACACCGTCACGAAAAACCGACACCCTGAAGTTAGCTATAGTCAACTTTTTCTATTGTTAGTATCGTTTTTTCGACAAACGTAGGAAGGCGAAAGATTGGAAATTGATTTGAAAATATTTTTATCTTGTTACGCCAAAGAAGTACCTATAACTTTTAACGCGTGTACACAACCTACACACACACACTTTTTTCAAACAGATTAACGCTATTGACCTGATAGGCATATACAGCTTCGCGCGAGTGCTCATGGTGCTCAGCCTCTTGGCAACAAGTTCAAGGGTGCCAAAGTAGCCGAACCTCGGTTGCGGCTATTGCCTTGGATGCAACAAGGTGAATCTTACAAAGCAAAACCAGCTAAAGTTAATCATACATTAATCATCATAAAGAATCAGTGTAATACACATGTGTACTGAATAGTGAGATGATATAGGAAAGAGCTACGAAATAAAAATATAACCTACAAACACACAATAAACTCCATCTTATTCAAAAATAATAACTAAGATACTACGTAAATATAGTAGTAGAAATATAAAAATAATATTGTTGACCAAATATCTAAACGTATTGTTTCTACCCATATTTATTTAAGAGTCAATTAGAAAATAAATAATCATACTTTCTGATGCGATAATCTACGTAAATATTTATGTTTTGCAAAACTAACATTTTTGTTTTAATTTCTGTGTATCTGCGCATTGTATTATCTAATATAAATAATTATTTGTTACTATGTTCCATCAGTAATATTTAAAATATTCTACACATTTTAAACATGTATTTGTTAAAAATATCGCTGTTTCCAGGCTTTGTTTGCTCCGTAGAGGTCAATTTTCAAATATGTGTATAGCGCCATCTGATAACTCGATAAAGAAACAGGTGCGTTGTGCAAAAGCCGTTTTGTAGTGTTGTTGCCTCGGTTGCGTTAGATAGAACCTGTTAGCTCTTTTTGTAAACAAAAAGATTATGTTATTACAATGATTTTGGGTATAAAAGTATAAAAAAAAAATAGTAACTTGATTCACTTTTTGTAACATTGTTTTCATTATATTGATAACAGTACAACATTGATGAAATTAAATTCATTATATGGGTCATAACATAATAAAAGCCTAAAGATGGCGCGCTTAGTTCAAACCTTTATATATCATTAAGACTTAGAACAATAACATATAAAACAGAATTAAATAATATATGGTATTGATTTGTCACTATATATATTAAAAATCGTCCAAATATTAAATTCAACAAATAAAAATAATAATAGATATTGTTTCAAATTGCAATTTATAACTATAATTAAATGTAATGATTATAAGTAATTAATTTTTTGAAATGGATTTCAAACGAAAACAGTGAAATGGAACACAATTCCGGGACTTATTTCGCAATTACCTACTTCTTAATGTGTGTTTTTAATTACATAATACCTATTATTCTCATAACACGCATAATTACTTTTTCGCAGATACTCCATAAAGTAATATTAAAATCGCAATAATACAGTTGACGAATGTAGAATATTTCACCAAAGTACTTTTACTGTGCCCGATGTCTGAGTTTGCTTATATTGAATAAACGTGAGTTGAATAGCGAAATAGGGTTGTCACTAATAATTTATAGCTAAAGTTCATGTGGAGGAGAAGTGCACAAAGCTATTTCTTTATATAAAATGTATTAAAAACACATAAAATTAATTAAAATATACATTACACACACTACTGCTTGAATTGCACACAACATTTACACACGTGTAAATAAGAAAGACGTTTCGCCATCCTTCATTTTACTCTTACGTTCCAATTACCCTTTTTTCATTCTACATTCAATATTTTTAACATGTCTTACGTTCCATACCATACATGCCCTTTGAAATTAACTGATAAAACTTTAAGTTAATTTTATAATAATTTATAATATGTAAATTCATAATATACATTAATAATCAATTGATAAATAATATATCTTTAGTCAATTTAAGAAACCACTGAAATAATCATTATTCTCTTTGGTCTTATTGAATGTAAAAATTAATTAGGGTCGAATTTCGACCACTATGCGCTCACTAATCATATTAATTGTACGTATTTATTTGACACTCACTTATCAATTAATTGTTCTTTTGTTAGTTAACATAAATTTAATTATATTAATGTTTTTAGTTAGTCCTCTAAATATCTTTATTCAATATACCTAATCCTCATGCATCAAATTATATTAATGGAATATTACAATTTAGTAAATTAATTTGCCCTAAATTCTACTAAATGTAATAATAAAATTAATTAAATATAGATATTACGATAACAGCTTAAAAACATAAATCTTTTGTTTAAGAAACTAAAACATTAAATTGTGAATTAATACGGTATATTAAAGACATAATATAAAGAGGCGGAGCCTGCATTTCGATAAATGAAAGACAGTGAAACATCTGTCAATCACTTTACCAACGGGAGGGGTTAATCCATACAACGAAGAAAGGGAGCTTGGTTTATCTACCTAAACGTATCAAAACACCACTGCGTATTATTATTTTGCAGTTATAATTGAGATGATTACAGTTAATCGCCCTGTTTACATCTTTCTCATAACAATTGTTGTTTACAAACATGTTAACGGAACAATAAAAATATTTAAACAACAATTAAAAATACCTTTTTTTTCTGTTGTGCGCATAGTTTCTATGTCACATTTAAAATATTATTTTTAATTAACTAGCATTCAGATAAATTCTTAACGTTCTTTTATTAAAGAGTCAGTTACCTCGTGTAGGTAAAATAATCCTGCATATAATATTAACGGCTATAACTCAATAATAAATGACGTTGTGTTGTTTGATAAAAATATTATTATAGACTGTTGCCAATTATTCTGCTGTTGGATAGTTCGCTATTTTATAACGTATCACAATTAGTAATAATAATACGATAATTAAATGAATATTCTATATCCTTTCAGTTTGAACAACAAGTAATAAATCCCTTTTCACGCCTATTGATTATCCTGTAACACTTTCTTGTTTTACTTTGCAATAAAACCCTCCGAATTTGTGAATAATTTAATTAATTTGTTGCATAAATCGCAATAATTACACCGGTATTTTCAATAATAAAAACGGACAACTGATAATAAATAGCAGAATAATTATACTTTAAATAGTTCGTTAAAGATTGTGTAGAGCTTGCATAATAGATTGCGTATAATGTAAGTAATAATTTTTGATTTTTGTGATAATGACTACTTCTAAAGTACGTACGTAGGTATAAAACTACGGATGGTTAAGCGGCCGAAGTGATTTCTTATTACACTGAGTTTTATATATTCTTAAACAATGTAACCTATTACATTCGTCAGTATTATGACTTTGTGGAAAACTAAACTAATGGAATTTAGTACACAAGACTTTTATATTTACATATTACTTTTCTGTAGCATCTTAGTTAAATAATCTAATCTTGAATAATAATATTTAAAAAGTAAATGAATAGCCAAGAGTATCGTATAGATATAAGATGTCAATAGGAAAAATAGGAAATAGTTAAAGACGTCAAAAACATTATGTTAACTAAGATTATATAAAACTATGCTTTTTATATTATACTAGCGGGCCGGGCGGACATTTCCCTGCCTTGATATTTTTTTTAAAACAACCGGAGTGCCATCTGCCTGTTCCAACTGTGAATCTAAACCATTCTCAGATCCACTGGAACATGCATACAAAATTTCACCGAAATCGGTCCAACCGTTTAGGAGGAGTTCAGTGACATACAGAAGAAATTTATATATAAAGATAAGCTAATTTAAATAAGCTAGCTGATATCCACGACTTTGTCTGCGTTGTTTATAATGTAACAATATATTTTATATACCAAGGAAAAAACATAAAAAAATGATAGCAAAAACATACTTTGTTTAAAAAATTTATTTGTAAACGATGTTATTCGTTTACTTTCTGTCTCCTGCGCTTGCCTCTCTCTCTCTATGTCTCTGAACGTGTAGTACATATAAAAATGGTAGTTTCTTAAAGATTTAGTAATCTCATGTTAAATGAAGTGATCGTCTTATTTTTTCTATAGACAAGGAGCAAGCAAGGAAGTAAAAACTAACTAGCAGTAAAAAAATGCGTAATATCTATTATTTATATAGATAGATAGTTGAAAAGAGAATTTTATTAAAGTTAGCAGCAACCCTAGTACCAAACCACCGCGGAAGATCATCAATCATCGCGGCAAGACAATCACAACCGGTGGCACATCTGCCGCGTTCGTCGCCACTCCGCGCCGCGTCGCGCTCCTCGCACCGTTCTGCGACCCGGCTAGCATCAACATAACCGCCGCATATATATTGACAATCTTACACTTACGGTATTTATTCGATAAGGAATAATCACCTAATACAGAGTAGTAATTATTACTAAGCATATATTTTCTACTTTAGGTTAAGTATTTCACAATTAATGTATGAGGACATAATTTCACCAACAGTATTTTTTTTTTTTCGAAATGACTACGCTATTGACCAAGCGAGGTCTTAACAGCTTCACCGGACTACTAAGGCGAGCGCTTAAGGCACTCAGCCGATTTTATTTTGACAACTAGCTCAAGGGTGCTCACCCACAGTAATTACATTCCAAAGTAAGCTTATCTTGTATGATATAAAAAAATAGTCATGTTCACGACCCAACAGCAAGATTCACTATGTGCCATGAGGTTTATCAGTTATGATAAAACATGGCAGTAATTGTGTATAAAGACATAATAATAATTACCATATAGCAGGATCACTACAATTTTTGAGAATATGCTTTCTTTTCTCTACCCGAATGACTATAATATTATAATGGCTTAAAAATACTCTAGTTCGTCCCTTTAAATACTACATAGTAAGTTATTATGTTTAAATTCACTAGATTGTCGCCGAATGTCTTCCAAGTTTTGTTTATACGTGATTAATATTATATTTCAATATCTATCAAGTACGTAGTTACATAAAATGCGGTTACGAAGGTATCGTGCTAGTCCGTTTACGATATAGTGTTGGGCTCGAAGAATTCTCTACAAGACACGCACAAGATTACTTTAGTGTTTCTTTTGTTGTAATGATGACTTTACTTTTATAAAGATGATCTATATTATATCTATGTCTACCTTCTTTGAAACGAATATAATGTAGAATAAAACATATATTATACACTAGCGGGACGTTGTCCGCCCTGATAAAAAAAGCCTTGACAAATTATATACCAAAATGTTCCTCATGAATCACTTTATCCACTGGTGAAAACGACATAATGAACCGTTTAGTAGTTTTTAAGTTTATCGCGAACAGACAGACAGACGCAGTAAGGGACTCTGTTTTATACTATGTAATGATTTACCAGGGAATACCCGTTTGCTGTGCTAGGTATTATATAAACTTTTAATTTAAAAAAAAACTGCAAATGGTCGACGAAATCCAAAAGATAAGTAGCCAGAACCAAATATGATTACCTTCTTTGAAACGAATATAATGTAGAATAAAACATATATTATACACTAGCGGGACGTTGTCCGCCCTGATAAAAAAAGCCTTGACAAATTATATACCAAAATGTTCCTCATGAATCACTTTATCCACTGGTGAAAACGACATAATGAACCGTTTAGTAGTTTTTATGTTTATCGCGAACAGACAGACAGACGCAGTAAGGGACTCTGTTTTATACTATGTAATTATTTACCAGGGAATACCCGTTTGCTGTGCTAGGTATTATATAAACTTTTAATTAAAAAAAAAACTGCAAATGGTCAACGAAATCCACAAGATAAGTAGTAGCCTAGAACCAAATATGAAAAATTCCACATCGAACGGTCATGGTTCTATGCAGAAAGGTTCATTCAGTATTTTTGTCTTGACCGAGTTTCAAAGGAACTCTATTTTCCTTACCCATTTTAGTTGTCTATTAAATTTATTCCTCGGATACATATTTTGTAGTGGCCTCATAAGTTTACTTTCAAAGAATTTATGACTCACAAAGGTATTTCACGTTCATTTATTATACTTTTCGCAACAACAAAATGGAACTGCCCTTGCTGTGATGCAGATGCAGTACCATCAAAGAAGAATAGTGACTGTTATCACCGGTCACATGCAAACTTGCTTGCCTGTTGCCTAATTAATCATAAAGACAGTTAACGAAAATGCAGTACGATGAATCACTAAAGTGGATTTCCCTATAGATATGGTGCCAAGAATATGGAAATAATCGGTATGATAATTATTAAAGGTATATTATATTAATTTGCGCTTTGGTTGCTAGTTGACAGTTTTGCTTAAGTTAATATTATTTTACAAATGATCATGTACCCAATCATATCGCGTCGTCTATAAACAAAAATGTAGACAAAATTTAAATAAAATCAATTACCGAATGTATTTTTTTTTTCGTACTGACTACGCTATTGACCAAGCAAGGTCTTAACAGCTTCACCGGACTACTAAGGCGAGCGCTTAAAGCCGATTTTATTTTGACAACTAGCTCAAGGGTGCGCGACACACCTCGGCAACCGAATGTATTTATGTACGTAATCGCATCACTACAGAACGCTTGCACCAATTTGACTAATTCTTTCGGTTGTTGTGTTTATTTTTGTCAAGACAAGGTATAACACAAAAAAAAATTCGGAAAAGTAGTAATTTTGTGTCAAAAATCTTACATAAAAAAGTCGGTGATTTTTTGTTGCGTTTACAATCATCAGTACAAGGTATAAGTACGGGATAAAAAAAATCAAAGTAATATGGAAAAGTGGTAATTTTGTGTGAAAAAATCTCCATATAAAAAGTTTGTGAGTAAAACAGAATACAGTAAGGAGACCTTGAAAAATATTGACAGTATTGAGTCTAAATATTCACTAATTCAATTGCCATTTTATTACACGGTCGTACTGTAAAAGTAAGATTTCATCTATATTTTCTTTGTTAGTATACCTGTGCTAGTTTTATACAGAAAAATAACGTTTCATATATCTAATTCTCGAAATTATAGCCTTTTGTGTATTATTGTGTATCATAAGAAAGTCTGAAGTGATAATTATCCATCGCAATGAACGCATTCTAATATATCCAGTTAAGATAAACACTTTTTTTTTTTAATTATTATTGAACAAAATAATCATAATGTTACACTTTATATTGTATTATACTATAACTAGCTTATGCCCGCGACTTGAGAATTAGAACTAAGCGTTTTATGTGAATTAATTACGAGTTGTCTTTAATATTTGAAAATTGTAATTTTATAACTCTTTTACTTTTTGAAGTGAAACTTCTTTAGGCGCATGAGGGTAAAATTTTTACAGATGTAACGTCACGCAGGTATGCAACGGAAGTGACGTCATTTGCAGAAAACGCAGATTTTTCATCTATTTTTCAAGTCTTGGAAATCTAAAGTTTTAGATTTGTATGAATATAAACAAGACTTATAAATTAGTTCGTCAAAGAAGTTTCACTTCTGACATGTGTAATTTGTACGCACGCACTATTTTTATGTTTTTTTTAGTCAAAAGGAGGTAAACGAACAGGTGGGTCACCTGATATTAAGTGATCACCAGACACTAGCAACACCAGGGGAGTCGCAAGTGCGTTGCCAGCCTGTGCATGGGGATGGGGTAGG